>OZ012740.1:37260776-37683276 GCA_963859935.3 Lathyrus sativus | reverse complement strand
TTTGTGGTTGTGTTCATCAACGATATTTTAATTTACTCTAAGTCTCAAGAGGAGCACGAAGAGCATTTGAGGATTGTGTTACAAATTTTGAAAGAGAAACAATTGTATGCTAAGTTGTCGAAATGTGAATTTTGGTTGTCGGAAGTATGTTTTATTGGACATGTTATTTCTGGTAGTGGTATTAGTGTTGATCCATCCAAGATTAATGCGGTGATGCAATGGGAGGCTCCTAGATCAGTTACGGAGATTCAAAGCTTTTTAGGCTTAGCAGGTTATTATCGGAGGTTTATTGAGGGATTTTCGAAGTTGGCACTTCCGTTAACGCAATTGACTTGTAAAGGAAAGGCTTTCATTTGGGATATTGATTGTAAAAAGAGTTTCATTAAGCTGAAAAGAAGGTTGACGACGTCGCCAATCTTGATTTTGTCGAATCCGACGGAACCATTTGTGGTTTATTGTGATGCTTCTTTGACTGATTTAGGTGGTGTTTTGATGCAAGATGGGAAAGTTGTCGCGTATGCTTCAAGACAATTGAGAGTGCATGAAAAGAATTATCCTACGCATGACTTGGAGCTAGCGGTTGTGGGTTTGTTTTGAAAATTTGGAGGCACTATCTTTATGGTGCAAGATTTGAAGTTTTTAGTGATCACAAGAGTTTAAAGTATTTATTTGATCAGAAAGAATTGAACATGAGACAAAGAAGGTGGTTAGAGTTTTTAAAGGATTATGATTTTGGTTTGAACTACCATCCGGGTAAGGCGAATGTGGTGGCCGATGCTTTGAGTCGGAAGTTGTTACATATGTCCGCATTGATGATAAAAGAATGAGAACTTTTGGAAAATTTCAGAGACTTGAGTTTAGTTTGTGAAATGACGTCGAGAAGTGTGAGACTTGGTATGCTACATGTTACAAATGATTTTCTTACAACCGTATGTGAAAAGCAAAAGTTGGATTTGAAGTTCGGTGATTTGATGATGAATGAGAATGAGGATTTCAAGGTTGATAATTCAGGAGTTTTGAGATTTCATGGTCGTATTTGTATTCCCGATGATGTGGAGTTGAAAAAGATGATATTGGAGGAAGGACACCGAAGTAACTTAAGTATTCATCCGGGAGCGAATAAAATGTATCAAGATTTGAAGAAAATCTTTTGGTGGTCCGGATTGAAGAGGGATGTAGCTCAGTTTGTGTATTCATGCTTGACTTGTCAGAAGTCTAAGGTGGAACATCAAAAGCCTAGTGGAATGATGCAACCGTTGGACATTCCAGAGTGGAAGTGGGATAGTATATCGATGGATTTTGTTACGGGACTGCCGAATACACAAAGAGGTCATAATGCTATTTGGGTAATCGTTGATAGGTGTTGCGGTGAAAATTTGATATCAAGCTATTAATTAACTTGAACCTTATTTCTTTTACAACCGGTCTTTAATTTATCCAAAGGATAGGTCTAAAGGAAGAAAGAACCTTTTGCGCGATGTGACCACAACGCTTTTAAGAGATTCGGGGATTCGGGGGTTGGTTATATCTAGGGAAGGTATTAGCACCCTAAATATCTGTAGTACTCTACAGGAACCTTTTGTTCATTTACTTGCTAAAGTTTGTGAATTGTGCACTATGGTTTAAGGATTGGGAATTGTGATAAAATGAATAAAAAGGCCTAAGTGGTTTTCTAGGTTTGCTCGCAAAGGTATCGCACCTTCTGCCTACGTATCCTGACTAGGATAGAATCAGAGCAATCGTAGTTCACCTCACAAGGGAAAGAACACTTGATGACGATCAAGGTTCCAAGGGGAACAAACATGACAATGTTTGCGTGGAGTTTAACAAAACTCCCTAAACTAAATTGTAAAAGGGGAAAGTAAGAAATCATGACGATGATTCTTACACAGAGTTGACGAACTCTTTCCTAGGGTTCTAGTTGAAGAACACTCCTAGTATGGGTGGGTTTCTTAGACTTCAAGCAAAGTCTAAAGGCTTCTAATCTAGGGTTAAGGTGACTTAACAAAGTCAAGGGATAGCAGAGGTTTTGGTCCAAGACATTGACAGTCAAGTGGACAGACCTTCCTTTGGAGGAACAGTATTGTCGGCAACTGGACGAAAGCTAACGAGCTCCGTCGCTTAGAGATAAAATAAAATACAAACATCATTCAAACATTCATGGTGACAACTAAATACAAAGATTAAAGATGGAAAGCAATGATGACAATCAGAGCAATTGTTTTGGTACGAGAACCGTGACGACAGTTCGCACCTGGAATACCGTTAACAGACAGATGAGATAAATATAAAAATAATTCAAGGTAAAAATTCTAACATGTTGACAAACACATATAGATATGATAACAATCAATTTTTCTGAGAAAACACAAGAGGAAACCTTCTAAATTTCATCTGCAACCAAATAGGGTTAGTATCGTTGACGCGCGGATTGCGCACCATAAAACATGGTGAAAAAATAATCAAACATGGAAAATAAAATTATGACATGAAAGTACACATTAAAATAAACACAATGAAAAAAGAACGGGTGAAAAACGATAAAAAATGAGAGAGTTACGAATTTTTGAAGTTTATGTACAAAAATAGGAAAAATAATAAAAGGGTTCGACCTCCACCCGGATCGAACCCTGGTCATGATGGTGAAAGGTATAATTGCGCGCATGTTCTTACCGCTGGGGCGGCTGTTACATCCATTAATCAAATGGAAACAATATGTATACAAGGCTTGTTTTGAATCATGGCTGGGCAAAATACATAATCAACACCAAATACGTTTTATACCGTATCTCACTAACCGCTCATCGGATCGAGACAAATTTTATATGTAAATTGGGTAGAAAAATGAGAGGAAGAGGATGGTGATGTTAGTTTTTCCAAATTGTTCACCTAGTGAAAAAAAACGAGGACTGGTGTGTGTGTGTGTTTTGAATGCATGGAAACATAATCGAAACCAAATACGTTTTATACCGTATCTCACTAACCGCTCATCGGATCGGGACAAATTTTATATGTAAATTGGGTAGAAAAATGAGAGGAAGAGGATGGCATAGGTGGTTTTTTGAAATTCACTTTCCTGTGAAAAAAACGATAGCTGGTGTGAATTTCATGGTTTTAAGCTTGCAAATTGAACTGGACAGCTTGGTATACACATGCTACAAGTCAGGTAAGGTTACATACACATCACATATATCATATATAACAGATATCAAGCACAAATTGAGCCAAGGCATGAGTAATTATGACTGTTGTCCATAAGTTGCAAATCACATAACATAAAATGCATAACAAAAGTGATTTTTGGTTTCTGATTGTTTTGTGTGATTCTAACCATTCTAACAGCTTAAATATATCATATGAAGTGTGTGTAGATGAAAAAGTTTAAACTGGAACACATATATAAGCATGTAGCACTCAATTTGCAAATTGTGTTCAATATGTGTGTGTGAAGCATAATGTGATGTGAAACTTTGTACAGTCAAGTTTTTATGTTTTGAATCATTTACACACATTACATATGACCTTGTGGAGCTGTAGAAATAATAAGATAGCATGTACAAACAGGTAAGTTCAAGTTGGTATGTGAACATAAAGCATTTTGAACATTATGGACCAATATGCATGATAAGGGACAGATGAAGTCCTAACTCAAATCTGGTCAAATTAATCATTTAGACAGCACACATACATGATAATAAGATGGTTCAAACATTAAAATTCCACAGAACACACATATCATGTAATTTGTCATAGCATTTGCAAGTTGTAGACATAATAATGCATATGAGAAGGTAAAACTTGGCATGATGATTCTTAATACAATATGATCATTCAAACTCATCAAACATGTTTAACATAAGGTGTACAAGTCATTAGTTTTGGCAGAAAACATGTTATAGGCAGAAATCAAGTTTTTGTGCTTTTGTGCATTTTTGTACCTTTGGTGTCAAGGAGTGAAATTGTGGTGTTGTGCTCAAATCATTCAAAGGAATTCATACACATATTGCAAATGACATTTAAATCATGCTTGTGAGATAAAAAACATCATTCTATGGTTGGTTTCAAAAGTGAGCAAAGTGAGTGGTTATTGCATTCATGTGTTTGTGTCAAGAGGTGAAATTCAAAACTATACCTCAAATCAGCAAGACAAGCACATGTACAAGTTTCAAATGATTAATGTGATGTGTGTGAGTGGTGTTTTGATGAAGAGCAAGCTTTATGCAAAAAGTAGTATGAGTGGTATCATGTGTTACATTGTGTTTTGGATTGAATATGTAAAACTTTGATGCAATGATAATAAACAAGATCAATGCACATGGACATGCTCAGAATGTATATTGAATTATGTTTGAGCTAATGCAAACAAGTTAACATGCTTTGATGTAAATGATAACAAATTTGTGAAAAACACCAAACTTGAGGTTTTACAAACAGCTTTTGGCAACATCACTAAGTAGTAGCAGCATGTCATGAACAAATTAGCAGCATGATTGTGAAAACAAATTAGCAGCAATATCATGATAACTTCAAACTGGCAGCACCAAGCATAACCTAACAGCATCAGTTTATTTGAACATGATTGAAACATAGCATGATGTGTAAAACCTATAGTAGTGCAGTATTAAACAGGGCAAGAACCAAACATGATCTAGCAATGATAAAGGTAATACAACCATATTGGATTATGAAGTTAATGCTTGTAGCAGTAATGGAACAAACAATCAGCAGTAAAAACACAGTGTTCATCTCAACAGCACATCATCAATATTACTTGCTGTTACATGATTTTTGTTTTATTCAAGCCAGCATGCTTAACATGATCAAATGGAGGATGATAAACTGATAAACATTAAGCAACTAGTGACCTAGTACAATTATACCAAAGGCTGTAAGCAGAATGAAAACAAATTTAAAAGCATGACAGCATGAGATAAACATCCACTATTCATGAATTTCAACATATCCTATAATGCTCAAGATGCCAAACCATGGATAAATAAACAAGAGGACTAATGTATAAGCTACATACCTGTTAGTGAGCCTATTTAGCAAGCCAAGGAGTTGAGAAAACCAGCAATGTCTTGTATGTGAACTTTGTGTTGAAGCTTTCTTGAACTTTAAGAAACAAGCCAAGTGTGAGGTCAAAATGAGTTCTGCCCACTTCTGGTGATCAATGATGATTTAGACAGCTTATATATGTTGTATTTGAGGTGTTCAAGAGTTCAAAACATCAACAAGGTGCTCGGATCAAGTTTTGGTGGTTTTTGAGGACTTAAGTCAAAGTAAGCTTCATAGAATGTTGACTTTTTGATATGATGATTTTTTGGGTGGTTTAATGGTTAGTACACCTCATATATATGATTTAGAGAGTGTATGGATGGTTGTTTGAGGTCTGGAATGTATAGAACTCAAAGTAGCATCAAAGTTGCAAATGCTGATTTTTGGGCATTTTTGACAACTTTGGAGATTTTGCAAATTTGGTGTGAGAGAGAAATGTAATGAGGAGCTTGCTTCTAGCAGGTTTTTAGAATGATGTTGATGTCCATAATGAGGAGTTAGAGGTCTCTATTTATAGAAAAAATGAGTGAGGAGCTTGCTTGGTCATTTTGCTTCACCATGAAGAAACCTTGATATTTTCTCTTCCAAATGACCACTTGCTTGGCTTTTCTGATTGCTAGCTGTTTTCTTGACTTAATTGGCAAGTTTATATGATGTTTTTACAGAGGAATCAATGCCTAGAGTCCTGGTAGAGTGGCTGCAACAGAAATGACTTTCCACCTCATGCTTGGAAAAGTCAAATATTTCAACTTTGGCAATGAACTCACCATTCTTATTTCCATGCTATCTCCTTGTTATTTCTTTGTTCTAACCTGCTAAGAATGATTAATATATCATATAGAAGGAGTTTGTAGCATTGAAATTGATCCACTTGAGTGCTAGAGGTGTTTTTGCAAAATTCATCAATGTGGGACAAAAGTGACAAATTGCCAACTTTGAACACATGTATCTCTCAGCTCATAAATCCCCTTGAGATGTACTTGTACTTTTTAGAAAGCCCTCACATAGTACTAAAACTTTCATGTTGGCCAGAAATCTTGATTCTACTTGAAACTAGGTGAAAAACCCCCTTGAAGTTGGCTGATTTTAGCTTTTAAGGTGAAAATAACTTAGAAATTTTCTAAGTTATTTTCCCTTATAGGAATGTTTTTGCTTATATCTCAAAAAGTATGCATTTTCTGGTTGTGGACTAGTATGGGACTTTTGTAGGACTGGTCAAGAGCTTTCAAATGAGACTAGAACCAACTCAATTGGATGTGTGGTTAAGGAGATACGGTTTAGCCCTTTTCAAAACCCTAATTTCCCGATTTCTCGATTACTCTCTCATTTTTTATCCAATGACCATGAAAATTGATATGCAAGTCCATTATGACATAAGGAACAACTTTGATTCACAACTTGGATTCCAATTCTCAAAATTCGAGGAGTTGACTTTTCGGTCAACCGTACGATCGATCGGTGCCGATCGAGTCGCCTGTTGATATTCTGGACATCCTGGGACTTTGACACTTCTTGAATAGTCTTTAATAGCCTATATTAACTTCATGGACCTCACTCCCACCATTAAAACCTTTCCCAACATCAAAGTCAAACCACAGTTGACTTTCTACTGGTTAAAAACCCTAATCGGGGCCTCCTGACTGCACTGTTCTTGATTCTGAAACGATTTATTCAAATTGACTTCCCATTTGACTTTGATATTGTCTTTGATTTCATTCCATGATTGAATTGGCCCAAATCATTGGTTGATCATTCCTTGATTGTTTTGAATTTGTCGGTGCGAGAACCCTGATTCATCTGTAACTTGACAATAATAAACTTGCACTGATTTAGGGTTAGATAATGCATGATCATGCTTCTAAAAATGATAATGAGGATCTAAGGGGTCAAAATTTAGGGTATGACAGTTGCCCCTATTTAAATATCTTCACTAGATGGAACTGAGGATGACAATCCTCGAGGAATCGTAGTGAGAGGTATTTAAATACAGAAAGACCAAAAATTTTGTACCTTAGATCCAATGCTATGCAAAGGATCAATGCTTGAATGCTATGAGACCTAAATGATGATTTATGATGCTTGAAAATGCAAGACACACAAAAAAAACGGTAAAGACAGACTGCTATCCACCGGGGAACAGACTCTGGAAACTTGACACACAGAGGATGTCCTTATTGAAGGACTCGCACTGGGGAAGAGAAACTCAAACCTAGGCATCAGATAGTTCAGACATGACTAACTGATAGCATCTGAGGATAAAACTATGATTGGAGGAACGGAACCTGACGAGGACAACCGTTCACTGGGGAAAAGGGACATACTTTACTGGGGATCAAATAGTTCAGACGTGACTAGATGATATCATCTGAGAAACTCCGACTGGGAAACGGAACCTGACGAGGACAACCGTTCACTGGTGAAAGAGATGCACTCCACCGGGGAAAGAATAATTTTCACATGGGGAATAAAGGAAATTGGTGACAACCTCACTGGGGATGATCAGACGAGGCCTTCCTATAATGAAGAGTTCAAACGGGATCTCCAGGAATGGACTAGGAACAAAGTCAGACACACAGGGGATACTAGTGACAACTAGATCTCCGGGACTAGACTGGAAAAGCAAAGACCTACTGGGGTACTGGTGACTACCAACCCAGAGGAAACAAATAAGGAAAACGGGAATGCCAGTGACAACTGGACTTTAGCTAGTGGGATTGGTGACGACCGATGGAATGTTAAATGAATAAACGACCATACCAGTTACAACTGGCTTTTCACGGGATTTGGTGACGACCAACCAGTGATGCCGGATAAGAATGCCAGTTACGACTGGACTTACTGGGGAATTTAAATAACAACCACAAATAACAATTTGGGTGAGCGCGCCAGTTACGACTGGACTTTATGAGGATTTGGTGACAACCAAACTCAGGTATCAATAACAATTGGATTTAAAAGACGCCAGTGACGACTGGACTTCAGTAGGGGAGGTTGGTGACGACCAACACATGATACCAATGGCAACTGGATTTAACGATGCCAGTGACGACTGGACTTCAGGGGATGTAACAATAATGATTACTAACCACGGTTCGGTTGAAGGGTGCCAGTTACAACTGGACTTGATTGGGGATGTTAGTGACGACCAACAAACACAGGGTGCCAGTGACGACTGGACTTAAAGTAAAAAGTTGGTAACGACCAACAAGTGATACCAACAACAATTGGATTTAAACAATGCCAGTGACAACTGGACTTTACTGAGGGAAGTTGGTGACAACCAACGAAAGGGTACCAATTACAATTGGATTTTGCGATGCCAGTGACAACTGGACTTTTCCGGGGAAAGGTTGGTGACGACCAACAAACACAAGGTGCCAGTGACGACTGGACTTTTAAAAGACTGTGGTGACAACCACGAGATAGAACATATGAATGCCAGTGACAACTGGACTGGATGGTAACAACCAGAAAATGAGATACCACAACCGGGGGAGAGGGTAGAACCACACTGAATCCAGGCTAAGTGGTGCAAATAATCTCAACTGTACTGGGGAACGGAGCTTAGTCAGGTCAGCCCGCGATGTACCAGTAATCTCTGTCTTTGGCAATCCTGTGGAGGATGGATCCTTCAAAACTTTACATGATGGCTTCTTAGTCTTGGTTACTACATACGGCCAAAGGCGAACCAAGTGAACAGATCTGCTAAGTGTTTCAACTGGGGAAAAAATGCAAATGTATATCAATGCTCCTGCCACCTTGAGACATCAGGGTGAGTATGATCTTACTGAGTTTTCCACGAGTTTAAAGCATTTGTTTTTTATTGACCTTTTCAAGTTTTATCATGAAAATTTTTGCCTCTTACGTTTTTCAAAATCATCGTTTGTCAAATAAACAGTGTTTTGCATAACAAAAAATGATAAAGAGAAGTAGTAGTTGCAAACAAAAGAATGGTTCGAAGCTGATTTTATTCAAGCAGGAGGTCTTGCCAATGGCAAGATTCCCTAGAACATTGTACAAGTGAAAAATGGCAAAAGTGGAAGGGTTACATTGAATCCCATGACCATTTATCCCTAAAGACTAGAAATCCACCAACATCCTTGCTTCTGACGAGAGCAACCGGAAGTGAGTTTTCTCTGTGTAACTTGCTGCACTGGTGACAACCTTCTGATGCAGTGAAACGCCTTTGTCCCTAATTTTTGCCTGGATCTCCCTTTCGGGTTTTCAATCCACCGGGACGCTCATTTTTGCCTAAGTCGCCCTTTCGGGTTTTCAACTTAGCGAGCTTTCAATTCTTTTCTCTTTTTCTCTTTTTCTTTTTACCCTAACTTTTGCATAAGCCGCTCTTGCGAGTTTTCGACTTATCGGGCTTTTCTTTAGGCGTAATATTTTCTGACTGCATCAGAATTTATTGGATGAGTAAGCTGCTCTCCATCCATGGTTGTGAGAATCAACGATCCTCCTGAGAAAACTGTCTTCACAATGAAGGGGCCATCGTAGTTGGGCATCCACTTCCCTCTGGCGTCTTTATGGACTGGTAAGATCTTCTTCAATACAAGCTCACCTTCTCTGAACTCCCGGATGCGGACCTTCTTGTCAAAGGCTCTTTTGATCCTTTTCTGATATACCTGGCCATGGCATATCGCAGATATACGCTTTTCGTCAATTAAATTCAATTGGTCAAATCTTTCCCTGACCCATTCTGCCTCTTCCAGCTTTGCTTCCATTATAACCCTTAACGAAGGGATCTCGACTTCAATTGGGAGTACGGCATCCATCCCATATACTAAAGAGAAGGGGGTTGCCCCTGTTGAAGTGCGGACTGATGTTCTATATCCGTGTAGAGCAAACGGTAACATTTCATGCCAGTCTTTGTAAGTTTTCACCATCTTTTGTAAAATCTTCTTGATGTTTTTGTTAGCTGCCTCAACAGCTCCATTCATCTTTGGACGGTACGGGGAGGAGTTATGGTGTTCAATCTTGAATTCATCACACAACTCTTTCATCACTTTGTTGTTCAGATTGGTTCCGTTGTCTGTGATAATTCGGTTGGGAATCCCGTATCGGCAGATTATTTCTTTCTTGATGAAGCGGGCCACCACCTGCTGGGTTACGTTGGCGTATGAAGCAGCTTCGACCCATTTGGTAAAATAGTCAATGGCGACCAGAATGAAACGGTGCCCGTTGGAAGCTTTTGGCTCGATTGCCCCAATCATATCGATGCCCCACATTGAGAAAGGCCATGGTGATGACAGTACATTCAGCAATGTCGGAGGTACATGCACTTTATCTGCGTAGATTTGACATTTATGACACCTCCTGGAGAATTGGATGCAGTCATTCTCTAAGGTCAACCAGTAGTACCCGGCTCTCAAGATCTTTCTGGCCATCGCGTACCCATTGGCATGAGTACCGAAGATCCCTTCATGGACATCTTTCATTAACAGCTCTGCTTCTCTTTTGTCGACGCATCTGAGCAGTACCATGTCATGATTTCTTTTATAAAGCACACCATTGCTGAGGAAGAACTTTGACGCTAGTCTTCTTAAAGTTTTCTTGTCAAGAGACGTAGCATCGGTCGGATATTCTTGTTGTAACAGGAAGTTCTTTATATCATAGTACCATGGTTTGTCATCTGTTTCTTCATCAATCATTTGACAGTAAGCGGGCTCTGTTTTTCGTTCAATCCGGATGAGAGTGGCATCATTTTCATCTTGGACTTTCCACATGGAGGCCAACATGGCTAAAGCATCGGCAATGTGATTTTCAGATCTGGGTACATGCTTGAAGGTAATCTCGTCAAAGTACTCGATCATGTCGACAATATATGCTCTGTATGGGACCAGGTTTTCATGTCGGGTCTCCCATTCGCCTGTGACCTGGTAGATGACTAGTGCTGAATCGCCGCTCACTTCTAGAGTTTTAATTTTGAGATCAATGGCCGCTTCGAGACCAAGGATACATGCCTCGTATTCTGCAATGTTGTTTGTACAATCAAAATCCAACCGAGCCGTGAATGGCGTGTAACCACCTCCTGGATTCATTAAGACAGCGCCTACACCATGCCCGCTATAATTTGACGAACCATCGAACATCATTTTCCAAGGGGAACTTGGTGGTGAATCTTCAACAGGGTCGACCTTTTCACGATCCTTTACTAACATGACGTCTTCATCAGGAAAATCAAGCTTAACTGACTCATCGTTCTCAACTGGTTGTTCTGCAAGGTAATCTGACAAGATACTGCCCTTGATAGACTTCTGGGTCGTGTACTGAATGTCGTATTCTGATAATAACATGTGCCATCTGGCGAGCCTTCCAGTCTGAGCAGGTTTTTCAAAGATATACTTGATTGGGTCCATTTTTGCGATTAACAGAGTAGTATGGCAAACCATGTACTGTCGTAACCGTTTGGCGGCCCATGCTAAAGCGCAACATGTCTTTTCAAGGAGTGAATAACGGCTCTCACAATCAGTAAACTTCTTGCTTAAGTAATAGATGGCATGTTCCTTTCGTCCGGATTCATCCTGTTGACCCAACATACAGCCCATGGAACTTTCTAGAACAGTAAGGTACATGAATAACGGCCTTCCCGGAACCGGAGGTATCAAGATGGGCGGTTCTTGCAAATAACTTTTGATTTTGTCAAAGGCCTGCTGACAGTCTTCATTCCAAACCACTGGTTGATTTTTGCGTAGTAGTTTGAAGATGGGTTCACAGGTCGGTGTCATGTTGGAAATGAACCGAGATATGTAATTTAATCTGCCCAGAAAACCTCTGACCTGTTTTTCTGTTTGAGGAGCCGGCATGTCTTGGATGGCGCGGACTTTGTCCGGGTCTACTTCGATTCCTCGTTGACTAACAATGAAACCAAGTAGCTTTCCTGACCTTACTCCGAAAGTGCATTTGGCAGGATTCAACCTTAGTTGATACTTTCTAAGTCTCTTGAACAGCTTCAGGAGGTGCTCTAGATGATCATCTTCGCTTCGAGACTTTGCAATCATATCGTCGACATACACCTCAATTTCTTTGTGCATCATGTCATGAAATAGAGTGACCATGGCCCGCTGGTAGGTGGCTCCAGCATTTTTCAAACCAAATGGCATAACTTTGTAACAGTAGGTTCCCCACGGGGTGATGAAGGTAGTCTTTTCCATATCATCTGGATCCATTTTAATCTGATTGTAACCCGAGAAACCGTCCATAAAAGAGAACACTTCGAAACGAGCTGTATTGTCTACCAATGTATCAATGTGTGGCAGTGGGAAGTCATCTTTCGGACTGGCCTTGTTCAGATCCCTGTAGTCTACACACATTCGGACCTTACCATCCTTTTTTGGTACCGGAACAATGTTTGCTACCCACTCAGGGTATTTGGATACAGCCAAGAACCCTGCATCTACCTGCTTTTTTACTTCGTCTCGGATTTTGAGTGCCATGTCTGGCCTGGTTCTGCGGAGCTTTTGTTTTACTGGAGGGCATTCTGGTTTAAGCGGCAGCTTGTGAACCACTATGTCAGTGTCTAGACCCGGCATATCCTGATAGGACCAAGCGAACACATCCACATATTCCTTCAGGAGTTCTTTCAATTGTTGTTTGATGTCTGCCCCGAGGCTTGCCCCAATCTTGACTTCCTTTTTGTCATCTTCTGAGCCCAGGTTAATGACTTCAATCTGCTCTTTGTATGGTTGGAGCTCCATGTCTTCGTCTTGAGTTAGTCTTACCAGTCCATCGGGAATTTCAAGATCTTCGTCCTCCTCTTCAGCTTGGTGAATTGGTGAATCAAAGTCAGGAGGAGATGTCTGGTCATGGGAATCAATGGGTTTTTGGATGTGGCTGCAGATGGGGAATGGTTTAATTTTATTAAACATACAAAGATAAATGCAACACACAAAAAAGAAGATTGCTTTCGGTTTTTTATGATTGCCATTTTTCTTTAAAAGTGAAAACGAATAAAAGCATCAAAAGCAAATGAGGAATTTAGCAAAACAGTTCATTTTCATTGATGTATTTTGAAAGTGCGGGGCCCGTACAAAACATTCCTATGACCTTGGGCACGGTCATGGAGTTTTAAAACAACAAAACAAGAAAAAGACACAAAGCAAATTACTTTAACTCGTGACAAACTACAGGAACATCAATGGCCTCCCAGTTGCTCAAGGGAGATTTGCACCGATACACTAGATGCCCGATGTATTCACTTTCTTCTTCGTCTCCTACGGCGTTGACTTGGGAACCACCACTGATAAATATTTCTTGGATTGTCCTGGGTCGCTTTTGGTCTTGTGCAATTTCTTCATGGTGAGTTGGTTTGTAACCCAACCCCTGTCGATCCATCTTCGGCTGTACTTCAATAACTTCTCCCCATCCTGCGGGAGTGCCTTCTTCGAGCGCTGCTTTGATACTTTGAGCGGAAGCGAACGATGGACTACCTTTGGCTACCGTTTCTTCTATCGTTACTGCATGGGCTATTTCCAGAGCTTGAAATGAGGTTTCCAGAGCACCTTCTTCTGCTTCAATGTATCTGAAGGATGACAAGTTGCTTACCATAAAGTCTTCCTCCCCATGCACAATTATCAGTTGGTCATTGATCACATACTTCAATCGCTGATGCAGAGTTGAGGTTACTGCCCCGGCTTCATGTATCCATGGTCGTCCCAACAAACAGCTGAATGCCGGGTTAATATCCATTACCTGGAACGTTAGATCAAATACGTGTGGTCCAACCATGACGGGTAATTCTACTTCTCCAATAACAGCCCTTCTGGATCCATCGAAAGCCTTCACGATCAAAGGCGTGGGCTTCATCTCTGCTCCTGTATAGGCTAACCTTGCGAGTGACCTTGCAGGCAAGACATTCAAAGAAGACCCATTATCAACCAGGACTCGTGCCAATGTGTCTTCTTGGCATTTGATGGAGATGTGTAATGCTTTGTTGTGATGGCGACCTTCTTTCGGTAACTCGGCGTCACTGAAGCTCAGCGTGTTACATGCTGTGATATTGGCTATTACTGAGTCAAATTGCCCCAGCGTGATGTCCTTAGTTACGTGGGCTTGTTGAAGTACTTTTTGCAGAGCCTCCCGATGGGCGGGAGAATTCATCAATAGAGAAAGGACGGAGATTTTAGCCGGCGTTTGGTGGAGCTGGTCTACCACCTTGTAATCACTCTTCCGAATAATTCTTAAAAATTCCTCATCTTCACCTTCAGGTCTGGGCGCTTCTTTGTTCTGAGTTTCCGCCGGGGTGGTGGATTTTGGAGTCACTATCGTAATCTTGGGCTGATAAATTCGACCACTGCGGGTCATCTTGCTCGTGCCCACGATGTTCGTAACATCGTCTTGCTCTTTCTTTCCTTTCTTTTCTTGATCTGCATTTCCCGGTGTCACTGTTAAATCATATTTCCAAGGGACCGCTTTTGTATCATTGTATGGAAATGGCTTTGGTCTTTGAATTACGACGGATCGGCGTTGAGTGATCGCTGATCTGTTGAACACAGGCTCTGCACTTCCGGGCGCTTGAATCCATTTGTCTTTGTTGGGTTGATCAAATGATGGTTTTATCACGGCAATATTTTCACTTCGGACCTTACTGCATACTTGTAACAATCCTTCATCAATCAAACTCTGGATATCTTTCTGTACTGTACCACAAACTTCAGCATTAACAGAACATTTTTTACAATTGTTGTGATTACCCTGAATATACCCTGCTCTTACCAGTTTCTCATGTAGCATCTTCAAGGGTGTCTTGATCTCCGATACTTCAGTAATTACTCTTTCAGTTGACGAATCATCCACAGCGTTAACCCCTCCATGGTTCGGTAGCGGGTTACTCTTGACATTGGGCGTAATATCATTAAAGGACAGGATTTTCTTTTCAATCAGCTCCCTTACCAAATGCTTCAAGGCGAAGCAACTTTCTAAATCATGACCAGCGGCTCCTTCATGGAATGCGCAGTGAGCGCTCGGATTGTAAAAAGGAGATGTTGTATCAGGGGTCAGTGGCCTCGTCGTCACCAAACCTTCCTGGACCAATGAAGGGTATAACTCCGTGTAAGTCATCGGGATCTGCGGGAAATTCGGCTTGTTCGTCGGTCTTCTATTTTGAAAGCTCTGGCGGGGTGCCGGAGCTCGGGGTTGTTGTTGTAGGAGAGGCGGAGCGTTGGGCGCTCGTTGTTGCCTTTGCTGAAACGGCTGATATCCAGGTGCAGGCTGTGCTGTCTGGTAGTTTGGTCGAGTGAAAGCAGGAGTGACAGCTGCCACGTATGGTTGTGTGGCATACTGCGGGGGATATATTGCCCCGGGGTAACCTTGTTGCATGTAACTCGGCGGCGGTGGTTGATTGTAGTTCAGATAAGGTTGTTGTTGGTAAGGTTGTTTTTGTGTACGTCTACCTTTTCCACTGGTGATGGAGTTGGTCTCTCCTTCCTTCTTTTTGTGGAATGGGTTACCAGTTTTCTTAACCTGACCACTTGAACTGCTGGAACTGCCTGTAACTCTTCCGTTTTTCAGCCCTATCTCTACTCGGACTCCCACAGCTACAATATCCGAAAAGCTGGCGGACACACTGCTGATCATTTTCTCATAGAACTCGGGTCGCACAGTGTCAACAAACCAATCAGTCAATTCTTTCTCATTAAGTGGAGGTTCCACCTGTGAAGCTACTTCTCTCCATCGCTGAGCGTACTCTTTGAAGGATTCAGAACTCTTCTGGGACATACTTAGCAGTTGCCTCCGATCGGGCGCCAGATCCATATTATATTTGTAATGTCTTATGAAAGCATTGGCTAAGTCTTGGAAATTGAGAATCTTAGTCTGATCCAAACCCAAATACCATTTTGCTGGTGCGCCTTTCAAACTGTCCTGGAAACAGTGTATCATCAACTTGTCATTTTCAACATAAGCCGCCATCCTGCGGCAATACATGAGAAGGTGCGTTCGCGGGCAGGAAGCCCCTGAATATTGATCAAAATTTGGAACTTTGAATTTTGGCGGGATTATCAACCCAGATACCAAGCACATATCCCGGGTGTCAGTCCCGAATACATCATTGCCCTCCATAGCTTTTAACTTTCTTCCCATCGTTTCAACATTTTCTTTTAATCTTTCGTGTTCTTCATTCTCTCCTTCATACTCTTCTTGATCTTCGACCACTGGTTGATAATTATGAAACATTGGGTGCACCTGCGCTTGCACAGCTGCCGGAGCATAGGTAGGGATAGCCTGGGGCATTTCCCCTCTCAAAGGAACATTCTGCTGATTTACTGGAGTCGGATGTAGAAAATCCGGGTGTAAGCCATACGGTGGATTGTTGGCGATGGTGTCGGCCGTTGGAACTGGATCTATAGCAGCACTAGTAATCTCAGAAACTACAGTAGCCTGGGTATCCATCTTCGCTTTTATCACCTGTAAAGCTTCCATAATCTGCTTGATTCCGCCTCGGAGATCTCCGAGCTCGTCATCGATTCTTACAATTTCTTGATTTTGAGCCTCCATTAGTTGACGGGCTCTGGCTCTCGTGTTGTACTTGTGCGTTGGATTCAGTGTGCTTTCCTCTGTTGAAGATCAGACAGTGGGATGAGACACGACACAGAAAACAACACTTACGATATGCTTATGACATGTTTATGATATGCTTATGATATGCAGACATGCAGATGCAGTATTTTGAACATTCAAGGGGTTCTTAGAAGTCATTCATAGATATTAAAAAGGGAAAACATTACAAACATTTTCTTTTCATCCCTCTACTGGGGAGTTTACAACAGTTGGAAATTGAAATACAAAACAAAGATTACATCATCACACAATGATCTTGGACCATCTAACTCGAAGGTCCTCCTTCTTCTGGTTGAATTCTTCTTCTACCCTGGAGAGCTTCCTTCTCTTGCATAGCCAAGAAATATTTGTTCCTCCAAACCTTTCCTTCCTCTTCTGCTTTTACCAAGGCAGTCGGCAATTCTTCCTCGAGTGTAGGTTCTGCTGATTCGGGTTCGAATCGGGTATAGAACATTTTCAGAGCGGCCTCTTCCACCCATGCTAGGTAGGAGTCTGATACAGCCGTGTCAGGGTAGTCTAAAGCAGTCATGCCCCTGACGTTGATACGGCGCCAAGCGTAGATGATCCTGGCTTTGTATTCTCGATTCTCTCCGTCTTGAATGCAGAAACTCCTCATCAAGTTGAAATCTGGTTCGCCCATCATCGGATACCCTAACTGTCTGCGAGCAAGGATAGGGTTGTAGCTGATGCACCCTCTGGTACCAATGAGCGGTACGTTCGGGAAGTCTCCACAACTTTGAATCATAGGGATCCCTCCGTAAGCAGGGTCGTACCATTGAATGTCGGTATGCTGGAGTAACAGTATCCTCTCGGTCCATGGATTACTGTTTTGTACATCCCACAGTGCTGGATATCTAGGTAAGCGTGAAATGAACCATTTGTAGAGGAGAGTGGAACAACATTCAATTGGTCCAGCTTCGTACAAGTGTCGGCGGTGAATTGCATAATAAGTATCAGCTAGGAGAGTAGGTACAGGATTTCGGAGCAGGAACAGGTTGATAGCGTCTTTGTGGATGAACTGTTGTCAGACGGGAACAAGAAGAGTCCATAGATTAATAACACCAAAAGAGCTTCAAATGCCTCCCAATTCTTGGTTTCGGCTTGAAACCGTGCTTTTTCAAACAAGAATCTGGTAGGTAGACCGTAGGGATGCCCTTGAGCGGTCATTAGGGTTCGTACCTCAGCTACTCCAAGATGAATGGCTTCGGCGATTGCTCTTTCATCAGGGAAACCTTCTCTTCCAGAAAACGGCCTCGGAGCAACATTTAATCTCATCAACACTGAGTATTCTTCCAAAGTTGGCAACAGCTGGAAATCTGGGAAAGTAAAACAGTGATAGGTTGAATCATAGAACTTGACGAGCGCGGACAATATTTCCTCATCCACCTGAATTTCAAGTAAGGATAATACATTGCCGTGTCGGGCTTTGAAGGCTTCAGGGTCTTCTACCATTCTTCCTAATATTCTCAGGTTCTCCAGGTCTGGTTGTCGGAACTTGAACTCCATAGCTGATCTTCTTCTTGGATCCATTATTAATACCTGTGAAATGATTTTTAAAACCCCTTGAATGTTTAAAATAAAAATGCGGATGCAAATGCGTAAAGTTTTATAGAACTCAGATCTCGAGATTCAAAACATCACGGATTTCATTTAATTTTCGATGTTGCACTACAAAATCTTTTAGTACACATTACAAGAAAACTAAACAGTGCTAAAGGAAATCCTCTGACAAAAACTCCACCGTGGCATTTGCTTTCTGTAGTTCTTCCTCCACTCGCATCTTCTCTTCCATAAGTTTCTCAATCATCGTCTTCCACGGAGTAGACTGGTTACTGAAGTAGAACAAGTTTTCCTGGGCCTTTCTTTTCTTGCTTGCCTTTATCTCTTCATCCCTTTCTTGAAGCTGCTTGCGGAGCATTTCATTTTCTTCCATTACCACCTGATACTTATACCTCCAAGACACCTCAGTCTGCTGTGACTTTCTCAAGGCAATCCTCAATTTTTCCTCCTCAGAAAAGAAGATCAATGGGCGTTTTTCTTTCAGGACCATAGGTTCTTGCAAGGCATAAGGCATCTTCAGTTGGATAGCTCTTTTCCGAACCCATTGGAGATAAGGATCAAAGGAGACACAGTTAGGCTTTCCCAGACCTTCCTTTCCTCTCTTGTGGACATGTTTCCAAGCTTCCGAGAATTCCTTCTTCAACTCATTTTCCCCCAAAAAGAACATACTTTCTACACAAGCACTGTTGGGTCTGTCTTTTAACGGATACCCGAGCTGTCGTCGGGCGAGAACCGGACTGTAACTGATTCCTCCATCTATAGCAAGGAGAGGTACGTTGCCGAAGTTTCCACAGCTGTCTATAATTTTTATCCCATCATAAACTCGACTGTACCATTCAATATCAGAATGAGATAAGGCCATAACCTTCTCAGACCACCATCCTTTCCTCCAGAAGACTTGAGCTTTGGGCATATGAGAATGGAACCACTTATACAACAACGGGACACAACAGACGATCATTCCCCCCTTGTGACGATTTCTGAGATGAATGGAATGATGAGTATTACCCAGCAGAGTTGGTACCGGATTTTTCTTCAAGAAAATCTTGATAGCATTGAGGTCCACAAAATTATCAATGTTGGGAAACAGGAAGATACCATAGATGAGCAAGGCCAAGATTGCCTCGAATGTATCCATACTCAGATGATCGGCGTAGTACTGTGCTTTTTCAATCAAGAACCCAGCAGGCAAACCAGAAATTCCTCCCTTGGTGGTCATGTTTTCCTGTATATCCTTTACTCCCACACGTATTGCTCTGGCGATTTCTTCCTTCTTAGGGTCCTTCTCCGTGAATGGAAAAGGAGAATCTTCAATGATGGGCAACCCGATTAGGCAGGAATACTCTTCGAGTGTTGGTACAAGCTGATAGTCTGGAAATGTGAAGCAATGATAGAGCGGGTCGTAAAACTGTAACAAGGTGGAGAGGAGCCCCAGATCCATCTTTTTCTTAGTTCTCAACAGTGACAACAAGTTACCATATCTGCTCTTGAACCCTTCTACATCTGTGATAATAGCGCTCAACCTTTCAATGTCATCCAGCTTAGGACTCTTGTATGTGTACTTGATTGTTTTCTTTTTTCCTTGATCCATGATGTTTCCTAAAGTTTTAAAATAAGAGTCTGAGTTCCATAAACCTTTTATGTTATGATGCTATGAATGCATGAATGCAACAAACACAAGTATTCACATATACACATAGATAAGCAAACAACAGGTTTTGGTTTAGGGAAATTCAAGCATGGAGCCAAGGTCTACCCTTCCCAATATGGAGTGTACTAGAGATTTTCATCACCTGTAGAACAAGGTTCTAAAAAGTTCCCAGAGTCCTCAACCCATCTTTCGGATATTATCAACTGCCCAAATAACTCGGGGGTCGATAATATTCTCAAGAGAGTCTTGTCCGAGTGTAGTATCGCGTATCAACTATTCGGAAATACTTCCTCATAGTCATCGCACTACATCCTAATAAGGCCAAGTGGGGTAATGTGTTCTAAAGGTCCTCAATGGCATGGGCCCCTTATAGAAAGCAGCATTGTTTTCACGAATACTCGATCAACAACACTACCCTCAAAAGGACCTCCATTGAGCGGCGGTTTTCAAGTTGGCTTAGTCGGGAATCAACTCCCTATAAACCTCCTTGAATATACCACCTTCCTATCATAAGTACACTCAAGCACGGGTATAGTGCTGTCTCACCCATTGTATTTCCCAAAAGCCAAAAGAACAAATCTGCACATATTCACAAATATTCACAAATAGCAAGTATATAAACAAAATAGGTTAAACCCTCAAAATAAGTTCTTTCCCCAGTGAAGTCGCCATTTCTGTTGCGGTGAAAATTTGATATCAAGCTATTAATTAACTTGAACCTTATTTCTTTTACAACCGGTCTTTAATTTATCCAAAGGATAGGTCTAAAGGAAGAAAGAACCTTTTGCGCGATGTGACCACAACGCTTTTAAGAGATTCGGGGATTCGGGGGTTGGTTATATCTAGGGAAGGTATTAGCACCCTAAATATCTGTAGTACTCTACAGGAACCTTTTGTTCATTTACTTGCTAAAGTTTGTGAATTGTGCACTATGGTTTAAGGATTGGGAATTGTGATAAAATGAATAAAAAGGCCTAAGTGGTTTTCTAGGTTTGCTCGCAAAGGTATCGCACCTTCTGCCTACGTATCCTGACTAGGATAGAATCAGAGCAATCGTAGTTCACCTCACAAGGGAAAGAACACTTGATGACGATCAAGGTTCCAAGGGGAACAAACATGACAATGTTTGCGTGGAGTTTAACAAAACTCCCTAAACTAAATTGTAAAAGGGGAAAGTAAGAAATCATGACGATGATTCTTACACAGAGTTGACGAACTCTTTCCTAGGGTTCTAGTTGAAGAACACTCCTAGTATGGGTGGGTTTCTTAGACTTCAAGCAAAGTCTAAAGGCTTCTAATCTAGGGTTAAGGTGACTTAACAAAGTCAAGGGATAGCAGAGGTTTTGGTCCAAGACATTGACAGTCAAGTGGACAGACCTTCCTTTGGAGGAACAGTATTGTCGGCAACTGGACGAAAGCTAACGAGCTCCGTCGCTTAGA
The DNA here is from genome assembly GCA_963859935.3 of Lathyrus sativus. Taxonomy (NCBI): domain Eukaryota; kingdom Viridiplantae; phylum Streptophyta; class Magnoliopsida; order Fabales; family Fabaceae; genus Lathyrus; species Lathyrus sativus. The sequence continues at coordinate 37,662,008 of OZ012740.1, read as the reverse complement.
GATAAAATAAAATACAAACATCATTCAAACATTCATGGTGACAACTAAATACAAAGATTAAAGATGGAAAGCAATGATGACAATCAGAGCAATTGTTTTGGTACGAGAACCGTGACGACAGTTCGCACCTGGAATACCGTTAACAGACAGATGAGATAAATATAAAAATAATTCAAGGTAAAAATTCTAACATGTTGACAAACACATATAGATATGATAACAATCAATTTTTCTGAGAAAACACAAGAGGAAACCTTCTAAATTTCATCTGCAACCAAATAGGGTTAGTATCGTTGACGCGCGGATTGCGCACCATAAAACATGGTGAAAAAATAATCAAACATGGAAAATAAAATTATGACATGAAAGTACACATTAAAATAAACACAATGAAAAAAGAACGGGTGAAAAACGATAAAAAATGAGAGAGTTACGAATTTTTGAAGTTTATGTACAAAAATAGGAAAAATAATAAAAGGGTTCGACCTCCACCCGGATCGAACCCTGGTCATGATGGTGAAAGGTATAATTGCGCGCATGTTCTTACCGCTGGGGCGGCTGTTACATCCATTAATCAAATGGAAACAATATGTATACAAGGCTTGTTTTGAATCATGGCTGGGCAAAATACATAATCAACACCAAATACGTTTTATACCGTATCTCACTAACCGCTCATCGGATCGAGACAAATTTTATATGTAAATTGGGTAGAAAAATGAGAGGAAGAGGATGGTGATGTTAGTTTTTCCAAATTGTTCACCTAGTGAAAAAAAACGAGGACTGGTGTGTGTGTGTGTTTTGAATGCATGGAAACATAATCGAAACCAAATACGTTTTATACCGTATCTCACTAACCGCTCATCGGATCGGGACAAATTTTATATGTAAATTGGGTAGAAAAATGAGAGGAAGAGGATGGCATAGGTGGTTTTTTGAAATTCACTTTCCTGTGAAAAAAACGATAGCTGGTGTGAATTTCATGGTTTTAAGCTTGCAAATTGAACTGGACAGCTTGGTATACACATGCTACAAGTCAGGTAAGGTTACATACACATCACATATATCATATATAACAGATATCAAGCACAAATTGAGCCAAGGCATGAGTAATTATGACTGTTGTCCATAAGTTGCAAATCACATAACATAAAATGCATAACAAAAGTGATTTTTGGTTTCTGATTGTTTTGTGTGATTCTAACCATTCTAACAGCTTAAATATATCATATGAAGTGTGTGTAGATGAAAAAGTTTAAACTGGAACACATATATAAGCATGTAGCACTCAATTTGCAAATTGTGTTCAATATGTGTGTGTGAAGCATAATGTGATGTGAAACTTTGTACAGTCAAGTTTTTATGTTTTGAATCATTTACACACATTACATATGACCTTGTGGAGCTGTAGAAATAATAAGATAGCATGTACAAACAGGTAAGTTCAAGTTGGTATGTGAACATAAAGCATTTTGAACATTATGGACCAATATGCATGATAAGGGACAGATGAAGTCCTAACTCAAATCTGGTCAAATTAATCATTTAGACAGCACACATACATGATAATAAGATGGTTCAAACATTAAAATTCCACAGAACACACATATCATGTAATTTGTCATAGCATTTGCAAGTTGTAGACATAATAATGCATATGAGAAGGTAAAACTTGGCATGATGATTCTTAATACAATATGATCATTCAAACTCATCAAACATGTTTAACATAAGGTGTACAAGTCATTAGTTTTGGCAGAAAACATGTTATAGGCAGAAATCAAGTTTTTGTGCTTTTGTGCATTTTTGTACCTTTGGTGTCAAGGAGTGAAATTGTGGTGCTGTGCTCAAATCATTCAAAGGAATTCATACACATATTGCAAATGACATTTAAATCATGCTTGTGAGATAAAAAACATCATTCTATGGTTGGTTTCAAAAGTGAGCAAAGTGAGTGGTTATTGCATTCATGTGTTTGTGTCAAGAGGTGAAATTCAAAACTATACCTCAAATCAGCAAGACAAGCACATGTACAAGTTTCAAATGATTAATGTGATGTGTGTGAGTGGTGTTTTGATGAAGAGCAAGCTTTATGCAAAAAGTAGTATGAGTGGTATCATGTGTTACATTGTGTTTTGGATTGAATATGTAAAACTTTGATGCAATGATAATAAACAAGATCAATGCACATGGACATGCTCAGAATGTATATTGAATTATGTTTGAGCTAATGCAAACAAGTTAACATGCTTTGATGTAAATGATAACAAATTTGTGAAAAACACCAAACTTGAGGTTTTACAAACAGCTTTTGGCAACATCACTAAGTAGTAGCAGCATGTCATGAACAAATTAGCAGCATGATTGTGAAAACAAATTAGCAGCAATATCATGATAACTTCAAACTGGCAGCACCAAGCATAACCTAACAGCATCAGTTTATTTGAACATGATTGAAACATAGCATGATGTGTAAAACCTATAGTAGTGCAGTATTAAACAGGGCAAGAACCAAACATGATCTAGCAATGATAAAGGTAATACAACCATATTGGATTATGAAGTTAATGCTTGTAGCAGTAATGGAACAAACAATCAGCAGTAAAAACACAGTGTTCATCTCAACAGCACATCATCAATATTACTTGCTGTTACATGATTTTTGTTTTATTCAAGCCAGCATGCTTAACATGATCAAATGGAGGATGATAAACTGATAAACATTAAGCAACTAGTGACCTAGTACAATTATACCAAAGGCTGTAAGCAGAATGAAAACAAATTTAAAAGCATGACAGCATGAGATAAACATCCACTATTCATGAATTTCAACATATCCTATAATGCTCAAGATGCCAAACCATGGATAAATAAACAAGAGGACTAATGTATAAGCTACATACCTGTTAGTGAGCCTATTTAGCAAGCCAAGGAGTTGAGAAAACCAGCAATGTCTTGTATGTGAACTTTGTGTTGAAGCTTTCTTGAACTTTAAGAAACAAGCCAAGTGTGAGGTCAAAATGAGTTCTGCCCACTTCTGGTGATCAATGATGATTTAGACAGCTTATATATGTTGTATTTGAGGTGTTCAAGAGTTCAAAACATCAACAAGGTGCTCGGATCAAGTTTTGGTGGTTTTTGAGGACTTAAGTCAAAGTAAGCTTCATAGAATGTTGACTTTTTGATATGATGATTTTTTGGGTGGTTTAATGGTTAGTACACCTCATATATATGATTTAGAGAGTGTATGGATGGTTGTTTGAGGTCTGGAATGTATAGAACTCAAAGTAGCATCAAAGTTGCAAATGCTGATTTTTGGGCATTTTTGACAACTTTGGAGATTTTGCAAATTTGGTGTGAGAGAGAAATGTAATGAGGAGCTTGCTTCTAGCAGGTTTTTAGAATGATGTTGATGTCCATAATGAGGAGTTAGAGGTCTCTATTTATAGAAAAAATGAGTGAGGAGCTTGCTTGGTCATTTTGCTTCACCATGAAGAAACCTTGATATTTTCTCTTCCAAATGACCACTTGCTTGGCTTTTCTGATTGCTAGCTGTTTTCTTGACTTAATTGGCAAGTTTATATGATGTTTTTACAGAGGAATCAATGCCTAGAGTCCTGGTAGAGTGGCTGCAACAGAAATGACTTTCCACCTCATGCTTGGAAAAGTCAAATATTTCAACTTTGGCAATGAACTCACCATTCTTATTTCCATGCTATCTCCTTGTTATTTCTTTGTTCTAACCTGCTAAGAATGATTAATATATCATATAGAAGGAGTTTGTAGCATTGAAATTGATCCACTTGAGTGCTAGAGGTGTTTTTGCAAAATTCATCAATGTGGGACAAAAGTGACAAATTGCCAACTTTGAACACATGTATCTCTCAGCTCATAAATCCCCTTGAGATGTACTTGTACTTTTTAGAAAGCCCTCACATAGTACTAAAACTTTCATGTTGGCCAGAAATCTTGATTCTACTTGAAACTAGGTGAAAAACCCCCTTGAAGTTGGCTGATTTTAGCTTTTAAGGTGAAAATAACTTAGAAATTTTCTAAGTTATTTTCCCTTATAGGAATGTTTTTGCTTATATCTCAAAAAGTATGCATTTTCTGGTTGTGGACTAGTATGGGACTTTTGTAGGACTGGTCAAGAGCTTTCAAATGAGACTAGAACCAACTCAATTGGATGTGTGGTTAAGGAGATACGGTTTAGCCCTTTTCAAAACCCTAATTTCCCGATTTCTCGATTACTCTCTCATTTTTTATCCAATGACCATGAAAATTGATATGCAAGTCCATTATGACATAAGGAACAACTTTGATTCACAACTTGGATTCCAATTCTCAAAATTCGAGGAGTTGACTTTTCGGTCAACCGTACGATCGATCGGTGCCGATCGAGTCGCCTGTTGATATTCTGGACATCCTGGGACTTTGACACTTCTTGAATAGTCTTTAATAGCCTATATTAACTTCATGGACCTCACTCCCACCATTAAAACCTTTCCCAACATCAAAGTCAAACCACAGTTGACTTTCTACTGGTTAAAAACCCTAATCGGGGCCTCCTGACTGCACTGTTCTTGATTCTGAAACGATTTATTCAAATTGACTTCCCATTTGACTTTGATATTGTCTTTGATTTCATTCCATGATTGAATTGTGTTGCACCCTAAAATTTGACCAACCGATTCTCCTATCTGACTCATGGTTTAATTTCATATTCACAGCTCAGATGTATGATTTTTGTGCACAAGCAGGGGATATCAGGGTTACAGCTTGATTTTTGTCTATCAGATATGGCAGACCCAGTCCAGATTGCCAGGGTTTTATTTTCAGGAAATTGTGCGCTCCTCGGTGATTTTTCAGTGATTTTGAGGATATTCTGATGCCCGGGGATCTCCGTTCGATTCGATCTGGTCTCGTGCGTTTTTATGGGGGTCATTTGCATTCATCTGCATTTTTAGGATTTTATAGACTTTTTGTGAATTTTTTAACAGGGTTTATAGGATTTTTCTGGAATTTAAATAGGGTTTTTTGAATATTTTAACAATTTAATTCTCTTTTAGAATTTTATAGAATATTTTTAATAGATTTTAATCATTTGTAGATTCTTTTATCATTTTTAGAATATTAGTGAATTTTCTTAGCATATTAAAAAGAATAATAAAAATTAGGATTAATAGGTTTAAATAGTTTTTAGACAATATAGAAAATAATATAGTTTCTTTTATTAATATTAGGATTTTAATAGATATTAAATGATAATAGGATTTTAATAGAGAATTAGTGAATTTTAGAGTAATTAGACTTTAATCATTTTTTAGAGTTTAATTAGGATTAATTGGATTTTTAGAGTTAATTAGAGGATAATTGATTTTTTAGATTTAATTAGTATAATATAGAATTAGTTAGACTTTTAATCATTTTTAGAGTTTAATTAGGTTAATTGAGTTTTTTAGAGTTAATTAGGTTAATTGTTTAGATTAGATATAATTAGATTAGGTTTAATTGTTTTGTTTTAATACAGTTTTTTTCAGTTTTTTATTCCTTTTTCGTATTGGGCCCAGGGGGCGTTTTTGGCAAGGCCCAGTTTGTTTTTGTCCAGGAATTATTCAATGGTCCAAAAAGTCCACATTCATCCAGCAGACTCCAGAAACTTCTGGAAAGTGCCAGCGCATGTCAGAGTAATAAAAGCAGACACGTGTCTGCAAAAGAAGCCCCACGCGTTTCGCCTCGAGAGCGCCACCACCACTCAGAACCCACTCCCAATCCACGCCACGTGGTCCACACCTGTCCCACTCCCTCTCTCTCTCAGCGCATGTGAGACACTTGGCACCCAGCCATCACTCACCGGAGCCTTGCCGGAGCCCCCTTACCGCCGGGCATGCAAACGCCCTAGCAACCAACCGCCGGCGACTCAACTAACTCCGGCCACCACCTTCATCCAAATTCCCCAGAACCTTCATCGTCATCATCAATTTTTTCCCCAGAAACATCTTCGTTCGCCATCAATTCTCCAGAAACGCCACTAAACCTTCAAACCTTCATACAACAATTTTTTCCAGAAACTCAATCTTCATCGTTCTCAAATCTTTTTCCAGAATCCACTCCATCAATTCATCCAACCTTCAACAACCTTCGTGCAAATTTCTCCAGAAACCCTAAATCTTCATCCTCCATCAACGATTTTCCAGATCATCTTCATACTCAAGCAAATCTTTCCAGAAATCATTCAAAGATCTGCATCGCTATTCAGGTTTTCCAGATCGTGAGTTTTTCCAGAAGTTACTCAGAACTTCATCATAGCGTCAACAACCTTCTTCAACAACATAATAGATCTTCAAAGATCTCTTGCTCCACTCGTGTTAATCCAGGTTTGCCTTCTCTCTGCTAGATCCTCATTGCAATTAGGGCGGAATAATTGGTTAAGGTAGGCTTGATTTGTGTTGAGTGTGAGAGGGTTATGAGTTTGAGGTCGTGGCGTTGATTTCGTTCGAGTGTGGTGAGGCATGTGAGGTTTTGGCGTGATTGTTTATTCTTCCTGGAATTGAGTTGCAGAGCGTAGAGGAAGGAGATGAGGAAGACGGCTAGCTGTTTAGGTGAACAGTGCCAGAGAGAGGTTAGGAGGAAGATGGTTTTTTGGTTAGGTTTTGTCTGGATTAGGGTTTGTGTGGATTGGGCTTAGGCCCAAGCGTGGCTTCTGAAGCACACCCCTCAAATTGCTAGTCTGTACCCCCCAGCTGTTTTGTTTTCTGGTTGTTTGATGTTAAGTCCTGGGCCCTGCGCCCAACTGCTGTTGGCACCCCCCAATCAGGGCCCAATGTGAATAATAACTAGAATCTGTTGCTGTTTAAACCCCCCTCCATTTTATTTTCTTTTGTTTTGATTTTTTTCTTTTATACTTCCATATTAAATAATTCATAAAAAATGTAAATAATTGTTTGTTAATAATTCTTTTTCAACCATTTGATGAAAATGTTAAGAAAATTAAATCAAAATAAAAATGGCATTTTATTTTTATTTCCTATTTTTTGCATATTTTCCATTTTAATTGATGTGTTTTTTTAATATTTTTAATGCATGCATATCATTAGAAATTCATAAAAAATGGTAGATTTAGTCGAATAATTCCGTTCTTTTTTCTGTAGACTCATGATTCAATGTAGAATTTTATAGTGCGGAAATATTAGCTTAGTCATGCATTTTCATTTTAATTGCATTTTTTCACTGTTATTGATGTTGAATAATTGGTCTGTGGATATGTCTGTGTTGCTGATTTTATTTCTTTCATCTGGTGTTGAATTTTGTTTTGATTTTTCAGTATGTTATCCTAGAGCCATGTAGGTTTCCCATAGATTTTTATTAGATTTTTGTAGGGTATTCTGATAGGATTTGTCTGAGCCTGAAGATAAGAGAAGTCTTGATGACTTCTGACTTTGAAGTTCAACTGTGGTTGAACTCCAGAGATAGTCTCTTGTAGTTTGCTGGCCTGTGGTTTCTTCTTGAAGGTGGGAGCTGATGGAGGTCCTGCTGGAGCTTGCAGAGTTGCATTGGACTGAGGCTTAGTCTAGGAGCTTGTTGTCTGTTTGTGAGGTTCGAGATCCTGAAGTTTGAAGGGAGTTTATGGTACTTTCCTGAGGAAGGCACTATGAATGACTTTCATCCTTCCTTCTCACCTCTTTCTTAAGTATCCAATGATGTCGGAGCCGACTTGTGAGTTTAATTTCTCCTGAGGAGGAATGTAAACTGATCACAGTTGTTGAGCCACATGGGATACGATTCCTAAGTGGAGGCCTCTTAGCACTTTCCTGAGGAAGGTCCTATGGGTCTATTCACTTAGTTCCAGTAGTTTGTCTAGGATTTCTTAAGTATCCAGTGATGTTGGAGCCAACTTGTGAGTTTAATTTCTCCTGAGGAGAAATGTAAACTGATCACAGTTGTTGAGCCACGTAGGATACGATTCCTAAGTGTCAGCCTCCTAGTACTTTCCTGAGGAAGGTCCTATGAGCCTGTTCACTTAGTTCCCTTAGTGCATATAGGTTCTTTCCCAAATATCCAGTGACGCCGGAGCCTTCATGTGAGTTTAATTTCTCCTGAGGAGGAATGTAAACTGATCACAGTTGTCGAGCCGCATAGGATATGACTCCTGAGTAGTAACCTCCTGGTACTTTCCTGAGGAAAGCACTATGAGCTTGTCTGCTTAGCTTCCTTTCTCTGGTAAGCTTGTTCTGAAGCTTGGAGACTGGGATTGATTCCTCTTGCCTAGGAGTTTGTTTAGATCCTTGCTTAGGGTTTTGATTAGAGTTGTTGCTTAGATCCCTGCTTAGGGTATTGTATAGAGTTTTGTTTAGAGAGTTATTAGGAGATTGTTTCAGGTTTGTTTGAGGCCCTGTTCAGGGTTAGTCTCTTTGATTTGTTTGACTTGTGTGATGTTATGTTGCATTAGACTTAGGTGTTCATCTAGATAGTTCTGAATAGGTGTATCTTAGAAGTAGACTTTGTGTGCATGAGAAGTTGAGGTGGTCCTCCTTCTGCTTGTTTGTTATGGCGTGGCTTTGCTTGTTGGTATTCGGTAGAGCTGAGCTCCCTTGCCTCTGTGCCTTGTTTGTCTAGTTGTTGCATTCATGCATATTTTTCAGTATTCATTTACGTTGCAGTTTCTTGTTTGTTTAATCCGGTTGCCATGATCCCTTAGGAGCTCTGACTTCTCCGCTGCGGAGTTGTTATGATAGACATTAGGATGGTCAACCAGGTGTGATAGCAGTATATAGATTCCCCTGTTTCTCAGATATAGTTCTAGGGTTTCCCTTTCCTTTCTGTAGGAGCTTTTGAGTAGCTTGATCCGTAGTTAGCTGAACTACAGCTGCTCTGATTCTTCGTTCCAGACGAAGATATGTAGGCATAGGATGCGATATCCTAGCGAGCACACTAACGACTAACCTTTGTTCTCTCGCGGCTGTGCGATTGAGACTTTCCCGCTAACGACTAATTGTTATCCTTTTCTCTTGCCCGAGTGCATTCGAGACCAGATCATAGTTGTAGGTTCCCGAGCCTTAGAGACCAGTTTGTTTTCTCACTGCTGTGTGAGAGCCCCTGTTTACCCGTAGTTAGCCGAACTACGTTTGCTCTGATCTTTCATTTCAGATGAAAGTACGTAGGCACAGGACGCGATGTCCTGGCGAGCAACCTTTCCCCCGTTTAGACGTAGGAAGTCGAACTACGTTGACTCTGACTTTCCCATTGCACGAGGGAATACGTAGGCCCAGAACACCGTATGTTCTGTCGAGTCCTGTCCTTTTATTTTCTTTTTAGACCAGCCAGTAGCGTAGATAGATAATACACCCTTTTACCTATAAACACCAAGCGTGGATCCCATCGAGTACGATGGACGTGAGGGGTGCTAATACCTTCCCCTTGCGTAACCGACTCCCGAATCCAGGTTTTGGTTGCGATGACCATACCTTTTCCCGTATTTGCGAGGTTTACTTCGAGCGTTTCCTTTCCCTCCCGTGGGATAAATAACGCACGGTGGCGACTCTCCTGTCAAGCCGGCGCCGATTTTCGCAGTAGCGACAGCTGGCGACTCTGCTGGGGAAATGGCATCTAGGGACTTTTCCCATCCCTTATGCTGGGACCATTTCCCATCCCCTACGCGAGTCAATCCTAGCGCTTGGGTGTTTATTGGTTGGGTGTTGTGCATACTGTGTTTTACTTTTCTGCACTTTACTATTCTGTACCTTTACCTTTCCGCATTTATTTTCCAGCATTATATTATTATGATTATTGCTGTGGGCAAAGGGAGGTTACTGTGAGTGGAAAGCCGGACCTGGGCTTGAGTACACACCTAGATATAGTTGTGGAGAAGTAGTAGACGAACCTGTCTGCTGAGCAGGCACAGTTCCCTACGAAAATCTGCGCTCAGACGAGATTCTTGCAGAGGTGCTCCTTTCCGATCCTGAGGATCTGAGGGGAGTCCAGACGTGAGGATTGTCGACTCTGGGGACCGATCATTTGGAAGTCAGCTAAGTGAGGCCTCTTCATGACTTGATGATGCCACTCCTTCTGGGAATCGTATCGTCACTCATGAAAGTCTGTGACGCTGACGACCGCATAGGATGCCGTACCTTTGTCCGTGGATTAGGTTTATCCTACCTGTGAGAGGGACTGGGTTATTGCAGGAAAACTGGCCTCCAGAAACCATGGTTCAGTACTTTTATCAGATGGTATTCTTGATTCATCTCCAGGTGTTTTGTCTGGATCAGAAGGGTTTCTTATCTAAGGTTGAGGCTATTATCAGATGGTATTCTCGTCAGATACAGAGGGTCAGATGGTTTTCTTACCAGGGGATTGATATTTTGAGTATCAGATGGTAGTTAGTGGCATGAGATTCTGATGACCGTGATGGTTTTCTGTTCTTGATCACAGAGATATTCCTCTTCAGGCTACAGCATAGCCCTTGTGTTCGCAGATTGCATTATTTATCATATTGCATCATTGCATTACCATCTGCATTCAACTAACGTGTGTGTATTGCAGGTACATATTTTCCCTTCCAGTTCTGGTGTTTGTTCCTAGCAAGACATGGAAAACCTGAAGAGAGTATTGCCCTATAAGTTTCCGTCGCCGAATATCAGTCTATTGTTAGAGTTGATGGCTATTGCTAAGAAGAGGGGAATGGGTGACTTCAGAAAAAGATATGGGAGGATTCTGACATACGTTTATCAGCCATCTGCCTACGAGACCAGCGGCATCTATACTCTGTTACAGTTCTACGACGCGGAGCTCAGGTGTTTTGTATTTCCCGACTTTGTTTTGGCTCCTACCCTGGAGGAATACTCTGCACTTCTGGATATACCGATCCGTGAGCAGATGCCTTTTTATCGTCCGGACGCTGAGCCTAAGCTGGCTGAGCTTTCTACCATCCTGTGCTTGAAAGAGTCTGAGTTGTCTGGGAAGATGATCAGAAGAGGAGACGTATGGGGATTTCCGTTGGACGTCTTAGTGGATAAGGCTCGAGAGTATGCCCAGAAGGGTAAATGGGAGGTTTTTGACGTCATTCTTGCTGTATGTGTGTATGGCATCGTGTTGTTCCCGAATATTCCTGATTTCGTTGATTCAGATGCCTTCTATATTTTGGCTGCGGGAAACCCAGTTCCTACTTTGCTGGGAGATATCCACCATTCAACCCACTATCAGAATGAAAAGCGACGAGGAAGGAATGTGTCTTGCTGTGTACCTCTCCTATGCAGGTGGTTCACCAGTCATTTGCCTAAGTCAGGCCCGTTTGTCACATCTATCAATTCTCTAGGATGGCCTGAGCGCTTAATGGGGTTGACTGCTGAGAACGTGGTATGGGTCATTAAAGAAGTATTTGGAGCTGAAGTCATACTCAAAGGCGAAGGATTCCCGAATGTTCCGTTAATAGGAAGGAAAGGTTGTGTCAACTACAACCCTTCTTTATTGATCAAGCAATTTGGGTACATACCTCAAGGAGCGCCAAAGCCCGAGGAGATACAGGAATCTCTGTATCTCACCGGGGCAATTGGGAAAGAGATGCTGACTAAACTTGAGAGAGCCTGGAAAAACTTGCACAAGAGAGGGAAGCTTTCAGGTAGCAGAGGGGATACTCGAGGTCCTAGCCCATATGAAGAATGGATTCGTGAGCGAGCTGTGAAGTTCCTTATGCCGTATCCAGCAGTTCAGCCATTGCATCCTCCTCCGGTAGAGGAGCCTACCACTGTGGACATTCAGGTTTACAAGCAGTTGATGGCGGAGAAAGAAGAGCTAGCAAGGGCTAAAGAGGCTTTAGAGCAGGAGAATGCCCAGCTTCGGCATGAAAATATTGAAACAGGATATATTTCTAAACAACAGGCTGAAACTCTGAAACATCTGAAGGCTACGCTATTGGAATTGACTGAAACCAAGAAGCGACTAGAGTTAGATGTAGACTCCGTTAGTAGTGTGTTGGCCACCAAGAAGCAAGAGCTGGAAAGGGCCTATACAAAGCTAGCCAAATTCAGAGAACACTGGGATCTCACTATGACCAAGCGCAAGGAGCGAGAAGGAGAGCTGAAGACACAGATTGCTCAGTTAGAAGAACAGGTCAAAGTGAAGACTGAGGAGCTTGAAGAAGAAGCCTGTCGCCGATACGAGGCCGAGCGTAAGCTGATAGATGCCATGAAGAATTTGGAAGATTTCCAGCATAGAGCAGATGCCAAGAGACCCAAACTTGGGGGCGGTGCCAATGATAAGGCTTGGGAAGACTTTGTCAGAGACATCCAGGGGACGGTCAGGAAGAGGGATCGACTGATAGAAGGTTTGATTTATCAACCAGATCACGCAGAGACAAAGAAGATGGTCGAGGACTTCCGCAACCGTACCCGTATTTGATTTCTCTTGTATTCTGTATGTTGAGATCACCACCAGGCATGTTGGCTGGGATCCTCTTTGTCATATCAGCTGTATGGAGCATAGTTATGTAACTTCTTGACAAGACTGTTATTCTAATCAATATATGAGGATTTTCCAAATATTGTCTCTATGGTTTATCTCGTCTTGCTACCACTGACACTGGAATTGGAGGGAAAATATCTCCAATGCACACATGCACGTTAGCATTTTTGTATTTCTGTTTGCATAAATCATATTGCATAGCATTTAGCAGGTCAGAGCACTTATCCAACCTTTGTTTTCACCAGAAGGTGATTCTCGGGGAATTGTTTGAGGCAAGAGTAGAGTGTTGAAGACAACCAAGGGGCTGAAGCAGATTTGAGCAGAATCAAGCAGCATAGTCGGTTACAGGTAATTGGTAGCTATGGCTGAAGGCAATTTCCAGGCTCCTAACACCCAAGCAGGGTTTACTATGGCGTCCAACCATCAGTATGATTTTATGGAAGACTTCCCGCAAGCAAACAATCTAACTACAGCCCAAGTTGTGCAGCCTGCTGTTGAGAACCGAGATCAGCATGAGCAGTTTCTTGCCCGAAATGAATATTATCCTCCTGTTAACAATCAATGTGTTGCTTTCCCTGCGATGAATTACCGGAGAGATATTCCAATGACCGGGTTAGTAGATCCAAGAGCTCTTGACGATGATAGAAGACTCCGAGTGTTGGAGGAGCAAATGAAAGCCTTGGAAGCGAAAGATGCCGTTAACCTGGATGCTGTAGCCATGTGTTTGGTCCCTGACCTCGTGTTACCGCACAAGTTCAAAATGCCGGAATTTGAAAAATACACAGGAGATAGCTGTCCGAAATTGCATTTGATGATGTTCTGCCGAAGGATGACTTCGTTTGTGCGAAATGACAAATTGATGATCCATTGCTTTCAGTATAGCCTGACTGGGGCATCCCTGAGGTGGTATGTGCAATTAGAGAGTAATCAGATTCGATCATGGGTAGATTTAGCCAGAGCTTTCATAAAGCAGTATGATTATAACTTGGATTTGACTCCTAGTCTCGTAGATCTGCAAGAATTGTCTCAGGCAGAGAATGAATCATTCAGAGCGTATTTGCGAAGGTGGAAAGAATTGTCTGCTAGTGTTCAACCACCGCTTCCGGAAAGGGAACTGGTTGACATCTTCTTGGGTACTCTGAAAGGCCATTATTTTGACAAATTGTTCAGTTGCACAAGCTTTGTGGGCCTAATGAGGCTGGGAGAGATTGTTGAGAGAGGACTCAGGAGTGGAAAGTTTCGAGGTGTTCCTTACGTCCCAGTTAATAAGATTGAGTCAGTTGTCAGTTCTCAAGAAGAATGGGAAGGAGATGACGCCATCTCAGAATCTCTGGCATCTCAGGATCAGTTTTCAGACACTTCAAGTCAACGGTCATCCTATCGTCGATCGCGTCAGCATGCTCCACGAAGACCAAGGAAGCCTGAAAGGCAGTTTACTCAGCTACCGGTGTCGTACAGCCAGTTGTTGCCAGATCTGGTCAAAAGCGGATTGATAGTGCCGAAAGAGACTAAGCCGGTAATTCCTCCTTATCCTCCAGGTTTTGATGCCAGCGCCCGCTGTGAGTACCACGCTGGGGCACAGGGGCATTCAACGAATGATTGTAAAGTGCTTAGAAGTCAGATTCAAGATCTGTTAGACTCTAGCCGTATTTGCATCACTCCTCAAGGTTGTGTTCAGATTAATGATTTTCCGTCTTCTAGTTGTGCGGGTTCGTCAGTTAATGTCATGGAAGACTCCACAGGAAGTGTGTGCTCTGAAGATTGCCAATCAGAAAGTTCGGTTGTATGGGAGAAATTTCTAGAGGTTTTCGCGTCGGATGCCGCATCTGTTTTCTCTGCTTAATCCGTTTAGCTTTTTGTGCATCAGTATTTGTCGACCACCACCAGGATTGTTGGCTGGGGTCGTTATATTCATACTCATTTGTGCTTACCTGCTGATTCTGTTGGTTGTACATGTGTGGGAGATGTTCATCTGTTTGCTTATAGCTTGAGTTTCTCTTTGTCTCGTTATGAATGTGTGCTTGTTTGCTTTCTGCACTGCATTATCATTTGACAGGTATATCAGAACCGTGGGTCTTATTTCTTCATCATCCAGTTTGTTGCAGGAATTCCCTCAGAGATATGGAACAGAATCAGTTTGAATTGATCGAAGTCCGAAGCCAGCTGGGGCAGATGATGAGAGACATGCAAGAGATGCGTCTAGAGCAGAAGATTCTCAAGGAGGAGAACAGCCAGCTGAAGACCCAAGTGAGCTTGATCATGGAGGTAGGCAAGAATGTGCTTAGGAAAGAAGACGATCAGCTATTCGAAGCCGCAATGAAGAAGCTCGTGCCACCTGTGCATGTGGAACCTGAGCAGCAGCAACAGAAGATGCAGCCGGTTCAGCGGAGGATCCAGGAAGGAAAGCCAAGGAGAATATTTGAAGCACCGCCTATGACATATGCGGAACTCTTGCAGATCTTATTAAGGTTTAATCTGGTTGAAAAGAGAACGTTGGCACCACCAACGAGGGCATTTCCTCAAGGGTACGATGCCAGTAAGCAATGTGAATTTCATTCTGGGGGATTCGGACATGACATCGAGGGTTGTCATGCTTTTAAGCACAATGTTCAAGACCTGATTGACTCGCACGATATTGAATTCACGCCGGGCGGCGTAGCTGTGCATATTGCTCCTGTCTCAGTCGATGCTAAGATGACAGATGTTTCCAAAGCTGCAGTGGGTCAGAAGCGTATCCTGGACTCCATGGTGTCAGAATCTCCAGGCCCACAACTGTTGCCTATTCCTGGGGCAGATCTAAGAAAGAAAATGGTTAAGCATAAGGAGAGCGTTAATCAGTACATTGAAGGTCAAGAAACCGATGTTGCATTTGCTACAAAGGGTGTTCAAGGGTCAACCCGATACCAGCAGCAGCAGCCTCAGCAGGGGGCACAGCAAACTCAAAGAAGATTCCAGGGCGGCAAGTCGAGAAGAGTGTTTGAGAAGCCTCCCTCAACATATGCCGAGTTGTTGCAGACATTGTTGAGATTAAATCTGGTAGAGACAAGAACTCTGGCACCAATAACGGGAACTCCCCCGTTTGGTTATGACGCAAGCAAGCACTGTGAGTTTCATTCTGGAGCCCCGGGTCACGATATAGAAGGCTGCCACGCTTTTAAGCACAAAGTGCAGGATCTGCTTGATAGTGCAGCAATCAGCTTCGGGCCGAGAGGTCCCCAAATCATCTGAATGAAGGAGGAAGAGCTCTATAATTTGGCTGGGTCGTGGAAGCAGATCAGGACCGCATCGAATTGCCTCTAATAAAGATAGCTGGTTCAGCAGCAGGGTAGATGCAAAAGCCCAGTTCTCGGAAGCTAGCATATTTTCTTTGTTTTAGCTTGTCATTTCTTTGCATTTGTAGTTGCTTTCCTGTTTGAATTTGTAAACTTGTTTGTAAAACTTGTTGTTTCCATTTCAATTGATGATAATGAAATAAATATGCATGTTTTGATTGAATCCATTCGTGTTCACTAACTGTTTTGCAAATATCCAACGTTTGGTTAAGTAGAATTTGGGGAGGATGACGAAAATGACCGACATGCAAATATCGATAATGTATGCTTTTGAAATAAAACCTGTTGATGATGTACAGGCATTGTTTCAAATCCTTAAACACCGGAGATATAAGGAAGATAATCCCTTGTCAACCCCTTTGAGCCCTGTAGTAGGAGTTCCTTTCTGAAAATGAAAAACCCTAAATCTTAGCCTGGGGCAGGGTAGGTGTTAGCTAATTTGACCGAGCGTCCAAATTGCAAAAGGAGTGTCCGTTCGAGGATCAATCACGTCCCTAGAGGTCGTGCCTAAAAGACCACAATGGTTCAATCAAGAGTGGGACAGCCACATCATTCCCAAAGAGTCAGACAACCAATGTCACACGACTTGTTCGAAAAAACGAAAAAAAGAAGAGTCAAAAGCCCGCTAAGTCAAGAAAAATTCAAAACAAATGACTTAGGTAAAAATGAGGGCATCCCGCTGGACTTAAAAAAATCAAAAGATACTCAAAAGGAGTCAGTCCAGGCAAAAGTTAGGGATATGAAAAAGAAAAGACGAAAAGGATCAAAAGAAAATCCTCGATGGAAATACAAGTCGTGTGACCACAAATGTCAAAGACGAAAAATGAGTGGCTGTCACTCCAAATCCAAAAGTTTCTCGAAGTATCATTTTCTTTCAGCCTCTGAGAGGTGAGCGCTAAGGTCAAATTAGCTGAACGTAGGATGGGAGAACATCAAGGAGAACGGGTGGGTTAAAGTAAACTTTGAGCCTTTATCCTTTCTTTCAAAACCATGAACCTGACCACGTTACAACCTTTCAAAAGTCCTAATTGAAGCAGGTTGTTTCGAAAGCATACTCCGGTAAAGGTCGTGTCGATTCTGACTCCTAAGGTTCCTCTTACTATGTTGGTACTGATGTTGATAAATGTTTTATGCATCATATGCCATAAACTGTTTTTCCGTTTCCCAGTGAACAGATTGGATGTCAAAGCTGTCATATGTGTTGCATTAATACATCTTTTATGCATAACAACTTGTTTTACTTGCGAGTAAGCACTTGACAGCAGAAAAGTTTCCTGCAATGGAAAGTATGGTCAAGATAGAATGAAGAGCGCCCGAATGTTCCGAGAGCAGGGGCAAGCTTTATTGTGATTCCCAGTCAGGTCAGCTTTTCGAAGTCAGTTATTCTGGGGCAATCAGGTTGAGATTCGGTGAATGCGTCGTAGTCAGGAGGTACTACTCTGAATCAGATAATCGGGGCAAGGTCATTGCAGTCAGGAGCAGACCATCTTAAGCGCGCAGAAGTTACTCGAAAAGCATTCGAGGTGAAGTGTCTCTCAGGAGTTCAGAACGCTGAGGCATATCATATCAGACCATCAAGGAACAGACTTGCAGATTTCCTTTCAAGGACTATCCCCACAGATCCCGTAGGCTGGGGCATATCAGAAGCAAGAGGATTGTTGTTCTCCGTACCCACAGGGCCATTCAGGGTTATTCGAGCAGATGCAGTCGATTTTCGAGAGCGAGATGAATGCGGGAAGTCGTGTCACTATCCCTTGACTCTTCACTAAAAGGCTGTGTATTCAGGAAGAATGTTTTCCAGCGGCAGTTGTACCTGACCCAGTAAGATGGCTTAAGAGCTCAAATCCAAGTTTGCGATCACTGTAAGGCCCATCCGTGTTGGCGCATCAATTTCCAGATCCAAGCTTCATCAGCGCGCGGGAGGACTCCCTCCATTTTCTCCAGCAAAGTCCAATTGGTCGTTGGTATGGATAAGCTATTCCCAGAGGAGTCTAATCCCATTCAGCACGTCTGCTATTTAGCAGCGGAGTTATATACCCCAGCAGGGTATTACTTCGTCAAAGTGTTCGGTTAAGTTCCCGGTATCCCCAGCAGGGTTGATTTCACTCTCCCAGCATTTATTTTGCTAGGACGATTCAGTGATATCCGGGTTATCCCCAGCAAAGTTGGCCTCGCCTTCAGCATTTATTTTGCTAAAGTGGTTTTCTGTACCCGGCCTTCTCCGGCAGCTCGAGCCTGCTAGCATATTGCATGCATCATATTTGCATCATACTTGCATATCATCGTCAAAATGCGTAGCATTTCCATCTGGAATGGAGCATTACGTTGTAGAAAGACTAAAGCATTTGCATGTGCATACGAAGCATAAGTCAGGTTTTCTGTCAACCTTATATGGCGCGTGAATTACTCTGTGATCAGTTCAGAGGCATTTATCCAGCAACAGTATTCAGACGATTCAGCGGATTATTTGTATCTCAGATCATACAGCGATTATGCTTTAAGCAAGCAGTCATCTGATATCGACAGACTTTTCTTCCCGTCAATTCATATTGGCGATGTGTTCCTCCAATGAGTGGATTTCTCCGTCTATCATTCGACGTCGTGAGTACGAATGTGGTTTTCTTTCCGTCTATCCATAGACGATGTGAAGTTGCGGGTGATCGCAGTAAGATTTCAAGAAGGGGTTTCTCCCAGGAGATGCTTTCCTTTCCGTCTATCAGTAGACGATGTGAAGTTTCAAGCAATCTTCAATGGAGTTCAAAATAGAGCTTTTCTAGCAAGTGGTTTTCCTTTCCGTCTGACAGCAGACGATGTGAAGTTTCGAGCTATTGTTCAGCAGGTTTCTTATTGCCAGATCATACATATGATGAGGTGTTTCCCCAGCGAGTCTTCTCCGGCTATCCTTAGTTGTTGAGGGGTTTCAAAATGATTTTGGATATTGGTTCTCTTTCTGGTTATTGGATATGATGACGTTCAAGAGGTACTTTTCTGACTGTCAATCCTTATTGATGTCGAAGCTCTTCGAAGAATGTTCAGTTTTCGTGATTGTCGATTCTTATTGACGACATGGTTCCTTAAAAGGTGGTTTTTCTTACCGTCGGTCCATACTGACGATGTGGCCCCTTCAAGGATATTGACTTCTCCATCAATTCCCGTAGACAGAAGGATTCTGAAATTCAAAGGATGGTGTTGAATTGCGTTATGGTGACTTCCCGTCTATCTTTAGACGATGTGTGCATGGAGATTCTGGTGTCTTTCCGTCTATCCTTAGACGATGTGAGTATGGAGATTAAGATTTTCTCCCGTCTGTCAGTAGACAGCGTGAATTCAGAGATTATTTCTTTCCGTCTACCCTTAGACGATGTGAATAATGAGTTGTTCATCAATCAGGATGATGCCGTCTACCCTTAGACGATGAGAATAATGATTTGTTCATCAATCAGGATGATACCGTCTACCCTTAGACGATGTGAAGATGGAAATTGTGGTGATACCGTCTACCCTTAGACGATGTGAATTGATTTGAATATCAATCAAGATTATTCCGTCTATCCCTAGACGATGTGAGTTTGGAGATTTATGGTGACTTCCCGTCTATCCTTAGACGATGTGAATAATGATTTGTTCATCAATCAGGATGATTCCGTCTACCCTTAGACGATGTGAATATCGATTTGTTCATCAATCAGGATGATTCCGTCTACCCTTAGACGATGAGAATATTGATTGATTCATTGATTAATGTTGTCTTCCCGTCTATCATTAGACGAAGTGAGTATTCAATCAGGGTGTCTTCCCGTCCATCTTTGGGCGATGTGAGTATATTTCTCTTCCTGCCTATCAGTAGGCAATGTGAAAGAATCATGTATGTTCTTGCAACCATCCGGGTTTGTTATGTGGGGTATCACAAGCAACGGGTATTCAAATCAGGAGTTCTCTATCAGATGATTAATCAGTTTGGTGCCGTAATGACTGGACTCGGTTTTCTGGACTTTATTCTCCAAGCAGTTAACAGTATATGCTCGCGGTTGGCAAATTTTCGGGTTTTATTTGTATTCAACCGTCTCGTACCTCTGAATGTTTAAAGGCTGAGCGCTCTTCAAACCTTTCAGGTCCAAGTCGCTTGAATAGGGGCAGCTGTTGCACCCTAAAATTTGACCAACCGATTCTCCTATCTGACTCATGGTTTAATTTCATATTCACAGCTCAGATGTATGATTTTTGTGCACAAGCAGGGGATATCAGGGTTACAGCTTGATTTTTGTCTATCAGATATGGCAGACCCAGTCCAGATTGCCAGGGTTTTATTTTCAGGAAATTGTGCGCTCCTCGGTGATTTTTCAGTGATTTTGAGGATATTCTGATGCCCGGGGATCTCCGTTCGATTCGATCTGGTCTCGTGCGTTTTTATGGGGGTCATTTGCATTCATCTGCATTTTTAGGATTTTATAGACTTTTTGTGAATTTTTTAACAGGGTTTATAGGATTTTTCTGGAATTTAAATAGGGTTTTTTGAATATTTTAACAATTTAATTCTCTTTTAGAATTTTATAGAATATTTTTAATAGATTTTAATCATTTGTAGATTCTTTTATCATTTTTAGAATATTAGTGAATTTTCTTAGCATATTAAAAAGAATAATAAAAATTAGGATTAATAGGTTTAAATAGTTTTTAGACAATATAGAAAATAATATAGTTTCTTTTATTAATATTAGGATTTTAATAGATATTAAATGATAATAGGATTTTAATAGAGAATTAGTGAATTTTAGAGTAATTAGACTTTAATCATTTTTTAGAGTTTAATTAGGATTAATTGGATTTTTAGAGTTAATTAGAGGATAATTGATTTTTTAGATTTAATTAGTATAATATAGAATTAGTTAGACTTTTAATCATTTTTAGAGTTTAATTAGGTTAATTGAGTTTTTTAGAGTTAATTAGGTTAATTGTTTAGATTAGATATAATTAGATTAGGTTTAATTGTTTTGTTTTAATACAGTTTTTTTCAGTTTTTTATTCCTTTTTCGTATTGGGCCCAGGGGGCGTTTTTGGCAAGGCCCAGTTTGTTTTTGTCCAGGAATTATTCAATGGTCCAAAAAGTCCACATTCATCCAGCAGACTCCAGAAACTTCTGGAAAGTGCCAGCGCATGTCAGAGTAATAAAAGCAGACACGTGTCTGCAAAAGAAGCCCCACGCGTTTCGCCTCGAGAGCGCCACCACCACTCAGAACCCACTCCCAATCCACGCCACGTGGTCCACACCTGTCCCACTCCCTCTCTCTCTCAGCGCATGTGAGACACTTGGCACCCAGCCATCACTCACCGGAGCCTTGCCGGAGCCCCCTTACCGCCGGGCATGCAAACGCCCTAGCAACCAACCGCCGGCGACTCAACTAACTCCGGCCACCACCTTCATCCAAATTCCCCAGAACCTTCATCGTCATCATCAATTTTTTCCCCAGAAACATCTTCGTTCGCCATCAATTCTCCAGAAACGCCACTAAACCTTCAAACCTTCATACAACAATTTTTTCCAGAAACTCAATCTTCATCGTTCTCAAATCTTTTTCCAGAATCCACTCCATCAATTCATCCAACCTTCAACAACCTTCGTGCAAATTTCTCCAGAAACCCTAAATCTTCATCCTCCATCAACGATTTTCCAGATCATCTTCATACTCAAGCAAATCTTTCCAGAAATCATTCAAAGATCTGCATCGCTATTCAGGTTTTCCAGATCGTGAGTTTTTCCAGAAGTTACTCAGAACTTCATCATAGCGTCAACAACCTTCTTCAACAACATAATAGATCTTCAAAGATCTCTTGCTCCACTCGTGTTAATCCAGGTTTGCCTTCTCTCTGCTAGATCCTCATTGCAATTAGGGCGGAATAATTGGTTAAGGTAGGCTTGATTTGTGTTGAGTGTGAGAGGGTTATGAGTTTGAGGTCGTGGCGTTGATTTCGTTCGAGTGTGGTGAGGCATGTGAGGTTTTGGCGTGATTGTTTATTCTTCCTGGAATTGAGTTGCAGAGCGTAGAGGAAGGAGATGAGGAAGACGGCTAGCTGTTTAGGTGAACAGTGCCAGAGAGAGGTTAGGAGGAAGATGGTTTTTTGGTTAGGTTTTGTCTGGATTAGGGTTTGTGTGGATTGGGCTTAGGCCCAAGCGTGGCTTCTGAAGCACACCCCTCAAATTGCTAGTCTGTACCCCCCAGCTGTTTTGTTTTCTGGTTGTTTGATGTTAAGTCCTGGGCCCTGCGCCCAACTGCTGTTGGCACCCCCCAATCAGGGCCCAATGTGAATAATAACTAGAATCTGTTGCTGTTTAAACCCCCCTCCATTTTATTTTCTTTTGTTTTGATTTTTTTCTTTTATACTTCCATATTAAATAATTCATAAAAAATGTAAATAATTGTTTGTTAATAATTCTTTTTCAACCATTTGATGAAAATGTTAAGAAAATTAAATCAAAATAAAAATGGCATTTTATTTTTATTTCCTATTTTTTGCATATTTTCCATTTTAATTGATGTGTTTTTTTAATATTTTTAATGCATGCATATCATTAGAAATTCATAAAAAATGGTAGATTTAGTCGAATAATTCCGTTCTTTTTTCTGTAGACTCATGATTCAATGTAGAATTTTATAGTGCGGAAATATTAGCTTAGTCATGCATTTTCATTTTAATTGCATTTTTTCACTGTTATTGATGTTGAATAATTGGTCTGTGGATATGTCTGTGTTGCTGATTTTATTTCTTTCATCTGGTGTTGAATTTTGTTTTGATTTTTCAGTATGTTATCCTAGAGCCATGTAGGTTTCCCATAGATTTTTATTAGATTTTTGTAGGGTATTCTGATAGGATTTGTCTGAGCCTGAAGATAAGAGAAGTCTTGATGACTTCTGACTTTGAAGTTCAACTGTGGTTGAACTCCAGAGATAGTCTCTTGTAGTTTGCTGGCCTGTGGTTTCTTCTTGAAGGTGGGAGCTGATGGAGGTCCTGCTGGAGCTTGCAGAGTTGCATTGGACTGAGGCTTAGTCTAGGAGCTTGTTGTCTGTTTGTGAGGTTCGAGATCCTGAAGTTTGAAGGGAGTTTATGGTACTTTCCTGAGGAAGGCACTATGAATGACTTTCATCCTTCCTTCTCACCTCTTTCTTAAGTATCCAATGATGTCGGAGCCGACTTGTGAGTTTAATTTCTCCTGAGGAGGAATGTAAACTGATCACAGTTGTTGAGCCACATGGGATACGATTCCTAAGTGGAGGCCTCTTAGCACTTTCCTGAGGAAGGTCCTATGGGTCTATTCACTTAGTTCCAGTAGTTTGTCTAGGATTTCTTAAGTATCCAGTGATGTTGGAGCCAACTTGTGAGTTTAATTTCTCCTGAGGAGAAATGTAAACTGATCACAGTTGTTGAGCCACGTAGGATACGATTCCTAAGTGTCAGCCTCCTAGTACTTTCCTGAGGAAGGTCCTATGAGCCTGTTCACTTAGTTCCCTTAGTGCATATAGGTTCTTTCCCAAATATCCAGTGACGCCGGAGCCTTCATGTGAGTTTAATTTCTCCTGAGGAGGAATGTAAACTGATCACAGTTGTCGAGCCGCATAGGATATGACTCCTGAGTAGTAACCTCCTGGTACTTTCCTGAGGAAAGCACTATGAGCTTGTCTGCTTAGCTTCCTTTCTCTGGTAAGCTTGTTCTGAAGCTTGGAGACTGGGATTGATTCCTCTTGCCTAGGAGTTTGTTTAGATCCTTGCTTAGGGTTTTGATTAGAGTTGTTGCTTAGATCCCTGCTTAGGGTATTGTATAGAGTTTTGTTTAGAGAGTTATTAGGAGATTGTTTCAGGTTTGTTTGAGGCCCTGTTCAGGGTTAGTCTCTTTGATTTGTTTGACTTGTGTGATGTTATGTTGCATTAGACTTAGGTGTTCATCTAGATAGTTCTGAATAGGTGCATCTTAGAAGTAGACTTTGTGTGCATGAGAAGTTGAGGTGGTCCTCCTTCTGCTTGTTTGTTATGGCGTGGCTTTGCTTGTTGGTATTCGGTAGAGCTGAGCTCCCTTGCCTCTGTGCCTTGTTTGTCTAGTTGTTGCATTCATGCATATTTTTCAGTATTCATTTACGTTGCAGTTTCTTGTTTGTTTAATCCGGTTGCCATGATCCCTTAGGAGCTCTGACTTCTCCGCTGCGGAGTTGTTATGATAGACATTAGGATGGTCAACCAGGTGTGATAGCAGTATATAGATTCCCCTGTTTCTCAGATATAGTTCTAGGGTTTCCCTTTCCTTTCTGTAGGAGCTTTTGAGTAGCTTGATCCGTAGTTAGCTGAACTACAGCTGCTCTGATTCTTCGTTCCAGACGAAGATATGTAGGCATAGGATGCGATATCCTAGCGAGCACACTAACGACTAACCTTTGTTCTCTCGCGGCTGTGCGATTGAGACTTTCCCGCTAACGACTAATTGTTATCCTTTTCTCTTGCCCGAGTGCATTCGAGACCAGATCATAGTTGTAGGTTCCCGAGCCTTAGAGACCAGTTTGTTTTCTCACTGCTGTGTGAGAGCCCCTGTTTACCCGTAGTTAGCCGAACTACGTTTGCTCTGATCTTTCATTTCAGATGAAAGTACGTAGGCACAGGACGCGATGTCCTGGCGAGCAACCTTTCCCCCGTTTAGACGTAGGAAGTCGAACTACGTTGACTCTGACTTTCCCATTGCACGAGGGAATACGTAGGCCCAGAACACCGTATGTTCTGTCGAGTCCTGTCCTTTTATTTTCTTTTTAGACCAGCCAGTAGCGTAGATAGATAATACACCCTTTTACCTATAAACACCAAGCGTGGATCCCATCGAGTACGATGGACGTGAGGGGTGCTAATACCTTCCCCTTGCGTAACCGACTCCCGAATCCAGGTTTTGGTTGCGATGACCATACCTTTTCCCGTCTTTGCGAGGTTTACTTCGAGCGTTTCCTTTCCCTCCCGTGGGATAAATAACGCACGGTGGCGACTCTCCTGTCAAGCCGGCGCCGATTTTCGCAGTAGCGACAAATTGGCCCAAATCATTGGTTGATCATTCCTTGATTGTTTTGAATTTGTCGGTGCGAGAACCCTGATTCATCTGTAACTTGACAATAATAAACTTGCACTGATTTAGGGTTAGATAATGCATGATCATGCTTCTAAAAATGATAATGAGGATCTAAGGGGTCAAAATTTAGGGTATGACAATAGGCTTACTAAATCTGCTCACTTCATTCCCATTGATATTATTTATCCCTTGGAGAAGTTAGTCGAGATTTATGTTTGTCTGGTTGTGAAGTTGCATGGAGTTCCTAAGAGTATTGTATCAGATAGAGATCCTAGATTTACATCGAGGTTTTGGGAAAGTTTGCAAAAGGCTTTGGGTTCTAAGCTAAGATTGAGTTCGGCTTATCATTCGCAAATGGATGGTCAAACCGAGAGGACAATTTAATCGTTGGAGGATTTATTATGTGCTTGTGTGCTCGAGCAAGGTGGTGCTTGGGATAGTTATTTGGCGTTGATTGAGTTCACCTACAATAACAGTCTTCATTCAAGTATAAGTATGGCACCATTTGAGGCTTTGTATGGTCGGAGATGCCGAACACCTTTATGTTGGCATGAAACTGGTGAGAAGTCGATAGTTGGACCGGAGATGGTACAACAAACA
Source organism: Lathyrus sativus (assembly GCA_963859935.3). Lineage (NCBI taxonomy): Eukaryota > Viridiplantae > Streptophyta > Magnoliopsida > Fabales > Fabaceae > Lathyrus > Lathyrus sativus. The sequence continues at coordinate 37,636,526 of OZ012740.1, read as the reverse complement.
ACAGAGAAAATGAAGTTTATTCGGGAAAAGATGAAAGCTTCTCAAAGTAGACAAAAGAGCTATCATGACAAGAGAAGGAAAGATCTTGAATTTCAAGAAGGCGACCATGTGTTTCTAAGAGTTACACCGGTTACGGGTGTGGTTCGTGCTTTGAAGTCGAAGAAGTTGACTTCTCGTTTTATTGGTCTGTATCAGATTACTGCACGAGTTGGTGATGTGGCTTACCGTGTGGCGTTGCCTCCGAACCTTTTGAATTTTCATGATGTATTCCATGTTTCGCAACTTCGGAAGTATGTTCCGGATCCGTCACATGATACTCCTATGGACGAGGTTGAAGTGAGAGATAACCTTACGGTTGAAGTTTTACCGATTAGGATTTTGGACCGTGAAGTTAAGAAGCTAAGAGGAAAGGATATTACACTTGTGAAAGTAGCGTGGGGATGCGCTTCTGAAGGCAATATGACTTGGGAATTAGAGAGTGGGATGCGAGAGTCGTATCCAGAGTTGTTTGGATCAGGTAATATTTTCGAGGAGGAAAATTTCTAAAGTGGGGAAGAGTTGTAACGCCCCAATTATGATTTCCCCTTTTGTTGAGTCTTTTATTTTATTTGGGTAATTATTATTTTATTGTGGAATTGGTGTGCTAATATGTTATGTTTGCATATTGTGCTATTTTATCAGTTTGAGAGTTTTCGGAGAAATTAAGTTGGAGAGTATTTTAGATATTTCTTAATTAATGATAAGATTAGATATTTTGTGAGAAAATGAATTAGTAGATATTTTGAGAGAAGAAAATATAATAGATAGAAATAGAATAGAAAGTATATAAGAGAAAAAGAAAAGAAAAGAGTAAAGAAAGGAAGAGGTAGAGAAAAGGAAAAGAGAAGGAAAAGAGAGGAAAGCTTGGAAATCATCAGAACAACTCCTAGGAATCGATTTAATCGGGTAAGGGTGTGAAATATTATTATCTTATCAATGTATATCATTATGTATGTGTTGATTTGGATTGTTTGGTGGTTTTTCCACATTTTCCATTTTTAGGTCGAAAATGGTTTAATCAATAGAAATAGATGTTTTCACGGTTGGAATTTGGAATAGATTGCGTACTTTAGTCGAGGATTGTTGGGCTAAGACTATTAGAACTGGTTGGGTTAAAATCGGGTGGTTTTGTGATCTTCTGATGATTTTGGAAAATTAAGGGTTTGAACAACGCAGACGCTCGCTAGCACGTTCGCTAGACGAGCAGGGTGGCGAGTTGTTCGCTAGGCGAGCATGCAGCGAACACTCCCAGACTTGGATAGAATCAGAAAGACCATCATTCGCTGGAGCGAGTGAGGAAGCGAGGGGTTCGCTAGGCGAAGCCCCAATGAGTAGGTAGCGAGCAATTCCAGTAGCTCAGGATCAGCTTTGCTAGCGTGTTCGCTAGGCGAGCAAGGTAGCGAGTGTTCACTGTGGTCTCGCTAGGCGAGCAGGCCAACGAGCATGACAGCACATCATTTTCTTTTGTTCCATCCTGTATCGATTCTTTGGCTCGGTTGCAATCGGCTTTTTCCCGGAATGAGTAGTTTGTGTTCTGTTATATGATATGTTGTGGGTAGCCGTATGGCATGAATCCTAGATTGTGGAATCGATTGTGAGTTATGGACTTTTGGCAAATATATGCATTGTTTAAATTGATTAAAAATGTATGATGATTGTGATGGAGTTTGTTGCCGTTTGGCATAATATTGTGAATGCATATTGATTGTATGCAATAGAATGTGATGAATGCATGAATACATTGTGAATATGTGTGCATTTCAAGAGTGTCTGGAGTCATTTTGCATGTGAAGCATAATGATATGCATTCTTGTGTTGTGTGATTCTAATGGGAATCTGTTGAAACATCATGTGCCCATGTGGGTGTGAGCGATGGTTGCAATCGGATCGTGTGCCCATGTGGGGTGTGAGCGATGGTTGCATATCTTTTGAGCAGGTGTTGTATGTTTTAATTTCAAGTATAATGTGACACACCTCTTTTATACCATGTTTTTAATTATACTCTGATGAAAATTTTAATATGTGCCTAAATGATTATGTGATTATTTGGGGGTATAGAAAGGGGGTGTTACATGTTGATCCTTTAACTTAGTAAGTTCTATTTGTGAGTTTGAATTGTTAAGGCTATTGAATGTTTATGATCCTTAGAAGAGACTTGAGAAATAGGATTGGATATGGTCTGGGAGAATTTATTTTTCTCTGCTGATTGGGATAAGGTTCATGGGTGATTTTGTTGATAAATGGGAGATGTCACACATAATGTCTTGACATCATGGTCAGGTTTTTCTGATTCTGGTTTAAAGGAGTATGTTTGGAGTTCATTGGAAGGAAATGTGACTATGCTTCAAAGTTTACAAGAGAGAGTAGACAAGGTATGACTGGGTGTTAGGACATTGTTTAGGACTCGTGTTTATTTACAAGTGGCTCTATGTGGACGGTGTTCCTTGGATGGTGGAAAACGTGCCTTAAAAAGGGCGTGCAAAACATGTTTCTTTGGTACATGCATATTCCTCGGACGATTCTCTTTAAATGAGAAACAATCAAAACTGAGTTGGCCAGTGTACATTCATTTTTGCTGAGGTTATCTTCCTCAATTTACATTCTCATTGAACTGTTTTTCAGTAATATCAATGGCTCGTTAATTCCTAAGGAAACTGCTCGGGTATTTAAAGGGGGTCTTTTCTTCTTTTTTCTTAGGTTGTAGTTTTGTTGTGTCGTGATTTTATGGCATTTGTCCGGGTTTGGGTGAGTGTTGTTTGGGTATCGAATTGTGTTGGATACTTTTGTCAATTTTTGGATAAAAAAAGAGAGATAGGTTGTGTGTCTATCTCAATTGTGTATTGTTTCTTGCAACACATGACTGATCTTCATTTGTGTCTTGGGTCCGTTCTTGCATTTGTTTTGCAAGCATGTTAGATAAGATGTTTTAACATCCTGTCTGTGTCTTAGTTGTTTTTGTTCTAAGTCTTCTTTTTGTGTCTTGTGATCTGAGTTATGAACATGGTTGTGTCTTGTGTTCTGAGTTATCCGGAGTTGGGGTTTGGTCTAGTGAGCCTTGATCTAGATAATGGAGGATGGTAAATTGGGACTGATTTTAAGAGGGAGTGTCTTGTATCTTCTTCCTCATGTACACCAAGGCAAAGGGTACACGTTATACAACAGGTGGTGTGTGCTGTGTAAATCATTCGAACAACTATACAGGAAGAATGAAAGCTTCCAGGAGTCACATTATTTTTTTGCTAAACTCGTCATAGGCCGGATGAAATGACTTCAGGACTTTCTACTCTTTCTACTCCTTGATTTCCTGGGTTTATTGTACAAAAGGAGTTTTAGCCAAAAAATTTCAAAAGAGGGAGATTGAAGGCTCTAATATTTGACTAAATTTTGGTAAAACATGATTTTGAATAATATTTTCTAATATGAAGAAATATGTAAAGAACAACATGTCGAACAAGATGTCATATCTTAAGGACTCTACATCTTGGTCAGATACAACAGGTTTGTTGCAGATTTGTTCCAAGATTTAAGGCACAATCAGAATATGGATCAAAGAATGATTGCACAGAGATTTTGAAACCCATGGACAACTGAAGATTATAAAAGGAAGACCTAGAGAAACTCATTAGTCCTTGTTAATACTTTTTTAAAGCAAAAATAAGGGTTAGGGTTTTGATACTCGTGTGCTTTTCTTGTATTGTAAGTTACCTTTTGTATCGGTTTGATACATTGTGGTAAACATAGTTTTTCATATTCAGAAACTTGTAGGTAATGAATTGTATATTGTTATTGAATGAAGCTTTTAAGAAAATTCAAGTATTAACATTGTTGCACCCTAAAATTTGCTCAACCTTGTTCACTTGGTTTATGTTTCAATATCATTGGCATTTGCATATAGAGTCATGCACATAGTCTACACATCTGCATAGCATGAGCATAGCAAGTCATCTAACATGGACCAATCATTATTCTTATCCCTATGAGCCTATCAAGAGGTTAGTATTCTAATTCAACCCCATTCAAGTCATCAGAAAGAATTTGAAAGCTATCAAGTCAATGGATCAAGCAAGTGCATCCATCTCCTATCTGAGGGTCTCTGAGGATCAACAAGTAAGTTGTGAGCTGTGGGCTGAGCATGGAGAGTATGTGGGCATCATGGGAGACTTAGGAAGTCATTTGGAGAAGGAGACAAATCATGGGTGTAGTCACAAGAGTTGTGGATGAAGACAGTCAACTAGGGTTTCATCTGGGGTCAACTCTAGGTCAACTCTAGGTCAATTGATTGATTGAAAGGCATTGAGGTCTATTGGAGAGATGTGGGGTTCATCATTTGACATGTAAAGAAGGATAGGGTGATATTCCAAGAAGAATTCAAGAGAAATCAAGGAGAAGAGGAGTTTCTAAATTAGGGTTTCTGTGTAAAATCCCCTAGTTTAGGTCAAATTTCCAAGCAAGATAAGTCAAAATACAAGCTTCAAATGGATCCTTGGCCAACATGAAACTTGTAGAGGATCTTAAGACCTTTAATTTGAGTGGTGGAATACATCAAGGAGAATTATATAACTCAAGTTATGGTCCTTGCAAGTTACAGGTCATCTGAGGTATCTAAAATTTTGTCTATGAAAGTGACTTGACTTCTAAGCTATTTTTACCCCTCAAGGAGATTTCAAATGAATTTCTGGTAAACATAAGAATTGTTCCTCATTGTCTTATCTTTCTATAATGGTATAGTATGCCTTCATATGATTTGTGGAACTCTACTTATGGTCTTGGCAAGCAAAGGGTATTTTGGTCATCTGAGGATTACAGGTCATTCTTAGCTTATGCCTAAAACTCATACAAGGAAGCTTCAAATGAAAAACTTCCCAACATCAAAGTTGCTCAAAATGCCATTTTAAGTCAAGAAAAGAAGTCATGGAAGTTTGGAAATGCATGGAATGAGACTTGATCAAAGTTGGTGAAAAATGACCTAAAAAAGGCACATAAGTTGAAAAAGTTGAAATAAAAAAATTGGTTTGAGAGATCTACAAATCCAATATGGGTCATCCAATATACCAAATTGATTCCCAACATCATTTTGGAGACATTGGTTCATCCAGTTTTTTGAGTTAAGAGTAAAAAATTGGACTTGCTTTGTATTTTTGTTGCTTGCATAATAAGGCAAGAAGAGGAAACTTGGCATAAGTGACTTTTCAATGCAAGGAACTTGGTTTTTTCATACATACCATGACAATAACTCATAAGGGGAGATTTTGATACAAACATGAAAGGAAAGGCATGAGATATGAGATGGATCAAAGTATCATTAAGGGAGAACTTCCATAACTTTCCATCAATTTCTAGAACCATCTAAGATCATTCTACAACCTTCTCAATCAGTTAATCATCATCTATATAAACACAAGAGTGGCTCCAAAATGTGGTTGGTGATTCATTTGGCAAGAATACATAGCTTTCTTCCATCTTCCCAATTTTGCAAATTGTTCTCAATCTCTCACAAAATCCCATCAATTCACAAAGTCTTGATCCTAATCTACTCCACAATCATCCTAGAACCAAAATTCATCAAGATCTGGCTGAGTTGTGTTCATTTTCGTGTGTTGTGACCTTCATCATCAAAACTGCAAGAGGAGTTCAAATCTCATATTCAGAGCATTGGATCAAAGGTTATTGCATACAGTAGCAAGAATCAAGTGTGTTGATCAAGATCAGAGCATTGGTGGCTGCTGATTCAAGAAGTCTATATCTGTTTTCAAGAATTTGCACCAGGTACGTTTTCCTTCGAGTTAGCTAGCATAGTGATCATGGTATAAGATTGTTAGTATATTAGAGACCTAGGTGGTTAGAGGATGAATCCTGGAAAGTTTGGCATTGATTGGTGAAGATTTTCATGCATGCACAAAAAAGGTTTTGAGCTGGAACTTGATGAATAGATTGTGATAATTAGTGTGGATTAGTTTAGAGTGATCATGGAAGCATAGAGTTGGTTCTGTTATCAAGAATTTGAAGTTTGGGGAGGGTGAATTTTGAATGTCCATGGGGGTTGTATACCATCGGGTCTGGCCTTTGATCAAGTTTTAGCAAAAACCATGGGTGCAGTTGTCTTCTACGTGGACTTTGGGTTAATTTTGGTGTTTATATCATGGCCTATCATGGAGAGACGAGGGAGATATGATGGCTGGAAGATGGCTGTGTCGAGCTCGTGTGCAGGGTTTTTTCTGCAAACCCTAGAGTTGATTGAGGAAGACGATCCAATAGCCGTCCGATCAGGCCAATTATTTGACTTTCTCACCTCATCCAATGGCTGGCATTTGAAGTTGAAACGGAGGGAAAAGACCAAGTGGAACGCAGCGTTTCACTTATTAGCACGCATGGGCTTTGGATCCAGATTAATATCCCCACCCCCTTCATATAGGCCCAATGGAATACACATGTTTTTACTGCTATTTGCACCGAAGGTTTATTCCTTTTTCTGGTAATTTTCATTTGATTTTTGCTGAAGCGCATGGGCCTAGTAACTTTGATATTCACACCCCTGCTCTGTGGCCCACCTGGATATTATAACTAGAGCGCCTTGCTATTCTCACCTCCTCCCTCTATTTCTTTATATTTCATTTTTTTTAATTTCTTTTCATTTTCATACATTTTCAAAAAATCATATCAAATTGAAAAAACATTATTTTCTGATAATTCTTTTTGTATTAATTTCTTCAAGATGTCTAGAAAATTATAAAAAATAAAAATTGCATTTTATTTTTTATTTGATATTTTTCCCATATTTTCCAAATAAATGCCTATTTAGGTGTTTCATTTCATACATGAATTTGTCAATTTTTGTTCATGCACTTCCTTAGTGATTTTAGGTCCATTCTTTTTTGTGCTATCAAATATGAATGTGTAGACTCTCTGGATTTTATACTATGATTTTTAGAAGCTTGTTTTGATATAGTTTGCTTATGTGGCATTTAGGTGTTCAAATCAGGGTTTTAAATGAGCTTAGGTGAGATAGTTTAATTCTTTTAGGAGATTTTCATTTGTTTTTTTGGGTATGGACTATAGGGGTTATGGGTATAGGATAGATCCCCTTAGAAAATAATAGGTTTCCCCTACTGCTACTAGTATATGGCTTATATGTGATTAATTGTGTGGTGTGCCCTCTTTAGGGTTATCTTTTTGTCTGTGTGGGGTATTGGGTTTGTTTGGGACTTGGGGAGAGCTGAAGACTTGTGATGATGAAGCCATTGGAGATCTAGAGCTTGAAGACCAACTTCCAGAGTTGATGAGGAGATTCCTGCTAGCTGCTGTTGAGGAGATTAGGGTTTAGGAGCTAGGCAGAGCTCTAGATTAGAAAGCTTGATTCTCAAACATGGAAGGTTTTGACTGCCTCCATTCCTCTCTGTGATACAGAGTCTCTCTAAGACACTCACCCCCTTCCTTTGGAAGGCTTGGTGCTACTGTCTAAGGGATATAACTCTTGAGAGAAAATGTCTTATGTGTTAGTAGCAGTTGGTTTGCCACCCTTGGTAGTCAACTAATTGCTTAACACCCAATTCACTCTTGTGATTGATCCCTCAGCTTGGAGGATGAGACTTGAAGAAAAGCCATTGTAGACTGAAGATTGATGGCAAAGACCCTGCCTGAAGGCTGTGGAGATGGAGATTGATGCTTGCTGAAGCTTACAGCTGATTGATGAGGACTTGAAGTCAGATGTTGATGCAGAGCTGCTGTGGCTGTTTATTTTTGCTGTTTTTCATTTCTGATGTATTGATTGGTTTTCTGGACTGTATTGCTTGTTGTTTAACCTGTTGGGTTGAAAGTGAATGTTGTTCACTTTTGCCTATTGTTTTCTAGGTTCGAGGTCGAGTGGGACTCCCTTGCCTCGCTTGTATTGCTGCATCCATGCATTTTACCGCTTTACTGTATATATCTGCTATTGTTTCTGTTTCCGTATATTCCCTTAGGATCTCTGTTTCTCTCTGTGCAAGAGAGGAGCATGATAGACACTAGGTCTTAACCCATGCATGATAACATTAGGTTAGTTTGATTCCCTCCGCAACCGTAGGTTAGAGTTCTGTCTCTTCTTTCTCAAAACAAACAGAAAAACACAATAAATCTTTCAAACACAATAAAAGACACTTCTTCCGTAAAAGAATGTGAACTCATCAAAACGTCATTTTTGTCCGCTGGGACTGTTAATCAGAAAAACCCTTTTTCAGAAGGAATAAAATCAACCAAGACAGACTTGTGTCGTACGTGGCCCGAACTACGTTTGCTCTGATCTTTCATGCTGTATGAAAGTACGTAGGCATAGGATGCGATATCCTAGCGAGCAACCTTCCCCTCATTTCCCGTGGGTAGGCGAACTACGTTGACTCTGATTTCTCGTTCCAGACGGGAATACGTAGGCATAAAGTGCGATGCTTTGCCGAGTCATTTTCTCTTCTTTTTAACCTCTGACCTATAGAGTAGATAGAAATAACAATCCATACCCGAAAACAAGCGTGGATCCCGTCGAGTACGACGGACGTGAGGGGTGCTAATACCTTCCCCTTGCGTAACCGACTCCCGAATCCAGGTTTTGGTTGCGACGACCATACCTTTCCCGTGTTGTGCGAGGTTTACTCTGAGCGTTTCCTTTCCCTCTCGTGGGATAAATAACGCACGATGGCGACTCTTTTGTTCGGCCGGCGCCGATTTTCGCAGTAGCGACAAACATTAGTTAAGAGTATAGACTTAATATTGTGTTAAAAGGGTTGTCTTTCAATTGAACAGTTTGATACAGTCACCGGAGGTTGTGACTGTTAGATATTACTGAGGTAATTTAGAAATTGAGATGGATTTCTCTTATCTAGATGAGTTTCTAGGTAGAAGTTGCACTGGGTAAGAAATTAAGTGATAAGTTACCAAAGGTTTTATACTTAGAATTAATACTACTGATAGTGAATTATTTCTGACTTGGTAGCCTCCAAATGTAGGTGTTGTTCTACACCGAAATGGGTTATCATATCTTAGTGTTATTTATCATTCTGCTATGTATAATTCAGTTTATTCTTATGCTCTAAAATATATGTCTTAACAGATGTTGAAACATTTGTCACAGTACTGTTATGACTTTGAGATATCAGAATGTTCTTGTTCTTCCCTTGTTTAGTAAAGCAGAGATCAATGTCTCAACATCTCTTAGGACATCTGAGATCTACATACCAGAATTTCAATTTCATAAATCTAAATTCCTTCACTCTAAGAATTTATCTCGGGAAAAGGTAATGAAATTTAAAAGTATGATTAACTTCCAGCATACCTTTAATATTGTTAAATATCTTGGCTTTCTTTTGCTTTCTGGTAGGGTCATAACTTCAATTTTCTCCTTTATCATTGATAAAATTAATTCAATTTTAGTTGGATGAAAATGTATGCTTATTAGTAGGCTTGAGAGGGCGACACTTACTAAGTTTGTGCTTTGTCCTATGCTTATTTATACCATGCATATTTTGTAGCTTCCAAAAGACATTTGTAGTAAGATTGATTATTGTATATGATAGTTTGTTAGGGATGCAAATTTTTTCAATGGGTTATATGAGATACCATAACCCAACCTTCTACTAGATGTGGTCTTGGCATCACGAGAACTAGATTTTTTAATGCTGCCATGTTGGATAGACATGTTTGGGAACTTCTTCACAATCCTGACAAGTTATGGGTTGAGTTATTATCAGCTAGATATAATTATGTAGCTCTCATCCTAGAGAAAATGATTACCATGGAGCATCGTACACATGACGTTTTATTACTAAAGCAGCTGAGGCTCTCAAGTCGGGTTTTATCACCAAAGTAGGGAGAGGGGACATTTCCTTTGGCATGATAAATGACTCCCAAATGGTAGAATTTGTGACAGAATCCCTTCGGTGGATGAGCAGGATACACACCTACACATAATGGATGTTTACAATTATGATATTTAGAGTTTTGACATCATATTTACCCATCTTCCCCGGGACATAAAAATGAAGATGAATAGTATCTTTACTAATGACGACTCATATGATATTCTTATCTGGGAACCTTTAATACCAGGTACTTATTCTACCAAATAAGCTTATTCTTGGTTAACTTTAGAGTCTAATCCACCTTATATTTAGATAATGACTTGGTCATGGATTTGAAACCCCGTGTTTTCTAAAAAATATTCGTCATTTTATTTGGATCATCATGCATGGAAAGTTACCTATCAACTATACACGAGCCACTCATCACATGTCAACATCTGTCTCTTGTTATAGAAGTGGTGCAACTAATGAAACAATCTTACACACTCTTAATGATTACCCTAAAGCCATGCAAGTTTGGAATAGTTTCAGTTTTCCACCTCAATTTAATTTTTATGAGGATGATATATATACTTGTATAAAAATTAATGCAGTTTCCTATCATGGCCCTTTGTTTCTCATTTGTTGTTGGATGATTTGGAAATCTCGTACCAAAGAGTCCTTCAAAGACAACAGTCGATCTATCTAGAATATTCTTAGACAAATAACTACTCTTTTACACTCTATAAAGCAGGTTTTTGATTGTTCTAATAAGATATCAACCCTTAGACTTATCTTTTGACACCCTCCCAAGAGAATGGTGTAAAGGTCAATGTAAAAGGTAGTTTCATTGGTAATCCAGGGTCATCAGACTCTGATGGTCTTTTGAGAAACTCTTCTAGAGGTTGGATTAGAGGTTTTGCAGAAAGCTGTGGTTTCACTTCTAATATTAATCTTGAGTTTCAAGCCATTTCTCATGGTCTTGGTATTGTTTTAAATCATGGTTCTAGAAATGTGATTTGCGAGTCTGACTCTCAAATGAATATGAAGTTTACTTAAGAGGGTGTGCCATTTACTCATCCTTATGCACTTCTCGGGATTATATCCAATCTCTTATTCATAAAAAGTGACAAGTTGTCCTTGTTCACATCTCATGCAAAAGAAATGCTATTGTTAATTGACTTATTAAGAAACTAAGAGTGTTTTCTATTTGTCCATCTCAATTAATTAATATCCGTTTAGTCGACTCTATGAAAATTTAATTTTCAAAAACTAAAATTTTTTTTCTTCTATTAATAGAAAAGTGTATTTTTCCAAATTAGATCGATATTTTTAAATTCGTATGATAATGATTTCTATTATATATTTAATTATTTATTAAAAATAATTCTGATAAAGTAATGATTAATATGTAAAAAAAAAAAAATCTAAAATCAATACCTAAAAAAAAGAAAGAAATGTATAGAAAAAAAAATGCACAGACATGTTACATAGATTCAACTTTTTATATTAATATATAGTGATAAAATTTTTAACAGAAAAATCATAATAATGTTTTTATTACAGAGAAAGAAAATCATAGTAATAATAGAATGAAGAAGATATATCTATCTTTTTATGAAAACAACAAAACCAGCTCATTCAAATTTACACCCTAACTCACAACACGGAAACGACGACAACCTGTTTCCTATGACAAATTGAAATCCGATTAGGGATTTCAGAAACCACATCATTCATTTGCCCTAATCCCAAACCTCCAATTACGCAACCCCTAAAATTCGAATCATGCGTGCACACAACGCCGTAGAGATGGCCAAAACGGTGCTTGAAGTTGCCGACGTCGCTTGGACCGCCGTTGAATGCGGCCACCATCTCTGTCACCATAATCCCCCTGCCACCCCCGACAATAACGCCGACAATCCTTCTGATCACGACTTAGAGTCTCTTCAATCGGAAAATCGACGCCTCAGGAGTTTGCTTGATCAGAATCTTAAGCTTCTTCATAACCTCTCCGAATCAAATTCATTCATCAACAATTGCCCTCCCGATGTATATTCACGTAACCCTATTACTTTTTCTAATTAATTTTTCTCAATTTTTATTAGAAACATGTTAATTTGTTCTTTATTACGTAGAATAATGCTTAAAATTAACAAATTAAACGTAATCGGTAAGTGTCGGTGTTGGCGTGTATGTCTCGGGTGTCGTGTTTCCAGTGTCTGTGTTTCATAGGGTTTTTGTTATTGTTATGGTTTCTATTTTTAACATTTATGTGTTTGGGTGTTATTTGGTTGTAGTTGCACGTGCGATTAGCTGCTACGGTGAGGTCCGATGAGTACTTGACTCGGCTCAAGTGTCTACAAAAGGAAACTGCTAGTGGTGGAAATCAATTTCCTTTTAAGGAGGCCACTGGTATGTATGTAGTTAAATTTCTCTGTTGTTGATGACATGATGTGATGGACTGTTTTGATATTGACGACGTGTTCTTGGGTTTTTTTGTTGGATTTGATATAGAGGTTGATTATCGATCCGCTGATATTTTAATCAATGTGGACGCTAAAGAGCCGAGTTGGTGGGTTTGGGTTGCTGATGAGACGGATCCGGTTAATTTTGAGGAATGTAGTGGAATTGATGATGAGAGTTACTTGATCATCAGTGAGGAACATGTGGTTGATGGAGTTGCTAACTTTATGGCAAGATGCATTATGTCAAACCCGAAAGCCCTGGTATACACACTCACTCACTCAATGCATATGCCAAAATGGATTATTATAATTGATATATGCTGCATCTTACATTGTTTGCTTCGTTATAATTGCAGAAGTTGTCACCAGAGGAATTACAGGAAAGTAAGTTTGCTGTCAGATTACTATAAAGCTTATGCTTATTGAGCAGAAAAAAGTCTGATTCTTTCTGTAGAATTTCTAGTTATTTTATAATCAGTCTATCAACCATTGACAGTATTTATGTTAACACGATTTTGAATGAAGTATCCAATTCAAGCCCTTTTTGCTATTGTGATATACTAGTTACAAAATGTTTCTCTCATGTTTTAAATCATTTGATGACAGATCTGTCAAAAGCATTTGCTGGTACAAGCAAACTGGAAAAGATTTTAGATATTTGGAATGCTGGGAAGTTGTTTTATACGCTTTCTACCTGGGGGCTTGCTTTGGCAGGGTAACACACACTCCTGCTATCTCTAAAACTGTTGCCATGCTTTCAAGTTGTTTTTCACTTGAAATTTTGTTCATTGTTTTAAAGCCTTAATTCAATTTCATTACAGGCTGTACCAAAGCCGTTCATTGATAAAAGTTGCAGCAAAGGGTGTTCATTCAGGCGGTAAACTCGCTCTCAAGTTGAAGGCTCTAAAGATGGCTGCTCCATGAACATGGCAAATGTATGGCACATGCCAGGACATGGAGCTTGAAGTGCCTTGTTTGAAGAAACCAAATGTTATTTCTTCATACAAGTTATTGCTTTTGTATATAGTTTGTAAATAACACTGTTATTTGCTATTTGTTGATGCAACCCTGCATTTGATTCCAACTACGTTGCTTCCTTGATATAAATGGTATTGACTATTGAATTCAGGAATGATTTAATGTTCTTGTTTTCTTACACTGCTTTTTAAGACTTTGGTAGTGTGATGTGTGTTAATCGGGTCAAGTCCTCAATAATGTAGGATAAGAATCAACTATATAAGTTGTTCCCTTTGTGTAAGTGAATTTAACAGATCCATTAAATACAATTAACGTTTCAGTAATGATGTTTCTCTCCACTATCTTAGTTTTTAATATGGTATTGAGAATCATTTTCATCGTAAATTCTTATCTACCACTCTGTTTTCCGTGAGTGGCCTCCACCGTTGTCTCTCTGTTCCTTCACTAAATTCATGCATAAGCTAAGCTGCCTCAAATCTAAAAGGATGGTTAGAATTATAATAAGGCTCCCCTTGAAGCATAACAATTATCAGATGATGATCTAACTGAATATATGGCAAAACTTTCATAAATGTTTCTGAAAAATTGAGTCTCCACTCAATATTGTAGAACACCCTATCAAACTTTTTGAAAATACAGTCTCTGCCAAAGTTTCTTCTTTGAGTACCCATGCAATTCTAAGATAAAATAATCATTAAAATAAAAAATAAAAAAAAATGTATTTTACTCCTCTTATAGAATTTGTATAACACATGTATTCACCCCATCTGTGTTGATCTTTATCTTTATTGGTAGAAAGTTATATGTGTTGATTCTTATTTAGCATACCATTTTTGCCACCTGAAATAACTAGCAAACTTGGTATAGGTATGGGGTGTAAAGTTCTTATGGGGGAATATGGTGTTTACTATTCTCAAAATTATTACTATTTAAACTAAAGATAGAAAAATTACTACAAGAACCTAACTCTTCAACATCATACCTTTGCCTTATAGTAATAGTAATCTATTATCCATGTAAAATATTTTCCTGATTTGTACCATATTATCCTTAAAAAAAGAAAATTTATTGTCACGTGGCAACATTTTTTTCTTGCATTTAGTGTTGCAATTTAATATGCATTTAACCGAATTGGTTTGACTATTCATAATGGTATTGTTGCTAATCCATGCACTAACATCATCAACAATGATTTGGTTTCTCTTTATTCCTTTTCCATTTAATGCAACATCCTTATTAATTATTTTAATCACATCAATAATGATTTTGTCTCTATTCATTCCGTAGTCATTAACTTAAGTTATCTTATCCATCTCACGCAATTTAAAATCTATTTATTGTGTGTCGCGCTTGCAGTTGAATGGGGCGCGAATGCACTTTCCTTTTTCTTTGAGACATGCGCAGTCGTTTGGATTCGTGTTGACATCCCTTTCAAAACTTTAAAAATCGTAAATGTATCTTGATGTGTTGATTTTTATTTTGATCGATCTGGCTTCCATAATTTTCATTATGAGAATCAATTTGTTCTCTACAATTAGGACTTAGATGACCATAACATCCACAACTCGTACGAATGACATATAGTCTTTCATATTTTATTTATTATCAATGACCATTAACCTAGATTTTACTAACTACAAGCTGAGTGAAAAACATCTCTAAACAAACTTTTAACTTAGATTTTACTAACTACAAGCTGAGTGAAAAACATATCTAAACAAACTGTGGAAAACCTACCACGTTCCACACTAACTACAAACTGAGTGAGAAACATCTCTAGACAAACTGTGGAAAATCTACCACGTTCCACTCTCAGTGTGTTGTTATCCACTTTGATTGGTCTCCTAGCTGCTAACACTATTGAAAGTAAAAATCTCGTGTCATAATAAGTAAGGTTTAAGCTTGGGAATCTTATTTAGACAATAGTTCTATTCGTCTTCGCATCTAGTGAAGCAATCTCGAGTGTCCAATAAGAGACTGTAAGATAGTGGTCGAATAACACCCCTGGCCCTTCTGAGACGACTTTTTCTTTATTCGCAACTTGATATATCAAAATTCATTTCATAGACCAAGGTTTTGTTGCTTCCACCTCTCGTTTATATTAGTTTCGGACAAAAAATTAAAATAAATCGAGGACCATTCGAAATGCTACAAAATTATGCAGATCCTTTCTATTTGTTATGAGGGAAGTCTATGCAAAAAATAATTTCAAAATTCGATTCTTACGTCAAGGTTTTTTATTTTTTTGTTCAGAAGACGCTTAGAAAAATCATAATTAATTCATACCACGTCTAAAAATCAACCAAGTAGAATCCATAATCAGTGTCCATGATCTCGATTCCTCCTTGAAGTTTCCAAACTCTGAGGAGTCTATCTTTTATAGTCTTGTATCCAATTTTCACCAAACAATTTAACAACAACAATATCGATCAATTGTGTGCACATTTCCTTAAAAACATCTTCCAAAGGATTTGTGTCGATCCAATTTACCTCTTCCAAAGGATTTGTGCATATTTCCTTAAATTTAATATAAACATTCTTATTGGCTATCATATCCTCTTTACCTCTAACAAAAGAATTTGTGTCGATCCAATTAATTTATCATAAAAAGAGATTTTTGATGGAGTTGTTTTTAACCAAAATCAGGAGATTTTTTATTACTATGTTCCTCTAGAGTAAAAAAAAGACAAATTTAGGTTAAATCACAAAAACTTTCAATTAAGTGAAAAAGTGTAGAGATATGGACTAAAAATTAGTTTTATTTGCGAAAAATGGTGTTACAAAAATCAATTATTTTTAATTTAAATAATACTTAAATGCAATTTTAATTTTGTTTGAATTTTAAATAATGATAGCAAAATGATGCTCATAATTAAATTAATTTTTATTTACCTTAAATATTATGACAACACAGATACCTTCAAGTTGCTCGTGGAACATGAAGAACCTGATGAAGTGCATAACGACAATTCAGCAATTAGAGAGCTGGCAATGCATGGTTAGAGGGAAAATAGTATGAAGAACATGAGGCCAGAGTTGAAACATCATTGTGCTAGACTAATGTTGAGCTAGCTTTGAAAATAGTCTAAATTTAGATTATTTTAACTTGAGCTAGCTTTGAAAATAATCTGAATTTAGATTATTTTAGCTTAGCTGGATCATTATGGATCACTTCTTACATACAATTTTTGGATATAAGAAGTATATCTTGATTCCAAAAAATAAATACCCTTATGTATTAATAAATATATACCATGATGAATTGTAACATGGAGTAATATCCAACATTAGTCATTTCAAGAGAATATAAATAAAGACAAGTTTAATCAATAACAAAAATAGTAAAAAGGAGCATCTTGTCGTATTGTGTAAGTAAGTGAGCATACTTATTTGTCTCTTTTGGAAAGAAGCAAATATTACTATTCTAATCTTGGCAATAAAGTAGAACTAAAATATCATTGAAGAGTTCAACCCTAGAAATTGAATTTGTATCGTCTAAGCTGCAATTTTATTATCAAAAATGATCGGAACTGACTAATTTATTTATGGATTGAATTTATTTGGGTTGAGTTTGCGAGTTATATTTTAAATAAAAAATATATTTTTTATATTTTTTTTTGTTTATTAAAAAAAGTAACACAACTTAATACAATCATACTCATTTATAACATTCAAATTCGATAAAATATATTATATAATTTCTAATAAAATTTATTATTACGACATAACACTTGATAATATTATAAAATTCAACAATATTCAATCTTAGAATGACCTATATTCATTGGTCTAATAGTATTATTGATGGAAAATATTTTTTTTGAAAAATTATAATTATTAGTGAGATATTAATTATATATTTTTTATTTAAAATAATAATATAAATAATAAAAAAATTACTAAAGTCATATCATTTGGTTGCAAAACTCAAATATGTTGGTCGTCAAACACTCATCTAAAGATCAAAGACTCATTCAAACAAGTGAGAGAAACACCATATATTCACCAAAAACTTTAAGATGATATGTGTATGGATCCTTGTTATAATAAAAGAAAGAGAGAAGAGTGAAAGAATTATGTTATTGATTCCTTGAAGTAAACATTATACAATAGATCACTATATATAGGTAAACATAGTTAACCATTAGACAACTAATACAGTTAGCTTACTAACATAAAGGAAACTTATATTATTATTTATTTATCTCTAATAGTCCCCCTTAGAAGCTGATGAGGGTGCCTCAAGGAGGCTTCTTTTGTTGAACACTCTAAGTTTGTCACGTAGAGGGATGAATTTAGTAGCAAAGAGGGGTTTTGTAAGGGCATCAACCCACTGATCTTGGGCAGGCACATGAACTACAATAAGGCTTTTGTTGAGAACTTTTTCCCTTACAAAAAAAAATGTCCAGCTCCATATGCTTTGTCCTATTGTGAAGAATATGATTATGAGCTAAGGTCACTGTGCTTAGGTTATCACAGAGTATTTAGGGGTCTAAAACCGACAATGAAGTTCAGTGAGAAGGAATTGAATCCACAACATCTCTGCAGCCAGCTGAGCCATACTCTGATACTCTGCTTCAACACTGGATCTTGCCACTAGAAGAGATAGGGGTTGATGCCTAGGAACAGGTTGAATAAGTAATCCATAGTTAAGTGTACCACTGAGGTACATGAGTATTCTTTTCACTGCTTTCCAGTGTTCCTCCAAGGGATTAGACCCAAAAACTGACACACTTTGTTGACAGACAAGGATAACTCAGGTCTGGTTAAGGTAGCCTACTGAAGAGCGCCAACAATGGATCTGAACTGGGTTGGGTCTGAAAATGTGTCAGAACCACATTTTGATAACTTGCTGTTAGAGACCATGGGAGTGGGCATTCCATTTGTAGTGGACATATTCACTTTTGCAAGAAAGTCACTCACATACTTAGCTTGAGAAAGCAGTAAAGATCTATTGGGTAGGTGAGTAACCTCAATCCCCAGGAAATAGTCCAGTTGACCTAGATCCTTAAGGGCAAACTTTGTGTTGAGACTCTTGATAAGATTGACAATAAACGCCGGAGAATCCCATGTGATGATGATGATATCATCAACATACACAAATACCATAATTGTTAAGCTGCTGATGTATAAAAAGAATAAGCTAGGATCACACTTGCTGACCTGAAGTCCATATTGCAGCAGGGAGTTTTTGAGTCTATCAAACCAGGCCCTAAGGGCCTGTTTTAACCCATATAAGGCTTTGTTAAGCCTGCATACAAGAGACTTGTCAGTAGCTTCAAACACAGGTGGTTGAATCATATACACCTCTTCCTCAAGGAGCCTATTAAGGAAGGTATTATTTAATCAATTTGCTGGATTGACCACCTATTGGTGACTGCAAGGGTGAGAATAGTTCTGACAGTAAGCGACTTAATAACGGGAGGAAACGTCTAAGTGAAATCACTACCAGCTTTCTGATGTAACCATTTGGCAACTAACCTTTCCTTATTTCTATTAATAGAGCCATCAATATTCTCCTTGACCCGAAAGACTCACTTGCAGCCAATGGGTTTTTTAGTGGCAGAGGGAGACACCAAAGACCACGTATGATTTTTCAAAAGGGCCTGATATTCATCCCGCATTGCCTAAAACCAGTGAGGAGTAGACAAAGCTTTTTTAACTGACGTAGGTTCCATATGAGTTAGAAGGAGTATGGGATGAAGTTTGGGCTTAACAATGCCACTTTTGGTACGAGTTTGCATGGGATGAACATTGAGATATGTGAGATTAGAAGGACGGGCACCAGAACTGATGGGTGATACAGAACTGGAGGCATAATGATTTGTGGCAACAAAATTTGGTAGAGAAGAGGAGGATATGGTACTGGCCTCAGCCAAGTCAGAAGAGGCGGAAATGGGGGAAGAAAAGTTGGGCTGAGAGATGTGGGTTTGACTTAGGATAGAAGGAGAACTTGGCATAGGAGAGGTAGGAGTGGCATCAGTCGAAGTACGAGTAGGTGGAAAAGAGAGCTGACTCACATTAGGAGCAGCAGAGGGAGGAACATGTTGTAGAGGCTGGACATGGAAAGTAGGAAAGGATGGAGATGAGGCAGCAGATGGAGACCAAGCTTGAGAACTAGAGGAACTTGAGGAAGGAGAGGGAGAGGTGGGAAAAAGCTCTAGGTAAGGAAACCTAGTCTCATGAAAGAGAATATCCTTAGAGATGTATAACTGACCATCAGCTGCAAGGCATTTATAACCTTTGTGAACAATGGAGTAACCTAAGAAAATACACTATTGGGATCAGAAAGCAAGTTTGTAAGCACTATATGGTCAAAGAAAAGGGAAACAAGCACAACCAAACACACAGAGACTTGAATAATTAGGAGATTTATGCAATAATATGGAGTATGAAGACTGGTTTTGAAGGGAGGGACTAGGCAGCCTATTGATAAGATAGGCTACAGTGACAAAGGCATGATCCTAATACTTGAGTGGCAGCTTGGAATGATCAAGAAAAGCCAAACATGTTTCAACTATGTGGCGGTGTTTGCGTTCAACTAAACCATTTTAATGGTGAGTATAAGAACAAGTAAACATGTGGAGAATACCTAAGCCGGTAAGGTGTTTGGTGAAGGGTTTGAATTCACCACCTCCATCACTTTGAACCCCTTTAACTTTGCAATTAAATTGGAGTTCAACCATGGTTTTGAAGTGAATTAATTGAGTGAGAGTGTCAAATTTTAACCTAAAAGGAAAAACCCAGACAAATCTGGAAAATGCATCAACACAATTGAGAAAATAAGTGTAACCACCAGAAGATAGAATGGAAAGAGATGAGGGAAGTCTGTGAGACTTGCCTAAGCAACATGATGCACATAATTCATTTGAAGGTTTATGAGGAATAGGAATATGGCATAGTGTGAGAACTTCAGTAAGGGCTTGGTAATGAGGATGTCCAAGTCTTGTATGCCACAAACTATATTTATTGTTAGATATGGAACTGTAACTAAGCGCACTTTGATATGAGTTAGGAGTATGAACAGTAAATACATTAGCTATAGGAGAAATTTGATAACCGGAAACAGAAATAGTTTTATTATTATAAGAATCAACATTACAAACAGATATACAGTTGTAAGTAGCAGCTGAATTATATGATGAACTAAGACTATTACAAGCACTAAGACTATAAAACTGAGATAGAGATGAAGCAAGATTGGCAAATCTGTAGAGCCCATCAGCTCCGATAGTGCCACAGAGAAGGACCTCAGAAGAATCCTGCGATTTGACAAGACAAATTTGAGGATGAAACTCAAAGGAAAAATCGATTATCTTGTGCGAATTTGCTTACACTAATGAGATTTTTAGTGATGTGAGGGACAAGAAGAAGATTGTGCAGCATTAGAGATGAATTAGAAGGGTTGGCTAAGGGAAATTTCATGGAGCCTACAGAGTTAATTGACAAATCTTGGCCATTTCCCATGAATACTTGTTCAGCTATAGACAATGACGATGCATCAAAAAATTTTAAAGCCTCAGGCGTGACATGGTGAGACGCCCCTGAATCAGGATACCACCACTGATTGTTGAAGTTAGCATCTGAACTTGTGAGGATGCCTAGGTGATGTTTGCCTTGGAGCAGCAGCATATCCAAAGGAGGGAGGATAGGAAGGGCGTGGAGTTACCGTGAATGGATTGAAGGGAGCGCGTTGAGTTACAAAGGAATATGCACCAGAGTAAGAGTATCTATGAAAGCATATAGATGCATCATGTCCAATCTTGTGGAAAATTTGACATGAGACCTTTCCAAATATATCACCTTCACGTCCAAACCGGCCGCCACCACGACCAGAACGACCACTGCGTGAACCATAGCCATGATTTTCAGCATTTGCCGTCACATGACTAGTTCCAATAGGAAATTTAGTGTTCAAATCTTCACTGGATACTGTAACGCCCCGATTCTGATTTCCCATTTTTGTTGAGTCCTTTTTAAATTGGGTGAATATTATTTTATTTGTGGAATTGAAGTATTAATATGTTATGTTTGCATATTGTGCCATTTTATCATTTTGAGAGTTTTCGGAGAAATTGGGATTGGAGGATATTTTAGATATTTCTTAATTAATGATAAGATTAGATATTTTGTGAGAAAATGAATTAGTAGATATTTTGAGAGAAGAAAATATAATAGAGAGAAATAAAATAGAAAGTATATAAGAGGAAAAGAAAAGAAAAGAGATAGAAAGAAAACAGTGGAGAAAGAAAGAGGAAGAAGAGAAAAGAGAAGGAAAAGAGAGAAAACTTGGAAATCATCAAGATCAACTCCTAGGAATCGATTTAATCGGGTAAGAGTGTGAAATCTTATTATCTTATCAATGTATATCTTTATGTATGTGTTGTTTGGATTGGTTGGTGGTTTTCCATGTTTTTCCATTTCTAGGTCGAAAATGGTTTAATCGATAGAAACTGATGTTTTTACGGTTATAATTTGGAATAAGTTGCATAGTTTAGTCGAGGATTGTCAGACTAAGACTACTGGAACTTGTAGGTTTCGAATCGGGTGATTTTGTGGCGTTCTGATGTTTTTGGAGAATTTGAGGGTTTGAGTACGCAGACGCTCGCTAGCATGTTCGCTAGGCGAGCAAGGTAGCGAGGGGTTCGCTAGGTGAGCACCCAGCGAGCTACCAGCGAACGTTTCCAGAATTGGACAGAATCAGAAAGACTCTCATTCGCTATGGAGAGAGAAGTTGCGAAGGGTTTGCTAGGCGAAGCCCCAGCGAGTAGGTAGCGAGTGCTTGTTATGACCTCGCTAGGCGAGCAGGTCAACGAGCGTGACATCACAACATTTTCTTTTGTTCCATCCTGTATCGGTTCTTTGGCTTGGTTGCGATCGACCTTGTCCTGAATGAGTAGTTTGTGTGTTGTTATATGATATGCTGTGGGTAGCCGTATGGCGTGAATCCTAAATTGTGGAATCGATTGTGAATTGTGTTCGTTTGGCAAATATATGCATTGTTTAAATTGATTAAAAATGCATGATGATTGTGATGGAGTTTGTTGCCGTTTGGCATAGTATTGTGAATGTATATTGATTGTATGCGGTAGAATGTGATGAATGCATGAATACATTGTGAATATGTGTGCATTTCAAGAGTGTCTGGAGTCATTTTGCATGTGAAGCATAATGATGTGCATTCTTGTGATGTGTGATTCTAATGGGAATCTGTTGAAACATCGTGTGCCCATGTGGGGTATGAGCAATGGTTGCAATCGAATTGTGTGCCCAGGTGGGGTGTGAGCAATCCATAAACATCGTGTGCCTATGTGAGGTGTGAGCGATGGTTGAAAATGATTGTGTGCCCAGGTGTGGTGTGAGCAATCCATGAACATTGTGTGCCCATGTGGGGTGTGAGCAATGGGTGAACATCGTATGCCCAGGTGGGGTGTGAGCGATGGTTCCAATAAGTTCCTGAGTGAACTTGAGATGATTGAGTCGGTATCGCATTGCATTTGCATAGAGTCATGAGTCGGTCTCTATGATTTGCATTTAACATCTTTATAATAGTACATTGGTGAATAAACATAAATGTGTATGTTTATGTGGAATGATGATATGAATTATGGAAGTATGCATAATAAATATGCTTGGTGTTATATCTATTTATATATATATTTATACATTGCGATGTATATGGGTGAATTGAGATGAATGTGGTGAGAATGTGAAATATGTGTATTTATGCTATATATATATATATGATTATATGCATTGTTATTATGATAATATTTCTCACCCTTTTGCTGTTTTATGGTGCTCTATGAGGCATCGCAGAGTAGGTTTGCTAGAGATTTTTTGTGAAGCGTGTCTTCATCCTTTTTGGTTGGTTGACTCTGATATGTAGCACTGGGTAACTAGGATTGTATATGATTCTTTTGTGATACATGATATATGTATCTGGATGTTGAATGTTTATGTAAACATGTTTTATGATGTTGAATCATGATGGATGACGTATATATGTATATATATGTTTGGTGATTATTCAATGTTTAGATTTTCTGCTTTTATTCTAAATATTGAGATGTGGGTGTAAGGACTAAGTTCCTCTGTTGAAAGTTACCCCACTGTTGCATATCTTTAATTGAGCAGGTGTTGCATGTTTTAATTCAAGCATAATGTGACGCACCTCTTTTATACCATGTTTTTAATTATACTCTGATGAAATTTTTAATATGTGCCTAAATAATTATGTGATTATTTGGGGGTATAGAAAAGAGGTGTTACAGATACCCCGTCGAGAGCGACGCTGAAAACGGAGGAGCATGAGTGAGATTCACAGACACAGGTTCAGAAACTACAGCTTTTCAATTCTTCTCAATGCGTGATTCGTGTACTAGAAGGCTTGATTCGAGTTCATCCAACGAACACAAATCCTTTTTACTATTCATCGCAACAACAATTGAATCATATTTTTCAGGAAGAGCATTAAGAACAACTTCAATGAGATTACGAAGAGGAACCGAATCTCCGATCGAAACCAAAGATTCGCTGATTTCGCAAACACGAACAACAAATTCAGTAATCGTGTGCAATCCTTTCGTCAAGTTGCGTAACTCAGATCGAAGTTGTCTCGCCTTGGTGGTGAGCAACATATTGAAGTAGCGTTGAACCTCAGACCATACCTGCCATGAGTTTGTGGAATCAACGAATTTAGGAAGAAGAGAATCGGAGATAGTGGAAAGCAACCGGGTGTAGTGAACTTTATATTGATTGGACTTTTTATAGTGAACTTATTAAAAAATTAGTCAAAAGAAAGAAAACCACATAACTCAACGACATTCCATGAGTCATTTGAAAAAATGTTGAAAGTAAGAACAAACTCAAAAACATCTTATTTTTTAATAGAACATCTTATTCTTCAATTAAGAACGAGAACAAATATTAAAAATTATATTATTTTTTTATTGCCGGGAGAAATCTAAAATTTTCATAAACATATAAGTATTTTGTTTCCATTTTTTATTAATGACAAAAAACTAGATTTTGAATTTTTATTGATGCATAAATCTCCTCTTTTCTATTTTTATTGCAAAAATCATCTTATTTCCATAAATCTTTATTTTCTTTTTTTATTGACAAATGGAATCTGGATTTTTATTTATTTATTTAAGATTTAAGGAGAAAATGAATGGAAGAATAAAAGATAAATAAATTGATTCAAGAAGAAGGAGAATATTATAAGAGCTGTGTAGTTGAATAATAGAAGAGGAAGATTTTTTTGTTATATGTTTTTGAATTTTTGTGATTTGTATATAAAATTAAAAGAAAAAACAATTTAAGAATTTAATTGATATGTACCGTTAAAATTGTTTTATAATGTCAATCAATTACTTTAGTGTATTTTGTCATATTAGACGAAAATTTTTAAACTATTAATATAACATGACATATTGATAATTTTTATTGAAGGATGATATAAAATTATTTTATACCGTAAATACATACTAGCTGAATTTAAAATTTAATTCGATTTTAATTATGTAGTTTAAGAAAATACATTATGTCATGACTCATGAGTATAGTTAGATTTGAAATGTGACTCATAAAAAAAATGATGTAACATATCATTAGAAAAATGACAAATCACAATTAATTTGTTGTTTATTTTACCAAGGATGTTTTTTTAAAACAAAAAAGATGTTTCATCACTGTGTTGTGACTATCGCACATTCCATTTAATTAAGGACCTAATTACTTTTAAGTAATCATATGAGTATCTCCATCATAATCCGAGTTCATTCCCTCCAATTCATTATTTTAATTATTTTTTGCATCATTTTTTAATAATTAAAATTAAAAAAAGAAAAATATTTTATCTCAACCAATTTTCTGTTTTCCGTTACACTCTCGGTATATAAAACCCTAATTCCTCAATTTCACCTAAATTGAATCCTATTCTCAGCACCATGAACCACCCTTGCGATCTCGGCACACCTAATTCCCAACCAGTAGTTGAACAAACCGATGAGCTTCAAGCATCATGTGCGCCCAAAAACACTAACAAGAAAAGGAAATCCCCAGGATTAACCACTCCTCTGAAGAAATCCTCCAGGGTAATAATCACTGTCATTAAGATCGATTTTATCATGTTATGCTTTTGATTAATAATGCAATGTGGTGAATTGGAGTAATTGACATAGTTGGTTTGAATTTCTGCTATTGTTTTCAATTATGCATTGAGTTCTATGAGATGGTTAAGTGTTTTGTAATGCATGTTTATTGTTTTTTGCAGAGTAATAAGCAGAGGAAGAAAGCTTCGGTTAATGGCGGTAAGGGGAGTGCTTTGCCTGAGGTGTATAGGAAGATTGATTTGCGGTTGGAGGAGAAATTGTCAGCTGAGGTTAGTGTTCATTCAGTTCATCTTTTTACAATTAGACTTTTCATGGATTTATTTGAAGGAATATTTGGGAGATCTTAACTTGCCACATTGAACTTAAACCTTATTATGACTGCGAATGTGTGCAATTTGGGTTTATTTGCTGCTTTTGTATCATGTAATATGTTTTTTAATGAGTTTTCTACCTCCATTTGGATCAGGAAAATTCAAAGATGTTCGCGGGACGGCAAATTCATCCGTTCTTTTCATCGTGGAAGGTGGAGAAGAAATCTAGGGATTCAGCTGGTTCAGAAGGCTGTTTGTCTGATGCTAAGAGGGAGAGTGGGAGAACTATCTGTGGTCCTGTTCATGTATTTGAAGATATTCAGGTATGGTAGTTCTGTCTATAATTTAATATGGTAGCTTGATTTGAGATTATATTAGGTGTTTATCGTTTATTTGGCACATCCTTTTTATGAAGTTTTGTGTGTGTATGTAAAGGGAACAGAGTTTACTTTTGAGGGTAAAGTTAGGAATCTCATCTGTTTATGGGGAAATCAATTGATGATAGTATATCTAGGTGTACATGCATAACAAACACAGTTGAGATTTCTAACTTTACCCTAAGAAGTGAAAGCTCACTCACTTTGTGCGCGTCTGTGTGTATCCCTGCTTTCCGGGTTTTAAGTTCTGTTATTTCATTTTTGTTTGAGTTAGCCACAAAATTTGCTAATGCAGGATTATACTTCATCTTTTGACTGGAGTGACTGGGAATTTTTGGGAAATACCACTGCTGTAGATTGTGGTCCAGAAAGTTCAAATTTATCTGTTATGGAGGTTTCTGTTGAACCCTTAAGTTTTGATAACTTTCTTAGTGGTGTGAAACCCTCAAGCACTTCAATTTCTCAGAATGCATTGTCTTATTCAGATAAACTATCTACACTGTCAGAAAATATGAGGGAAATGTCACCAGAAAACTCAGCTGTGCTAGCTAACAAGCAAGCAACATGTACTTTAAAGCCCGAAGATGCCATAGTGGTATGCAGTTTTTTGTATAATCTAATTAACACCTTCTGTTTGTAGTAACCTACCCCTTTTCCAAACTGTAGGTAATCAGTGGAAACTAGTTTAGAGGGGGAAGTATACTTAAACTCTATGCCAATGACTTTTTACTATTTACAAAAATTATTTCCAGGACTTGGAGATGGATGATAACAGTAATGAGTCAGGGCAAGCATGCATTTTTGGAAAATCAGATATCGAGCTACCGAGTATGTTTCTTCGAGAAAGGTTAAATGTGATCCACACCTGATGTCTTACGGGAAACTTTACAACATCCAATTATGTCATTGTCACCAACCTGACTAGTTTCACATTTTGTTTTTCGCGATTTTATATTTATGTTATGCGCATTCCCTTTATATCGCAGATGCTTCTGCCAACCTTTTAGCAAATATGTTGTGCATAATTTCCTTCTCCTCATTTTTCTTTTCCACTGACACAACAGTCACCAAACTTTTGTCTGGGGCTCAATTAGTTGACCCTTATGTCTTGAAAAGATATATGCCCTAATTAATTGGTTGATTTGTAGTTAATTTTGCTTAAAGTAATGAGGTTGTGAAATCATTTTGTGGTGTCTAATGTGTACATCTTGATATATGTGGTATACCAGTTTCAGCAATTTATCACATTCTTTCTCCTAAACTATTTGGTAGTTGGTATGGTCTGGTTACTCTGATCCCCTCGGTAGTTTAGCAATGGGATTGATTGCTCATTTAAAAGAAAATGGCTGTATTGTCGGTGCTTGTTTTCTAATTAGACCATTGTTACTATTGATTCCCTCTGCAAAGCCTTGCTAGCAAATTTATTTCGTGATAGTGAAGTTCTCCCTTCTATCATATTGCAGAATGAGCTCTTTCTGCCATAGTTGTGAAGATAAGGCTGAGAGCAGCTTATGGATACACAAGTACAAACCAACAAAAGCCTCAGAGGTCTGACATTTCTAGTTCACAGCGTATTCTTTTTTAAAAGTAAATATTGGAGTTGCATGTTTTGATTCTAAATGTCCATACTTCCTGAATCATACTTTTCTTGTTTTATGGTATTTATTTAGGTTTGCGGTAATAGGGAATCCCTGAAATTCTTGCGTGACTGGTTACATCTTTGGCATGAAAGACGTTACAAAAACAGAAAGGGTTCCTCTAACAAGGATCATCTTGACATACTAAATGTTGATAGTGATTATAACTGTCCTGATCGTGACTATGCTTCAAAAGATGAGGGTTCCCTGAAGAATGTCCTTTTAATTACAGGACCAGTTGGGGTATGCAGATACATAACCTTGCTGTTGTGCTATGAATGAACAGATATTACCATTTCAGAATTGAATTCTTTGGATCTTCTGCCCTCTAAGAATCATTTGATTGAAATCTCAGTCTTTTTTATTTATTTGTTTTTTTTTTTAAATAAAAATTATATAACACCTTCTGTTGTACTTTTGAGTATTTGGTTACCCCCATTCAGCTATTATAATCAGAAAATATTCAGATAAGTTAATAATTTAACTGGGTTTCTAATGATAATACACATAACAGTTATCTTTGTTTTTCTTGGTATTTTTTATTTTAATGAAATAAGTGATGAAGTCCAAACTTCGCCGTTTGTGCTTTATAAAATTTTCTTGCAATGGATTAGTGTAACATAGCTGCACCTCTGTTCAGTTATGCATAATATCTGTCGAGGAAAATTCTGAGTCTTGAATCTTATTTAACATAATAGTTGTTTGGAATAATCTTCATGGCATGTTTGGTATTCTGATCAAAGGAATAAAATCTAAAATGTCCAATTTGTGCCATACGTTAGTTGTCATGGTTAAGTTGAATGTAGTTGTTGATAATTCAGAATTATCACTCCGTGCTCCCAAGTTCATGTTTTCTACATATACACTTCTTGTCCATAACTTAATATCGGTTGCTGAAGCATGAGTCTGTGATATTGCAGAGTGGCAAATCTGCAGCTGTATATGCTTGTGCCCAAGAGCAAGGCTTTGATGTTTTAGAGGTATCCCTATTTATAAATTTGTTTTGGTTATTTATGCTTTCAATTGATCCACCTTTGTAATGATAATATTCATTGATTTAATGGCCGTGTAAATCTATAGTCAATTTTTTAAAAGCAGATATAAGGTCAAGTATGCATAGCAATTAATTAGCCAAATTGGGACACATATTGACAGTGTTAAGCTTGCCATTTCTATTTTTCGGAGCTATGTCATTCCATGAAAAATATGAAGAATGATAATCTAATAATTGTATTGTTATATTCAACAGTTGTTTTTTTTTTCCTAGTTTTTTTGGAGGGGTTGGGTGGGAAGATACTTGAGAAAAAGATGTGACACATGTCTTGGCAGTCCTATGAGCATCCTATCTAAAAAAATATCTTTAAGTTGCTAAAAACAATTATTTTATTTGTTTATATGTATCTGTAATTTCCGTTATTAATTTGTCCACAACTACTAAAGGTTTTCTCTCATGTCAACAGCTCAATGCATCGGACTGTCGAAATGGGGCTGCTGTCAAGCAGTATTTTGGAGACGCTCTTGGATCACATGGTGTCAAAAGGTTTTTTAGTTTGTCCTGTGTGTCAATGCTTACTAATAACTATTGCAAATAAAATCATCTGTAGCTTAGTTTTTTTTTTTTTTTTAATAAATTTCTGACAGTATTTGATAGTTTGATTCCCAAGCTTTCACTTTCCTTCAACATCTTATAGGCTTATTTTAAATGCTGAATAAATGTTATGATAAACTTCTTGAACAACAAAATCATAAATTCCAAGTCCTAGTTAACGTTAGGTTCAGGCTATTTTTTTTATTTGTTTCTTTATTTATTATTATAGTTAATGTTATAACTATATTTATGTAAATAAGCACACTGAGTATGAGGCAGGTAGAGTATTAAGGTACCCCTACCCAGTACGGCTGTATCACATGAGCTCCCTTCAAACTTCGCAAACAATTGCCTACACCCATCTCCTGTCCATTAAGCAAATAATTTTATCCTACTCCTACTCATCATGAACAACTTTTGCTGGTACTCACTAGGCCCATTACCCATTTTCATCCCAACATACCCATGTAGAAACTCTAGAATGAACACTTCTGTATGCTGGATAACAAAAAACTTTGTGCTAGTAGTAGCTGTTGTAAAATCACATTCAGATTTTTATGTTGTCCTTATGTTGGTAATTTCATATTTTTAGCCTCTATCCAATTGAAAAGAGAAAAACAGATTTTAGATGTTCAGAATTGTAAGCAAATAGTAGTTACCAAAACAAACATGAGCTAAGCATTAATAAGTCTTTTTGGGGTGCATAGATGTCTTAACTCTTTAGCAATAAGCTTTTAATATTGACTGGGCTGGTTGCAATATTCATTCTTCACTGAAGATGAGACCTTCTTCCTTGATTCAATTTTATTTAAATAAAATCAAGTATCTTGTTTTAAAAAAATACTACTATCAAGATACTGTTGTAACATATTTTATATGCTGTATATCTCAGGTTAGTGAAACACTCTGTGAGTTTAGAGAAGAAAACTGTGAAATTGCTCCCAGCTCCAGCTTCCCCT
The DNA here is from genome assembly GCA_963859935.3 of Lathyrus sativus. Lineage (NCBI taxonomy): Eukaryota > Viridiplantae > Streptophyta > Magnoliopsida > Fabales > Fabaceae > Lathyrus > Lathyrus sativus. The sequence continues at coordinate 37,606,247 of OZ012740.1, read as the reverse complement.
GATGTGAAAGCAGCTGAAGAGATGGCTGATGATGTGATTGAAATGATAGCCATATCCGATGATGGAGCTCATAGTCCTGTCGGAACATCTCAGAAGTTGCATGACATTAATGACACACTTACATCTGATACTGTCCAAACTTTAATTCTAGTTGAGGATGTTGACATCCTTTTTCCTGAAGACCGTGGATGTATTGCTGCCATACAACACATTGCCGAGACAGCAAAAGGGCCAATTATACTGACCAGCAACAGTGAGATGGCTTGCTTCAATAGTGCATTATTGCTCTGCATGTAGCTTTTATCAATGTGTTAATATTAATGTGTTCATTTTTGTCAATTAGGTTATAATGCTGGCCTGCCAGTTAATCTATGTCGACAACGCGTTTCTTTCTCTTTGCCATTGCCGGATGAGTTGCTTTGCCATTTGTTCAAGGTATGTGGTTTAGAATTTCAAACCCCTTAAAAGAAGGGAAAATGAAAAGACTGAAAGTGAAAGTTATATCTTCTGCGGATGATCTGCAGGTTTGTGGCACAGAAGTCAACTTCAATCCTCTTTTACTAGAGAAGTTTATCCATTCTTGTGACAGAGATATTCGTAAAACCATTATGCATCTTCAGTTCTGGCTGCTGAATAAAAAATATAGCACAGGTGACATAACCTACCATTTTAAGATGAAGATATTGTTTAATTGATAATCATATATTAAATGCATCTTCCTAATAGATAGAAATATATTCCTTATCTTCAAATTGTTATGTGCTTTATGTTTGGAACTAGATTGCAAATATGCATGCATCTGCCTTATAAGAAAACCATAACTGCTCAAATTTGGATCACTAATGTATAATTTGATCGTTCTCTTACAATTTTAGTTTACCCATTTATCTTATTAACGGCTTGTTGAAACTTGTGATTTCTTTCTTCACTGTCCAGATAAGAAAGTGCAGACACTATATGGCTCACTTCCTTTTGATCTTGAGGCTGGTCATAAGATACTACCAAAGATAATACCTTGGAGTTTTCCCTCAGAGTTATCCAAACTAATTGAGAATGAAGTTTCAAAGTCAATAACCGCAGAAAATAACTCAAGCTGGGAAGGGTTAGTTAACGAAGAGTTTTGCATTAATGACCAGAAAAATAGCTTAGATGTGCAGGGCACGGGAACTGGTTATTTAGAGCCCAAGGTAGAGGTCATGAAGAGAACTGGACCTATTACAGACTGCAGTGAGTTAGATAGTCAATATAGTGCTATCACTGAGCTTAGTAATTGTTCTGGATCCCCAGTAACATTCTCTTTGCAAAAGGACCAAGGTCAACTTTTTGTGATGTCCTCTGATGATATGGATAAGGATCCAAATAATAGACATTCTCTAGATGTTCATGACGTAGCTTACACGAGACAAACCCATGAAGGCAACACTGAATCTTTCTTTAAGTTTTTATTGAATCAAAGCTATTCCAACATGTCTTTTTGCGAGCTGCTGCGTTCTAGTTTGGAAGATTCAGAGGAGGAACATTGTAAATATTTAGAAACAACTTATGATGCATGCTTAAACAAAACACATAAATCACCTGATCTGGCCCAGTTTCCAGAACCAAGCTTTGTTTCTGAGACTACAATTCAAAATAGAATAGAAACAAAATCTGGAGTAGAGTCTTCTGGGCAGCTTGCCTGTCCAGTAGGTGTTTCTCTGGATGATGAACTGAAACCATTCTCTTCCAGGGTTTTTCAACGCTTGGCCGAAGTGCCCCAAGATCCCGATTTGTTGGTGAATGCCGAAATTCCGAAATTTTCCCCAAGAACAACTTCACAAGATTTTACTGATGTGAACATGGAAATTGCATCTGCATCTGTTTGTAACACGATGGATAAGTGCAGTCAAACTGATTTAAAGTTGGAGTCAAAGTCTGTTGATTGTCCATCTATTGAGATCGATATGGTGCAAAATTCGTGGAGGAAACTTCGTGATTGTCGAACAGATTTAAGACAGCATGCCACCTCAGAACAGATAGGTGCTATTGAAGTTGTTAAACTTGCTAGTGGTCTGAGCAATCTAATTTCAGAAGCTGACTTGTTGTTTCGGAATCACCAACAAAAACAGTGTGTAAGTACCTTGAAAATTTTGTTTTTCTTCAATTGTATTGTATCCTTACTCCCGTTATAATACTCTAAACATGCTGCAGGGTATTATGGAACCTCCAATTTTCCTGGCTGATGATGCCACATTTAGTTGGTATGATGAACAAATGATGATGTCAACGGTTGCTGAACATGGTTTCTGCTTTTATGCCAAGCGAATAGTTGACGCCGGATCCAAATTCGGTTTTGAGAACAGGGTAGACGTGGCTTCAGAGATGTTGGCTTCTACTACAAATATTATGGCTTTGGGGAAGTTATCGAGACAGGACCACACCAAAACGATACATAACTTTACTAAAGAGCTATTAGAGATGAACAACACAAGAAACGATAAAAAGAGGTATATAGCTTTGCCTTTCACTTTGGTAGTTGTCTACACCTGTTTCTTTAAATCATTTTTCAGTATTTGTTAATAATGATATCAATTTAGCAGTATGCAATACAACGAAAGCAGAACATCTCTGTTCAACGTGATCCGATCCATTGTTCCTAAAAGATCATCATCTGCAATTAAAGGCATTGCATTCAACGAATTTCTTTCTTCACTACGCCAAATTTCAATTTCAGAGGGTTTCCGCATGTCACAAGGTGTTAAAAATATGAGAAAAGGAAGGTACGTGTTTGTGGAATCAAATTCAATTGTTTTCAGCCTTTCCATTGATTGAAAAAGTTAATCAGAAAAATCTTAAATCATTTGTTTAATGTTTTTATGCAGGCGAAGTGCTCAACATTATTTTAGCAGAGGTAAAATGATGTCTCAGGAGGATATATCATTGATCTGTGAAGGTGATTTGTACAGAAAGATATCTTCACAGTATGCTGCTAACATGGAAAATAACAGTACATAATTCAACATTGTTGTAGCTTATATTTAATTTAATAATAGGGGCATTCATTCCTTGACATACATCTACAATAAGCTTTGACTTTAGTTCTTGGCATAGGAATAGGCTCATATAGTTTATTTTCCCTATGATTATTATGAATATAGGGCTGGAAATGAGTCGAGTCGAGTCGAACTCACCTCAGCTCGGCTCGATTCGTTAAGAATTAGTTCGAGTTCGAAATGAACTTTTTTTTAAGCTCAAACTTGACTCGTCATAAGTTCACGAACAGTTCGGTTCAACTCGTTAGGTTCATCTCATTAGGTTCAGCTCACATGATTCACGGACTTAAAAACTATTTATATATATATATATATATATATATATATATATATATATATATATATATATATATATATATATATATATATATATATATATATATATATATATATATATATATATATATATATATATATATATATATATATATATATATATTTAGTATATTTGACATTTTAAATAAATATATTAAATAAATATATTTTAAATAAAATAAAAGTTACCATATTGAAATTTAACTATATATTTGAAATCTACTAATTCAAAACCTACACAACTTTCAAGAGATATATTTGAGAGTCTAATTATAAAACTACTAAATTGAAGATTAAATTTGTCTAAAATTTAGAGTAAATATTTCAACCTAATCTTAAAGATAGTATAATTCTTCTCATATGTAATCGAGTTGACTCATGAATCTAACGAGTCGAACTATGTATAGTTCAAGTTCAGCTCATTTAGTTAACGAACTTAATTTTTCGCTCATACTCAACTCATTTGGTTCATGAACCTAGTTCAACGATTTAATTGTCGAATCGAATTTCAAACTATTTTTGAGTTGGTTCGGTTCATTGTCAGTCCTATGGACATGGGTCGGGATTGTAAATTAAATAGAGCAATTGGATTCGAATAAGTAGAAATTGTAAAAACGATTAATGTGTACACTACCATTTTTTAAAGAATCTTCGAGGGAAGGTAATTATTAGTCGAGTTTATTTGAGCAATTAACTTGATTCAATATGTGTTTTGATAATTACACATTTTAAAGTGTGTTTTTAGAGTAATCTAAACTAATTTCATTTTGTAAAATATATATTTCAAAAAATATACAAACATAAGAATATTTTACTCAAATAACCCATATTTTAAAAAATAATTCAAAATAACCCACTTTTTATATTATTTTTCAAAGTATCTCAGTTTGTAAAAAGATTATGTCTTGTCTCCAAACCAGTTGGAAGACGAGGGTATCGCCAGTTGGATTGAAGACGCCATATGGTGTCTTCAATCCAATTGACGACAGTGTGTTAAATTTGAAAGGTGTTGCAAATTAGTTTGGAAACAATGTGTAATCATAAAATTTTAAGCATATATAATTAACATTAATATTTAAAAATAATATTACATAATTAATGATGACGACCGGGTTGGTCATACCGGCCACCGATTCCACATCCTTTAGCTACCCTTACTCATTGTCTTCGTTGTTGATTCACTCCAGGTGTTTGGGGATTTGAGGTCTTAGGAACATCCCCACCAGAACCCCTAAGAATTTTTTGCATTTCTAAGAAGTCTTTTGTGTTGAAACTGAATTTGCGACCCATGTCAGTGTAGTTGAGATGTGATGAAGGGGTCATTGGTGTGCGACCTAAACGATTGAAGGGGGAAATTGGTGTGAAGACTTCGTTGGTGAAAGGAAATGGTAGTGATGTTTGAAAGCCATAAGGTTGTTGTGATGTTTGTGTGTGTCGGATATGGTGTGATGTTTGAGCGTTTTGGCTATGGTACGATGTTTGAGCGTTTTGGCTATATCTTGATGTTGTGTTGGGGACATATGTATTTTTGGGTGTCTTGATAATAGTCATTTTGTTGGAGATAGTATGGGGGACGCTCTTGGTATTGTGTTTGGGTGTCTGACATGTTTGGATTGTGGGTTTGTGAGTCAGTAACTTTGTGGATCGTATAGATACCTCTCTTCGGAGAAAAACCCAGTTGCAACCTGTAACACCCCCTTTCTATACCTCCAAATAATCAAATGTTGACATTTAGGCACATATTGAAAATTTCATCAGAGTAATTGAAAACATGGCATAAAAGGGGCGCATCACATTATACATGAAATTTACGCATACAACAACAGCTCATATATGCAACAACAGGGCAACTTACACCCACGATTCAACATTTAGATTAAAAGCAGAAACATCTAAACATTGATTAATCATCAAACATGTATTCATATATACATCATCCCTCAGGATTCATCATCACAAAGCATGTTTACATAAACATTCAATATTCAGATACATATACAATGTATCACAAAAGAATCAAAATAATCCTAGCTACCCGGTGCTACATATCAGAGCCGACCGACCAAAAAGAATGAAGTCACGCTTCACAAAAGACCTCCAGCAATCTAATCTGCAATGCCTCATAGAGTATTATAAAACAGCAGAAGGGTGAGAAATATTATCATAATACAAATGCATATATATATATATATATATATATATATATATATATATATATATATATATATATATATATATATATATATATATATATATATATATATATATATATATATATATATATATATATATATATATATATATATATATATATATATATATATATATGATTATATGCATTTGTGTGTGTATATATATATATATATATATATATATATATATATATATATATATATATATATATATATATATATATCATAAAATACATATATCTCATATTCTCACCACATCATCACAACCCGCTCTCATACATCACAATGTACAAACATGTAATCCATATACATCACAAGTTATTCACATACATCGCAATGTATATACACATATATCACCAAGCATATTTATCATGCATATATTCACAATTTTATTCATTTTCATAAACATAGACATTCATGTTTATTCACCAATGCATCCTCGTGCATGTGACAAACGTAACTCATAGAGACCGACACACGACTCTATGCAAATGCAATCTAATTATCGACTCCATCATTCGGCAGATTCTCCTAGGAATCAATTCACTCAAACCCTACACGGGCACACATTTACTCAGCAGATTCTCCTAGGAATCATATTGTTCAGCAGATTCTCCGAGGAATCACATCATTCAACAGATTCTCCTAGGAATCACATCTCCATCTCCATCATTGCATATGGGAATATAGAAAGTAAAGAGGAAAAGGCATGACCAGAAGAATTGTGTGAAATAAGTGAATTTATCCAGTTGAGGCATGATTGATTGAGAAACAATGATTCCCTCCGGACAGAAAGAAAGAGAGTCCGGAGTCTTAAAGAATTCATTCTATTGAGTTGTGGTTGTTGACCAACAAATTATGCATGGGAGAAAGATTCACAAACGAAAACTAACAGAAAGAACGAAGGCCCTTCCAGAGACCTAAAACCTCCATATCAAGAGCACTCGACAGATTCTCCGAGGAATCACATCACTCAGCAGATTCTCCTAGGAATCACATCACTCGACAGATTCTCCGAGGAATCACATCACTCAGCAGATTCTCCTAGGAATCACATCACTCGACAGATTCTCCGAGGAATCAAACAGCACAAGAATGTATATCATGATGCTTCACATGCAAAATGACCTCATACACTTCTTGAAATGCATACATAATTACAATGTTTTCATGCATTTTCATCTCATCCAAACTCATACAATCTTCATACATCTCCATGTATATTCTATGATGTATGCACCATTCATCACAATCATCATGCATTTTAATCAAACTACACAATGCATATATTTTTCCAAACGACCACAATTCACAATCTAGGATTCATGCCATACGGCTATCCACAACACATAAAACAAAAGCACACAAGCTACTCATTCACTAAGAGGTCGATCGTAACCGAAACCCCAAACCAATACATAATGAATCAAGAAGGAAAAACTGTGTTGTCATGCTCGCTACCTTGCTCGCCTAGCGAGCTCCTAGCGAACACTCGCTACTTGTTCGCCTAGCGAACCTGCTCGCGAGGGATGCATCTGAGCTACTGGAATTGCTCGCTACCACCTCGCTGGGACTTCGCCCTAGCGAACCTTCGCTACACACTCGCCTAGAGAACCTGCTAGCAAGCCTTGGGTTTTGGCTACTGGAATGGTTCGCTACACACTCGCCTAGCGAGCTCCTAGCGAACCTTCGCTACCTGCTCGCCTAGCGAACGTGCTAGCGAGTGTCTACGAACTTCAAATCCCAAACTTTCCAACATCATCCAAACCACATAAAATCACCCGATTCAATTCTATCGAGTTCCAACAGTCTTAGCCCGACTATAATCGACTAAACTACGTTATCAATTCCAAAATCTAACCGTTAAACAACGTTTCTACCGATTAAATCAATTCCGACCTAGAAATGGAAAGTGTAGAAAAACTACCAAACAATCCAAACAATACATACATAATCATACACATTAATAGAATGATGATACTTCACACCCTTACCCGATTAAATCGAAACCTAGATGTTGTTCTTGAAGAATCCAAGTTTTCCTCTTTTTCTCCTCTTTTCTCTTCTCCTTCTTTCTTTCTCCACTCTTTCTCTTATGTTTCTATCCTTTTTATTTCTTTCTCTTTTCCACTTATATCTCTTTCTATTCTATTTCTCTCAAAACATCTATTAAATCATTTTTCCACGAAATTATCCAACTTAACATTAAATACTAATGTCTAAAATACCCTCAAATCTATTTTCCCCGAAAACTCTCTGAATCGGTAAAATAGCATAATATGCAAACATGACATATTAACACATAATTTCCACAATTAAAATAATAATCACCCAATTAAATCTAAAAGACTCAACAAAAATGGGAATAATCGAAATCGGGGCGTTACAACTCTCCCCCACTTTAGAAATTTTCGTCCTCGAAAATATTACCTTATTCAAACAGCTCCGGATACGACTCTCGCATCCCACTCTATAGCTCCCATGTCTTATTGCCTTCCGAAGCGCCTCCCTACGCTACTTTCACAAACGCAATATCCTTGCCTCTGAGCTTCTTAACTTCACGATCCAAAATCTTAATCGGCAAAACCTCAATCGTAAGGTTATCTCTTACCTCAACCTCGTCCATAGGAATAACATGTGACGGGTCCGGAACATACTTCCGAAGTTGTGAAACATGGAACACATCATGAAAATTCGAAAGATTCGGAGGCAACGCCACACGGTAAGCCACAACACCAACTCATGCAGTAATCTGATATGGTCCAATGAAACGAGAAGTTGACTTCAAATCACGACCCACACCCGTAACCGGTGTAACTCTAAAAAACACATGGTCGCCTTCTTGAAACTCAAGATCTTTCCTCCTTTTGTCATGATAGCTTTTCTGTCTACTTTGAGAAGCTTTCATCTTTTCCCGAATAAACTTCACTTTTTCTGTTGTTTGTTGTACCATTTCCGGTCCAATTACTAACTTCTCACCAGTCTCATGCCAACACAAAGGTGTTCGACATCTCTGACCATACAAAGCCTCAAATGGCGCCATACCTATGCTTGAATGAAAATTGTTATTATAGGTGAACTCAATCAACGCCAAATAACTATCCCAAGCACCACCCTGCTCGAGTACACAAGCACGCAATAAATCCTCCAACGATTGAATTGTCCTCTCGGTTTGACCATCCGTTTGCGAATGATAAGTCGAACTCAATCTTAACTTAGAACCCAAAGCCTTTTGCAAACTTTCCCAAAATCTCGAAGTAAATCTAGGATCTCTATCCGATACGATACTCTTGGGAACTCCATGCAACTTCACAACCATACTAACATAAATCTCGGCTAACTTCTCCAAAGAATAACCAATATCAATCGGAATGAAGTGGGCAAATTTAGTAAGCCTATCCACGATCACCCAAATAGCATTATGTCCTCTTTGCGTATTCGGCAATCCCGTAACAAAATCCATCGATATACTATCTCATTTCCACTCTGGAATGTCCAATGGTTGCATCAAACCACTAGGCTTCTGATGTTCTACCTTAGAATTCTGACAAGTCAAGCATGAATACACAAATTGAGCCACATCTCTCTTCAATCCGGACCACCAGAAGATTTTCTTCAAATCTTGATACATCTTATTCGCTCCCGGATGAATACTTAAGTTACTCTGGTGTCCTTTTTCCAATATCATCTTTTTCAATTCTGCATCATCGGTAATACAAATACGACCACGAAATCTCAAAACTCCAAAATTATCAACCTTGAAGTCCTCATTCTCATTCCTCACCATATCAACAAACTTCAAATCCAACTTTTGCTTTTCACACACTGTTGCAAGAAAGTCATTTGTAACATGTAGCATACCAAGTTTCACACTCCACGGCGCCGTTTCACAAACCAAACTCAAGTCTCTGAAACTCTCCAAAAGTTCCCATTCTCTTATCATCAATGCGGACAAATGAACCATCTTCCGACTCAAAGCATCGGCCACTACATTTGCCTTACCCAGATGGTAATTCAAACCAAAATCATAATCCTTCAAAAACTCTAACCATCTCCTCTGTCTCATGTTCAATTCTTTCTGATCAAATAAATACTTCAAACTCTTGTGGTCACTAAAAACATCAAATCTTGCACCATAGAGATAGTGCCTCCAAATTTTCAAAACAAACACCACGGCCGCTAATTCCAAGTCATGCGTAGGATAATTCTTCTCATGCACTCTCAATTGTCTTGAAGCATAAGCCACAAATTTACCACCTTGCATCAAAACACCACCTAAACCTGACAAAGGAGCATTACAATAAACCACAAATGGTTCCGTCGGATTCGGCAAAATCAAAACCGGCGCCGTTGTCAACCTTCTCTTCAACTCAACGAAACTCTTTTCACAATCAATATCCCAAACAAAAGCCTTCCCTTTACAAGTCAATTGCGTTAACGGAAGTGCCAACTTCGAAAATCCTTCAATAAACCTCTGATAATAACCCGCTAAGCCCAAAAAGCTTCGAATCTCCGTAACTGATCTCGGAGCCTCCCATTGCATTACTGCATCAATCTTGGATGGATCAACACTGATACCGCTACCAGAAATAACATGACCCAGAAAACTCACTGCCGACAACCAAAATTCACATTTCGACAACTTAGCATACAATTGCTTCTCTTTCAAAATCTGTAACACAATTCTCAAATGCTCTTCATGCTCCTCTTGAGACTTAGAGTAAATCAAAATGTCATCGGTGAATACAACCATAAAACGATCCACCTGATCATGAAAAATACGATTCATGTATTCCATAAACACACATGGCGCATTAGAAACTCCGAATGACATCACAGAAAATTCGTAATGACCATACCGTGTCCTAAAAGCTATATTTTGAATATCTTCTTCTTTCACACGAATCCGGTGATAACCCGATCTCAAATCAATCTTACTAAAAACACGTGCACCAACCAATTGGTTCATCAAATCATCAATCCTAGGAAGCGGATACTTGTTCTTAATCGTCACCTTGTTCAACTGTCGATAATCTATGCATAACCGCATACTCCCATCTTTCTTCTTTACTAACAATACCGGTGCATCCCACGGGGAAACACTCGGCCTTATAAACCTCTTGTCCAACAAGTCATTCAATTGCTTCTTCAGCTCTACCAACTCCGATGCCGACATACGATACGGTGCCATCGAAATCGGTCTAGTACCCGGAACTAGATCAATAGAAAACTCAACTTCTCTTTCCGGCGGTACATCCTTAATATCTTCCAGAAATACTTCTGGAAAATCACACACCACTGGAAACACATCCAGCTCCATCTTGCTCTCTACCGACCAAGATGCAAACAAACCGAATAATTGAGCTCCGTCCGCTAAAATCTTCTTCAACTCTTTAGTAGATGGGAAACTCTCATCTTCATCATCTTCCAAAGAAGGAAATCTCACCAACTTGTGGTAACAATCTATACGAACTCTATTAAACTGCAACCAGTTCATACCCAAGATTACATCTAAACCCTCCAACGGCAAACACACCAAATCCATAACGAAGTCTTTACCATACATGGTCAAAGGACAACTTATAGACACCAACGATGTAGTTACCGACCCGAAGCGGGAGTCTCAATAACCATGTCACCACCTCAGGAAGACATACACAAATCCAAACGCTTAGCGCACTCAAAAGAAATGAACGAATGAGTCGCTCCAGTATCAATAATAGCAACTAAAGGCATATTATTAATAAAACATGTACCTTTAATCAACCGATCCGCACTAGACGTGTCTGACCCAGATAAAGCAAACACCTTTCCGCCCGCTTGAGCTTGCTTCGACTTAGTACAATTTGGACTAATGTGACCCACTTCTCCATAATTGTAGCACTTCACTACATTCTTTCTACAATTTGCAGCATCATGCCCAAGAACTCCACAGTTGGAACACTTCACTTTGGGCTTCCCACACTCAAAAGACTTATGACCCATTTCGCCACACTTGAAGCACTTAACGGATCCAGAACTTCCTCTTTCAAATTTCTTATCAAAGCTTCCCCTATGTTTGCCCTTATCCACGGGTGTCACATAAGGCCCACTTCTAACTTGTTTCTTTCCTTTTCTCTCATTCAAACTCTTATAGTGAGTAGAACGAGCTCTACTATCTTCCTCAAAGATTCTACAATATTCGGTCAAGTCCGAAAACCTTCTTATCCTTTGGTATCCCACCACTTGCTTAATCTCAGGACGCAAGCCATTCTCATACTTAACACACTTAGAAAACTCAGCCGTAACCGCATCATAATGAGGGTGAAACTTCACTAGCTCTACAAACTTGGCAGTATAGTCCGCCACGAACATATTGCCTTGCTTCAGTTCAAGGAATTCCATATCTTTCTTCCCATTCACACTCTCGGGGTGATACTTTCTCAAAAACTCGGTACTAAATAAATCCCAAGTTATCTCTTTGTCATCTACCTCAAGAACTTGACGCATATCGATACACCAATCATCGGCTTCTTCTCTCAACATGTGAGATCCAAGTCTCACCTTATTCCCTTCCACACAGTTCATAACTCTGAAGATTCTCTCAATCTCCTTCAACCAAATCTGAGCACCATCGGGATCAAATCTTCCTTTGAACACCGGTGGTTGGTTCTTTCTGAACTTATCGTTAGCATTCACATTCGGCGCTCCCTGCACCACCCTATCCATTGCTTCCAAAGCAGCAGCCATCGCATTGTCATTCCGACCAGCCATATTCTGACCATTCCCAAAAATAATAACAAGGTTAAATAACCGTTCAACCAACACGACAACAAGACAGACACAACTGACTCAACACTGGCTCTGATACCACTTAATGTAACACCCCCTTTCTATACCCCCAAATAATAAAATTTTGACATTTAGGCACATATTGAAAATTTCATCACAGTAATTGAAAACATGGCATAAAAGGGGCGCATCATATTATACATGAAATTTACGCATACAACAACAGCTCATATAATGATATGCAACAACAGGGCAACTTACACCCACAATTCAACATTTAGATTAAAAGCGGAAATATCTAAACATTGATTAATCATCAAACATGTATTCATATATACATTATCCCTCAGGATTCATCATCACAAAGCATGTTTACATAAACATTCAATATTCAGATACATATACAATGTATCACAAAAGAATCAAAATAATCCTAGCTACCCGGTGCTACATATCAGCGCCGACCGACCAAAAAGAATGAAGCCACGCTTCACAAAAGACCTCCAGCAATCTAATCTGCAATGCCTCATAGAGCATTATCAAACAGCAGAAGGGTGAGAAATATTATCATAATACAAATGCATATATATATATATATATATATATATATATATATATATATATATATATATATATATATATATATATATATATATATATATATATATATATATATATATATATATATATATATATATATATATATATATATATATATATATATATATATATATATATATATATATATATATATATATATATATATATATATAGCATAAAATACATATATCTCATATTCTCACCACATCATCACAACCCGCTCTCATACATCACAATGTACAAACATGTAATCCATATACATCACAAGTTATTCACATACATCGCAATGTATATACATATATATCACCAAACATATTTATCATGCATATATTCACAATTCTATTCATTTCCATAAACATAGACATTCATGTTTATTCACCAATGCATCCTCGTGCATGTGACAAACGCAACTCATAGAGACCGACACGCGACTCTATGCAAATGCAATGCAATTACCGACTCCGTCATTCGACAGATTCTCTTAGGAATCAATTCACTCAAACCCTACACGGGCACACATTTACTCATCAGATTCTCCTAGGAATCATATTGTTCAGCAGATTCTCCGAGAAATCACATCATTCAATAGATTCTCCTAGGAATCACATCACTCGACAGATTTTCCGAGGAATCACATCACTCAGCAGATTCTCCTAGGAATCACATCACTCGACAGATTCTCTGAGGAATCACATCACTCGGCAGATTCTCCTAGGAATCACATCACTCGACAGATTCTCCAAGGAATCAAACAACACAAGAATGTATATCATGATGCTTCACATGCAAAATGACCTCATACACTTCTTGAAATGCATACATAATTACAATGTTTTCATGCATTTTCATCTCATTTAAACTCATACAATCTTCATACATCTCCATGTATATTCTATGATGTATTCACCATTCATCACAATCATCATGCATTTTAATCAAACTACATAATGCATATATTTTGCCAAACGGCCACAATTCACAATCTAGGATTCACGCCATACGGCTACCCACAACACATCAAACAACAACACACAAGCTACCCATTCACTAAGAGGTCGATCACAACCGAAACCCCAAACCAATACAGAATGAATCAAGAAGGAAAAATTGTGTTGTCATGCTCGCTTTCTTGCTCGCCTAGCGAGCTCCTAGCGAACACTCGCTACTTGTTCGCCTAGCGAACCTGCTCGTGAGGGATGCATCTGAGCTACTTGAATTGCTCGCTACCACCTCACTAGGACTTTGCCCTAGCGAACCTTCGCTACACACTCGCCTAGCGAACCTGCTAGCGAGCCTTGGGTTTTGGCTACTGGAATGGTTTGCTACACACTAGCCTAGCGAGCTCCTATGGAACCTTCGCTACCTGCTCACCTAGCGAACATGCTAGCGAGCGTCTGCGAACTTCAAATCCCAAACTGTCCAACATCATCTAAACCACATAAAATCACCCGATTCAATTCTATCAAGTTCCAGTAGTCTTAGCCCGACTATAATCGACTAAACTACGTTATTAATTCCAAAATCTAACCGTTAAACAACAATTTCTACCGATTAAATCAATTCCGACCTAGAAATGGAAAGTGTAGAAAAACTACCAAACAATCCAAACAATACATACATAATCATACACATTAATAGAATGATGATACTTCACACCCTTACCTGATTAAATCGAAGCCTAGATGTTGTTCTTGAAGAATCCAAGTTTTCCTCTTTTTCTCCTCTTTTCTCTTCTCCTTCTTTCTTTCTCCACGCTTTCTCTTATGTTTCTATCCTTTTTATTTCTTTCTCTTTTTCACTTATATCTATTTCTATTCTATTTCTCTCAAAACATCTATTAAATCATTTTTCCACGAAATTATCCAACTTAACATTAAATACTAATGTCTAAAATACTCTCCAATCTATTTTCCCTGAAAACTCTCCGAATCGGTAAAATAGCATAATATGCAAACATGACATATTAACACATAATTTCCACAATTAAAATAATAATCACCCAATTAAATCTAAAAGACTCAACAAAAATGGGAATAATCGAAATCGGGGCGTTACACAACCGATCGATACTAAGTCATATAAGTGTTAGTTAGTATAAATGAGGTTGCCGTCATCGGATCACGTAAGACATGAGCGAGACGATTCCTCCATTTATGACACTCAGATTTAGAAAAATATTTTCAATCAGGATAATTTCATTGTTCATTAATTTTTGCTGAGGTTAGTTGGGGGATCTGGGATGTTTTGATGCATTCCAAATTGTAGTTTGACACGGCCACTGTAGTGCATCTCCTTCTATAACTTCATGTTGATGTTCCATGTTTAGATGTGGACGCCAAATGAACTGCAGAAGAGAAAAATATTAGATCATAAAATGGATGATATTAAAAATAAATTGATTCGTTTAGTGGTATTACATCTCCAGGTGTAAGGTGATCCAAGAGATTTTGGTATTAAATGATACAATGTCTAGGAGATCTATTGTAAGTCATACCGCAAGCCGACCATCTAAACAAAAAAAGTTCAAATAAATTATTTAGAGACAATAATCAGTAAAGTGAATTAACTAATATGAAGTTATTAACTTACTTTTGTGCATACGGGAATGAGAAGCTGTTGTGGTTGACGGGCGCTAAGGATGGTAATTTACACCAACCCAATTCTTGAAGCAAAATGACTCATCCAGAAAATATAGATGTCTTTTCATTGCATTTTTACACAAAGAGCTATACAAATAAGACAAACAAGCGGAACCCCAACTATATTCTCTTATTTTATCTAGGTTTCTTAATAAGGGTAAATACATAACGTGCATAGTAGAACCAATGCCTTCAGGAAATAAAAATGAACCATGTAAAAAATAAGATAACACCTAATTTTTATTATTTTCATTTATTCGATAGAATTTTCATCTAATATTAAACTGTTGTAATATGTCTTGAGACGCGAAAGTAAGATACCTTGGCCTCTTAGGTTATGATCCAACAAGTCGGCACCCAAAAGTTCCTCGCAAATTGAATTTGCAAAGTTTGTTTTTTCATTGACCGCCTTACCATCAATAGGTAACCCGAGTAACATGTACACGTCCTCTAACGTCACAGTACATTCACCGGTTGGAAAAAAGAAAGTGTGTGTCTCTAGACGCCATCTCTCTTGTAAAACTTTCATAAACTTTGCATCAACCGAGTAAGACATGATTTTGCTTACATGTCCGAAGCCGACGAGCTCAATATAAGGTTCAATTAATTCTTCGGAAGCCACATATTCATGGACACGAGGACGAAACTTAGAAACATCCTACAAAAAAAATAAACACTTACAAATGAGAAGAAATATGAAGACATACAAAAATATAAACTACTTAGTGAATTAAACACTTAGATAAGTCTCAATGTTGGCGACGGTGCCTCTGTGCCTTTTACATATTGTTAATAGAGACATTATTTCTGTTGATGAAAAATAATTGATTCTATATGATTCCAAACAATTGTTTCTGATATCAAACTAGAACCAATTATATATGAATTTATAGAGGAGGAATAGTATCTTTTCATCATGCCATACAGCAAAGGTAGCGACATTTCAATTGGTGAATATGTAAGATTGCTTCACATTGTCGACAGTATGATTCGAGACATGTAGGCTGACACACGTAGGCTGCATGCATAAGGCGTAGGCTGGCTAGGAAACATTGAACTATGTCGCCATTTTAACTAGCAACAGTGTAGGAAACATTGCACTGTGTCTCCAATTGAGTTGGCAAGTGCATTTCGCATGCATATTAACATATCCAACGCATTTTCATCTGCATCAGTTCATTTCTCATACGAAAATTTACCAACAATGTCATCTGCATCCAGATACATTATTAACGCCCACTACAACGGAGAGACATATGCCTCTGATGTATCTGGGTTTGGTTTTCAAAACACCGTTGTTGTCTGATTTACAATCAATAGAAATACAAGTTTCTTGCATTTTAAAGAAAAATTGGAATCAAAACTAGGGTTTGGTCCTATATCACAAATTATATATCAAAATCCGTTTTTTTAAAACCAACCACGTTAAATTTTATCTACTTAAAGTGCGAGATGATGAACATATTAAAAATATGTTCGTTAGTCACAAACATTTTGGTTTCAACTATATTAAATTGTATAATTTACTCCAACAAACTCTTATATCTCAACAATCTCAGATAATCGATCAATCAGAACATGCAGATTCAAATGAAATCGAAGGTGTGGATTTAGATGAAATCGAAGCGAAAGTCGACGTTATTGATGATGATAAAGAAGAAAGCTAGACACAGGTCGATCATTTTTTGAACAACTCCACAGAAGATGAAGACCATCAAGTGTCATTACCTCCAAGTTATGTATATCGTTCGCGTCAACATATGACAGACTTGGACTTGCATGACAATGAAAGATCCTCAGATATTTTTTACAACCTCTATATGCGGTCAGAGGATGAATTAAAAGTGGGAGACAAGTTTCAGGCCAAGGAAGAATGTGTACAAGCAATTTAAAAATATCACATGGATAACTCTGTTGATTTCACCGTACATAAAATTGATTCGAGAAGGTATGCCATTCTTAGTTGTAACGAACTTTGCAAGTTTCAGATGGCTGCGTCTCACAGTAAGAGAAATGATTCTTGGAAGATAGCTTCTATAAAGACACCTCACAGTTGCACTACCACAAATATTGTACAAGATCATCAAAAATTAAGCGTTAAATTGATATGTCAAGACATTTTTCCGCTTGTTAACAAGGATTCATTAGTGAAGGTGAGTATACTAATCTCTAATATCGTTACGCGGTATAATTATACTCCCTCGTACAAGAAGGTGTGGATTTCAAGGAATGGAATAAGTATTTGGAAATTGGGAGGAATAATACAAAGAATTACCATGATTTTTGATGGCATTTAAGACATACGCATCGGGGGCAGTTGCAATTATGGAGACATTTCCGGCATGTAGGCCAGACATAACTATTGTTGATGGAAATGCAATATTTCACTGACTCTTTTGGGCGTTTCAACCATGCATTAAAAGTTTTGCATTCTACAAACCTATTATTCAAATTTATGGAACACGGTTATACAAAAAATACAAGGGCACCTTGCTTATGGCAGTTACATAAGACGACAACAATAAAATTTTTCCCATTGCTTTGCTCTGGTTGAAGGCGAGACCACTGCTAGTGGGAGTTTCTTCCTTAAGAATCTCAGAACACATGTGGCTCCACAAGCCAATCTCTGTTTGATTTCAGACATACATGCTTCTATTGAGAGTGCTTACAATAACCATGATAATGGATGACATAATCCTCCTTCTACCCATGTCTATTGAATTAGACATATCGCACAAAACTTCATGTACGCAATCAAAGACAAGAATCTTCGCAAAAAAATGGTGAATGCATGGTATTTGACGGAGGATGTCTATGGGGCCACATGACAACAAACCTTGTGGAATCGATGAACTGCGTCTTTAAAGGAATCAAAAACCTACCAATAACCGCATTGGTGAGATCAACCTATTTTAGGTTGGTATCACTTTTCGCAACAAGATGCGAAAGATAGAGTGCAAGGTTAATGTATGGTCAATTATTTAGTGAATGTTGCATGAAAGTGATGAAAGAGGAAACTATCAAAGCTAGCACACACGTGGTTACATTATTTGGCTGTCATAGGAAAACATTCAGTGTACAGGAAACAATGGATCATAATAAGGGGAGGCTAAATTTATCCTATGTTGTCAAACTAAACAGATGTTGGTCTGATTGTGGCAAGTACCAGGACTTTCGTATACCTTGCTCACATGTTATTGCGGCATGTGCACATCTCGCCAGGACGTTTACAACCATCTATCTGATGTTTTCAAGGTCATTAACATTATGAATGTCTACAACGAAGGCTTCACAGTGCTAGCAATGGAGGAATATTGGCTCCATGTCAAAGAGATATAGTTTTGGCACAATGATGAGATGCAAAGAAAGAAAAAAGTTCATGCAAACATCATGCGTATAAGAACAAAAATGGATACGAGTGATAAATGATATGATTATGTAGTATATGTCGTCAACCCGGACCCAATCGGAAAAATTGTCCCAATGTCGGAGCAACCTCTGCATCATAATATAGTTTCTTCTTTCAATTGTTATAACCTTATATTTTGATATATTAATAACTTTTTGTTACAACAATATTAAAAACAAACATCATCCCGACTTAAACACACTTAAAAACAACAATACTTTCCAACAAAAAACCAGATATCACAAAACGAACAAAAACTATAAATAAACAACATATACAACAGATGCCAAAACAGATAAAAGTAAAAAACCATAATATTTAAACACAATATTTCTAACTGATCACAACCATCAAAGTGATATCATTTAGTCCAAACATCACTTCCCCCCGTATCCTTGTCAGCCTTAACCCGCACCCACCCACGCAGGGCATCATGTCTCTCAATACTTCTAATTTTTTCGCCTTCAGGTATATCTTTGTCTAACCAACTATCCATCTCCCTCTGTAGTTGCTTGAAACTTTGGATGTTCAAGTAGAGCATCTTCATGGAGGCTTGCATCTCGAATAAATCACTTTCGTGTAGCAGCGAAAATACATGTTATCACTAATACAAGAATATGAGAATACATGTGAAAATAATGGATCACACCACATCTATTTATAGTAAAATTATACAACACACGTTGTCTCCAAACCAATTGACGACACCTTTCAAATTTAACACATTGTTGCCAATTAGATTGGAGACACTGTATGGTGTTTCTAATTGGATTGGAGACACCATATGGTGTCTCCAATCCAATTGGTGTCTCCTCTTATAGCTAGAGAGCTATCGCCAATTGGTTTGAAGACAACACTTAATCTCACCCCCAAAGTGGAGTATTTTGGGAAATAATTTGAAAATTTGATTATTTTAGGATTTTTTTAAAATGTGAGTATTTGGGTAAAATATTTCAAACATAAATTACATTTAAAAACTAATTTTTAAGGGAGGAGATTCTCTCCATCAACTTTTTCATCCCGTGTAATCCTAGCCATCAACTTTATTTATAGTATATTATATTATTATAAAATAATTGAAAGGTGGATTTATAAACTGGACTACCTCTAGGTAACTTTTCACGGGAGAGGATTCTAGCCCAATTTTTAACTAAAAATGTTCACATTAATGGGAGATGCCCTTTTCATTAGGAGTGTTCATGGGTGCAAGTCGACTAACAAACTCGATGATTCAAACAAAATCAATTCATAAATTGTTCGAACTCATTCATTTAAGAGTATACTAAATTCAATCCATAATAACTTGTATATTTTTTGTCCGGGTTTGTGCCTTTAGTAATTTCTTATTATTTTAAATAAAAATATACAATTAATATCTCACTAATAACCATAATTTTTCCAAAAAAAATATTTTTTCCACCAACAATACTACTAGACCAATGAATTTACGTATTTCTAAGATTAAATGTTTTTTCTTATTTTATTTTGTATTATTTCCGACTTATGTATTTTATAGAAATAACATGTCTTGTTGAATTTTATACTATTATCAAGTGTTATGCCGCGTTGATGAATTTTATTAGATACTATATGATGTGTTTCATCGAATTTGAGTGTTATAAATGAGTATGATTGTATTGAATTGTGTTACATTTTGTTTTAACTGGCGAAAAGAATCATAAAAAATATACTTTTCATTTGAAACACAACCCGTGAACCCAACCCAACTCAACACATAAATGAACGGGTTGGTTCGGGTTAGTTTTTGACAATGAAGTTATGGGTTAGACAACAAACCCAACACATCGCAGTTTGAACGAGTTGGGTAATGGGTTATGCCAAACCCTATCCAACCCAACCCGTCTACACCCCTACTTTCCATTTTACTGATTCTCCAATACCACAGTAAAAACACTAAAATGTCTCTAGTGTTCGGAGATGGATCTCCAGATGCACCTTTTCTACACACAACTAATGCAAAACCTGTGTGAAACCCTTACTTTTAAAAAAATGATTTGGAGATGCATCTTTGTAACCCCCTTTAGTTTAGTACTCAGTGAGATTTTTGAATATGTATCTCCGGATATGCGTTTTTAGCAAAAAATTAAACATGTTGAAATAACAATGACAGGTGGAATTGTACCAACATAAATTAACTCAAAAATAAACATTACATAGATAAACATTCCTCAAATTTAAAATTACATGTTATTAAAAATAGGTGGCTTGGGACGTTGCAACATTCTTATAATATTTTTTATTGATCTTTGAATCGTTGCATCCACTGAAATCAGACTCTTTATTGAGTAATGGTAAAAGGTATTCCACATCACTTTCAAATTATCATTCGTCTTCAATTCAAGCATTGTGAACTGTATCTTCCATTCGCTATCTATCGAGGGTGAACAACTCGAGTTTGAAGGCTCTTTGATTTTCTAGATATTGCAGGAGAGTATTTTATTTGGTTTTTAGATCGACGAGAAGTATGTCCTCACAGATCCGAAATTGAAGTGGAGTTTTATTCCATTGAAATACAAAAATGCAAGATGCGAGATATGTAGTCATTCTGGTTTATGTAAAGAAAATGGATTGAGAGACCATTTATAAAAGTTATAGAGCAATAAGATCCTTACATATATACTCATGTATGTAGTGGGGTATTTCTCAAGATCCATCTTTTAAAATAAAAAAAAGGGTCTTTCTGGAGAAGCGTCGTCAGATGCTCCCCTGATTGTTTTTTAAATTAATAAAAATGGTTTGTCTGGAGATGCATCTTTGGATCCACCCAAAAATAATTGTCGCGGTGAAATTTGGATGTCAAGCTATTGATTAACTTGAATCTTAATTCATTTGCAACCGGTCTTTGATTTGTCCAGAGGAAGGGAAAAAGATCGAAATACCCAATGCACATGCAAAGGTTAGAGAGTTTTAGGTTCGGAGGTTTGTTAAACTTAGGGAAGGTGTTAGCATCCTAAGTTTCTGTAGTACTTTACATGAACCTCTTGTTTTATGTTGTTTATTGCTAAGGGTTATCTACTTGAGGATGAAAGACCTAATGGTTTATTTCTAAGTATACTCGATAAGATATCGCATCTTATGCCTACATATCCTTACGGGAGTGGAATCAGAGTATCTGTAGTTCCCCTAAAGGGTTTAGGAAACTTCTTGAGTGTTAGTCAAAGTTCCTAAGGGATAAGGGTAGTTGATTGAATGGGTTTAGGAGAAAAGATGAATTGTCTTTTTAAGGGGGATTACTCCTAGGCCACCATGAGTTGTAGAAATGTATTGATGTGGGGAAGAAGTTGTACCTCGCTTAAGATGATTAGCATTTTGTTCTCTAAATGTGTTTGAGTTGTTGTTGATTGAGTTGATATTGTTTTCCTATGTTGTAAAAATAAAAGACAAAGGTCCTTCCTATGGGGTAGGATCTATCTTAAGAGATTAACTTAAATGGGATCAAGGATAATAGGGGAGTACGACGCAAATGATATGCATACGCACAATTGTTTAGGTCATGTGCAGATTCTTCCTTTGGACATATGCGATGCGAGAAAGATAAATGCGCTAAATGTAAATTGCGGGAATCATAAGTTGCGGAAGGTAGAGACATACATACGCATGAAAGCGCTAGGTGTGTGGGAGTGTGAATTGTGAATAATGTGAATGTGCGGATACGGAAGCGTGCACGATTGGTTGAGTTAGGAGAGGTTGAATTTTAGTTGATTGATTAAATTAAGAGAGGTTTGATTTGATTTAGGAAGAGATTGATTTATGAGAAAATATATTATTTTATAAAAAAATAAGTGAATTTGACCTTAAGGGAATTGTTGAATTAATTTGGTGAGGTTGATTTTAATTAGGAAAAGTTAATTTAATTTTATTGGCGAAAGTTTTCAGATGTGAATTAATTTAAATAAAGGTAGTTTTTCATTATTATAAATTATAAATTATAAATTATTCTATTAAAGTTGCGAAATAGGTTTTATTATTAATTATAGATAAATTGGTGAATACAAATATAAATTATTTAGAAATTTTTTTTTTATCTTAGTGAATAAATATTGTTTAATAGAAATGTTTATTAAGTTGATTAAAAAGGTTAATTAGAAAAGATTAGTTAAAAGTTAATAAAAGACTAATTATTATTTAAATAAAAGGATTAATGGGTCTAAAGAGTGGTTAGCGGGTGGTTTAGTGAATAATTAGGAGATTAAGGAGGACGCTGGATACAGCGTGTGTGGGTGTAGTGGGTTATCATGGGAAAGCGTATACGAATCGTCCGATCTGATCCGTTGGAGATCAAAAGGACCGTGTGTGCGGGGGTGTATGGTAAGTGAATGTATGTTGTGTATGTGATTATTAAAATAGTACAAAAATCAAAGAATAAATCCCTAATTCCTTTCTTCTTTCCCCCTTTTTTTGATTGCCTTCTTCCTCTTCGCTCGCGGATCCTTCATTATTTTTGGTCGTATTATTTTCGGTCGTTACCTCTCCTTCCTTGCCTCGATCGCACCTCCGTTCTTCTTCTTTCGTTTTTGCTTCTCATTCCAACCTTCTATCGTGATCTCCATTTCACTCTTCCTTACATCAATCAAACAACAATCAAAAAGTTAACGTTAGCGGGAAATAACCTTTCACGATCCGATAGTTTCATTGCCGGTGCGGTGGCTGGAGGCGGATAGAGCGGTTTGCGGCTGGTGGTTGTGATACGACAACAATGACTTCACCGGCGGTGAGACTCCTTCTGAGATAAGTTCTTTCACAGTTTCATTTAGGTTTTTGATTGGATACTTTATGTTGGTTTTTTTTTGCGAACTGATTTGTGGATTGCTGGTGTGGTTGAATGTTGTGTGTTTTTTTTCGGTCTTTCATTCATCTGTTTCGGTTTCTTATATAGGGTTGTAGGGGTAATGCAAGTTGAAGAGGGATAATGAAGTTTCAATTTTTGTATGATTATGTTTTGATGCTGTTGGAATCGGTCTGGAAAAAAAATTGATAATCGTATTTCCACTTCTGTTTCGGTATGTATCTACTGCTTCAATGCCCTGTGATTGAGTGCCGGTGGATTTTTATGATTCCTTTCCATTCTCGTTTTGGTATGGTAACACAAAGCAAATAATGTGTTTCAAGGATATGGATGGACTGGATTGCTCTTACTAACTCTTCAGCAAAACCTTCGGGTTTCTTTCATGAACTCCTGTAAGTGCATTTTACTTCCATGAATGCGTCAGTCCTCTCTCTAAAAACCATTGGGTTTTCTTAGTCAAACCGAATATTTCTGCTCACATTCCAATTTTGAACTGTGTTTGAGATGTGTTTAAACTAATCTCTTTTCTGCTAATGATTCTGACTTGAACTTTTCATATAGGAAGATTGATGCTGGCGAAATCAAACCGACGATATGACTTCCCTAAAATGAAGATTGAAAACCCGTCTCTCCTTCTGCACTTAATACTGATGATTCAATCTTGAATGTTCTTATTTTGATTTCTCTCACAAATACTTGTCATACCTTCGTGTGTTCTTCAGCTGTGGTTCGTCAACTTACGGAAGGGAGATTTGTCGAGGCTGTGGCGTCAGGGTTTGAGCAGGACTCAGGCATATCAAACAAGTTTGTGATGGCAAGATGGTGTTTATCATTTCTCCTAAATGTTACCTCTCGACGTCATCCTTGATCATATTCTGATTCTGTTTTTCAATTGAAGGATGGCAACCGACATGCCCTGTGTTTTCAACAGATTTTGAGGGGTCACCGCACGATGTCGGTAACTTGCTCTGGACAGTGTTCAAGCTGCAGATAGGTTTCCAGTAGTTGTTATCGAGAACATGTCTGTGTTCTTCCGTACTTACTTTTGGAATGCTTGATTGTGTACTTACAAACTTCGAATCTTTTACCCACTATGTCTGCTCTTGTCTTGCAGGTCTGACACTGGTTGTTTCTTCTGCAGAAAGTTGAACTGCTCCTACTTCATAAATTATGCTCGAGGGTGAGGAAAACCCGAGGATCGTAACGAGTTATTATAAGTGTTGTGAAATGATTGTAATAAGTCCTCTTCTGTTCTTAGTCATAGTTGCTCAAAATCCTCTAATAATAACAATGGTTTTGTTGCAGCGGATGCGAACGGCGTGACGCTGCCGGCGTGAGGTTGTTGCTCTTAATTGTAGTTACTGATGTGCCTGGAGGAAAAAAGATGGATCGTTGCTTGTACTGCTGGTAGATAACTTGCTCACTTGTAAAGCCGAAACGGGAGGAAAGTCAGAAATTGAAACTCCAACAGGGTTGTCCTCAACGAGGTTTGGAGTTGATGTAGAGTGAACTATTCTGTCACGTGTGTCCCACAATGGACCAGCAGGTAATTGCCCGTGTGCAGTTCTATGGCGATTTAAACAATAGGTGAGAAACTTGTAATCGAAGGATAGATTTACTACCAAAATGTGGTGGTCGGTAATAATCCAAATGAATTTTCTTGATTGAGACACAATTCAACTTCTTAATCTAGTAAACAAATTGAAAATAGTAAAATGTGTAGACCTCCCCACGCCTCATGGTCTGGGTACCATGAACGGGTCTCAGTTCTGAAAGTCACCTCCCCACGCCTCATGGTCTAGGTACCATGAACGGGTCTCAGTTCTGAAAATACCTCCCCACGCCTCATGGTCCGGGTACCATGAACGGGTCTCAGTTATGAAAGTCACCTCCCCACGCCTCATGGTCTGGGTACCATGAACGGGTCTTAGTTCCTACCCGAAATGATGAAAACTCGTGAGAGCATCTTCACAGGGGATCAAAATGTCATTGTAGATTGTAAATGTCGTTGTAGATGTGGAACCTTGTAGATGTGGAACTTTATAGATGTGAACTTTGTAGATGTAATTTGTAATGTATTGGAGATTGTAAAGCTTCACCGGGGATCTTCAGAAGAGATCCCATTTGATAGAATCAGACTTGTGCAGTGAACTCGCTGGGGAAAACATTCCTGAGGAGTGTCTTTGTTGTAGTTGTAAAATACTATGTGAATTTCTCAAATAAAGAGAAGTGTCTTGTAATGTCTTCGGTAAACTTCTCTGATGGATTTCCGAAGAGATGCCATTTGATGAGTTGATGATGTTTGAGAAACCCACTGAGGGTGGACAAACTGTCTAGTGGAGATTGTCATTTGTCGTTTTGAAAAAGATCTCGGTCAAAACGAGTTGCTCAAATAAAGAGATTGCTTATAGTCCAAATGTAGATAGTTTGAGAAAATCTTGTGATAATACTGTTGAAAAATGTTTGTCCTGTAAAGATTCTTCGGAAATATTCTTCCTGGGGAATAGAGTGCAAAATAAATGTGCACTTAATCAAATTCTGAAAGTTAGAGATTATCCACAATGTGATTGCCAAGGACCGAAGTTCAATTCAGGAAATAACTGAAGAGAAACTGTCAAGCAAGACTCGACCATCAAGGTATGAACTCGGATGGGATGTACTAAAATAACCTTCTTCCACGAGGATCAAACTCTGTGGGGAAATAGAAATATTGTGCTTTTTCTGCCTAGGGCTGACAATTCTACTTGGAGGGATAAGACACACCCAAGCGCCTGGGGATAAACACGACCAAAGCGACAGAACAAACAAACAAAAAGATGCAAAATGCACATGCCATGCTATCTATCTATATGATATGTGTACGCTTATGCTGATGAAACAAACGAATAGAGGAAAACGGAGACGAAATGAACATCTCGAAGCAAACATCTGACCCATCTTCGAAGATAGAAGTACCACTAGGGATAGGTGGAGAACCAAATATGGGATCACAATCCTGCTTCACGGCTTCAAAATTTCTCTTGGGGAATATAGAACATTCCTCTTGGGGATATAACATCATGATAAATTTGAAGGGTTGTCCTGTTGAAAATAGAGAGTAAAGATCTACTGGGAGCGGATCAAACTCATAATTGGAGAAATCTACAGATAAAATAAATATCCACTTCACTGGAGAGGTTCCTACTTGATTTGTAGATGGAGATACTCGAATTGGGATTTCACAGGGGACAAAATAAATATCCATTTCGACGGGGAAGCCTGGGTAAAATAGTTGTTGAACATTACCAGAGTTGAAACTTCATGGGGATGAAATAAACACCCGGTCTGCTGGGGAAGATCGGCGTTGTAAAAAGATATATTGAGGAGTCAAATAACATCCACTCTATCGGAAATGTGAAGCTTACAGAGGTTCCCTGAAATTGAAATGATCCATCGGAGAGTTATGATGAAATTCTGTATTGATGAGCTGTGTAATGGTGGTCGCCTCCTAAAAAAGGTATTATACAACAATAACAATTCTCAAATTCCCCAAGTCACCTGGTTCATAAAAGAAAACGTTTTCAAAGAGGATTTTACAGAAAACATGGCGTCTGAAATGCTTCGATGTCTTCAAACTCTTTTTAGAGATTTGTCGAATCTCGACGTAACTGCCCCTGATTGATGGTATAACTGAGTCTTCAACTTGCCTTAGGTGAATCCAAACTGGTACGGATCAAACCTCTTGGAAAATAACTTGCCCCAGGTCAATAGAGTCTTCGAATTTTAATTGGCGATGTCATCACGTAATCTTTCTAAGATATCAAGCAAATTTAGCGAGTCAGAAATGTTAATTCTGAAACTGTCAATGCAACACGCGTTTGTCTTGAAGTTTTGAAAAGAGATATCACAATAACTTGTGACCGAAAGCACTAGTTAGGACATAGATTAAAATTATTTATAAAGCCGATATCAAATTTGAGCATAGCTCATAGGAGTCAGGAAACGATATCTCATCGAGTATGCTTTCGAACTAAACCTTACTTCAATTAGGAATTTTGAGGGTTGTATCTGAGTTTAGTTTCCGATTTGTAGAACAAAGGAATAAAAGGCTAAAATATATTTGTTCCCACCCAATTTTTGAAAGATGCTCAGTTTTGACGATACTCTGCCCCAGGTTAAAAACGAGGTTTCGGTTTGGGAAAAAACACAATCTTCATCTAGGTTCAAGGAAGTTTAAATATTTCTGGTGTTTTAGGAGGTTGAAACAATGCCTTACATCATCAGTAAGGTTTTTTTTATTCGAAAGCATACAACGAGAGATCCTACGTTTTACTTCATCATCCTCCTCCCAATTCTCTATCAGAGATCGACTAAAGTCGATATTATAAATAATTTGAGTGAATACGAATGGATTTCTTCAAGACAAACACTTATTGCATTAATTATTCAAAATAACGAGTTCTTACATGGAAAATATGCTTTTAATCAAAGAAACGAAAAACACAAAAGAAAAAAATGAAAAGCCAGACAAGCCCTTCTCTTAGATTTTATTACGCCTTGGAATGGAGAGGCTCGCAAAATCGTCTGATATGTAGCCTTATATTGATATGAGTTTTCCAAATAACCTTGGATCATGTTCTCGGAGGACGAACCACGCTGAGATTAGGATTGGAATCTCTGAAGGATAAGATTCCACACTTAACCAACCTTTGGACGTCTGCCTTCAAACCGTAGCAGCTCTCGATATCGTGCCCCGGAGCATCCTGATGGTATGGGAAAAATTTGCCAGCTTTGTACCAGTACAGAAGTTTCTTAGGTACCTTATGTGGAGCTCTTGTCCGGATGTGACCTTTTTGAATCAAAGCTGGGAGCAAGTCAGCATACTTCATAGGGATGGGATCAAACCAACGAATTCCTTTTCTCGGAATATCCAGAAATATCTTCTGATTACGAAACCATTTCCAAAATCGTCGATTCTGCGGTCGATCTGGAGAGGCCAACTTCTGCTTAGGAGGTAGTTGCTGTTCGCGCTGAGCGGGCGTTGCATACTGATGTTGTGGGTAAGATATTGGAACTATAAATCCTCTGGAAGATCCATCGTTATTTTTATTATCCGGAGCTATACCCAAATTGTAATTGTATTGTTTCACAAAAGCAACGACTAAGTCTTCCAGAGACTGAATATGGTTACTTTGTAGCTTCATATACCATATTAAGGATGCCCCACATAAAATTTCTTGAAAGCAGTGAATCATCAGTTTGTCGTTGTCAATATAAGCAGTCATCGTTCGACAAAACATTGTCAAATGGTATTTTGGACAACTAGTGCCCTTGTATATTTCGAAGACAGGCATCTTGAACTTTGGAGGAATAATTACACCTGGAACTAAACATAAGTCATGAGCATCAATACCAGATGCATTAGCTCCTTTCATCATCTTCACTTGTTCTTTGATATCACAAAATCCTTTCTTAATTGCTGCAATTATAGGATCGTCCACTTTCTTCTCAGCATGAGTATTCTGAAGATTTGGTATACACTGGGAATCCCCTTCATCAGCTTGAACAAACAGGTTGTCTCGCAAAGGCTGCGGTTGCGCAGGAACAAAGTCGTCGGAGGAACGGTCAAATGTCGGATTAGTCCTTACTATGAAGCCAGTCATGCGATCCATATCTTTGTTCTCTTTACTATCCTTTAGTATGTACTTCGAGCTTGGTTCAATGGTCGAGACGTCAGTTGGCGAGACAGAGACAGAAAGATGGATGATAATGCAGCGGAGAAGAGACTCATGCATATGCAAAATTCTAAATGCAGAATGCTAATGCAAGAATGCAGAAATGACAGGTTTCATGGAACTCAAGTGTTTATAAACGTTACAGAATACCAAAGAAAATTCAATTACTTTTTTTTATATTGGATTACAAGGAAACAGTCTTATAAGAGTCCTTACTTAATAGCTAAATAAAAGCTAATAAAGCCCTAAGGAAGTCCTTCACCGTGCTTGTTGATTATGCTATTCTAGTTGGACTTTCTTGAATATAAGTCGCGTCGGGATTAACATCCAAAGAGTAGTTTGATAGAGGAAAATAAATCCTCCATCTCTTATTGGAAAACTTGTTGTTCACTTGGATTTTCCATGATGAGGAAAGTCTTTTGAACTTCTATTGATCTTCAATAATAATGGAAGTCTCTTGTATTTGTCTTTTGAATTTTCTTGATTCTTCAATTAGTGCCCTTAACTTCCTTAGGTCATCCAAGTTAGGACTCTCAAAAGAATATTTCAAAATATTTTCTTTTGTAATCCCTATTGGTTTTTGTAATGTTTATAAATAAACTCGGGATTCCATGAAACCAATGCAATATGATGCTCTATGGATGCAACAAACACAAGTAAGCACATAAGGACACAAAGGTAAACAAGCAAAGGAGACCCTAGGTTTGCAACGAGCATGGAGCAAAGGTATACCCATTCCTAAAGGATGTGGACTAAAGGTGGATTGTACCTGCAGAACAAGGTTCTAAAGAGGTTCCCAAAGTTATCAACCCATCTTTCGGATATTATCAACTTCCCAATTACTCGGTGATTAATAATATTCTCAAGAGAACTTCTTTTGAGTGTAGCATCGCGTAGCACTATTTTGGGAGTACTCCCTCATAGTCTCGCACTATGTCCTAATAAAGGCCAAAGTGGGGTTAAGGTAACTATGGTCCTCAATATCATAGGCTCCAAGGTCGAAAATAGCGAATGTCTTCATGATTACTCGTTCAACAGTACTGTTTCGAAAGGGCCTCAATTGAGCGTGATTCTCAAGTCAACTTAGTCGGGATTCAACTCCCTATAAGCCTCGTCGAATATATCACTATCCTATCTTAAGTTCACTCAAGTCCGGGTGTAGGACTTTGTCTCACCACTCAAAGGTATCAACCCAAAGAAATAAAGAACAAATAAGAGCAGTTATACAAATAAACAAATAAGCAAATATAAAGCAATAAACAAGCAAAAGAAAAAAGTTAGGTAAACCCACTGAGATTCCCCAGTGAAGTAGCCATTCCTGTCACGGTGAAATTTGGATGTCAAGCTATTGATTAACTTGAATCTTAATTCATTTGCAACCGGTCTTTGATTTGTCCAGAGGAAGGGAAAAAGATCGAAATACCCACAATGCAATGCACATGCAAAGGTTAGAGAGTTTTAGGTTCGGGGGTTGGTTAAACTTAGGGAAGGTGCTAGCATCCTAAGTTTCTGTAGTACTCTACAGGAACCTCTTGTTTTATGTTGTTTATTGCTAAGGGTTATCTACTTGAGGATGAAAGACCTAATGGTTTATTTCTAAGTATACTCGATAAGATATCGCATCTTATGCCTATATATCCTTACGGGAGTGGAATCAGAGTATCTGTAGTTCCCCTAAAGGGTTTAGGAAACTTCTTGACTGTTAGTCGAAGTTCCTAAGGGATAAGGGTAATTGATTGAATGGGTTTAGGAGAAAAGATGAATTGTCATTTTAAGGGGGATTACTCCTAGGCCACCATGAGTTGTAGAAATGTATTGATGTGGGGAAGAAGTTGTACCTCGCTTAAGATGATTAGCATCTTGTTCTCTAAATATGTTTGAGTTGTTGTTGATTGAGTTGATATTGTTTTCCTATGCTGTAAAAATAAAAGACAAAAGTCCTTCCTATGGGGTATGGTCTATCTTAAGAGGTCAACATGAATGGGATCAAGGATCATAGTGGAGTATGACACAAATGATATGCATACGCACGATTGTTTAGGTCATGTGCAGATTCTTCCTTTGGACGTATGCGATGCGAGAAAGATAAATGTGGTAAATGTAAATTGCGGGAATCATAAGTTGCGGAAGGTAGAGACATACATACGCATGAAAGCGCTAGGTGTGTGGGAGTGTGAATTGTGAATAATGTGAATGTACGAATACAGAAGCGTGCACGATTGATTGAGTTAGGAGAGGTTGAATTTTAGTTGATTGATTAAATTAAGAGAGGTTTGATTTGATTTAGGAAGAGATTGATTTATGAGAAATATACTATTTTATAAAAAAAAATAAGTGAATTTGACCTTAAGGGAATTTTTGAATTAATTTGGTGAGGTTGATTTTAATTAGGAAAAGTTAATTTAATTTTATAGGCGAAAGTTTTCAGATGTGAATTAATTTAAATAAAGGTAGTTTTTTATTATTATAAATTATAAATTATAAATTATTCTATTAAAGTTGTGAAATAAGTTTTATTATTAATTATAGGTAAATTGGTGAATACAAATATAAATTATTTAGAAAAAGGTTTTTTTTTATCCTAATGAATAAATATTGTTTAATATAAATGTTTATTAAGTTGATTAAAAAGGTTAATTAGAAAAGATTAGTTAAAAGTTAATAAAATACTAATTATTATTTAAATAAAAGGATTAGTGAGTCTAAAGAGTGGTTAACGGGTGGTTTAGTGAATAATTAGGAGATTAAGGAGGGCGCTAGATACAGCGTGTGCGGGTGTAGCGGGTTATCATGGGAAAGCGTATACGAATCGTTCGATCTGATCCGTTGGAGATCAAAAGGACCGTGTGTGCAAGGGTGTATGGTAAGTGTGTGTCTGTGTTGTGTATGTGATTATTACAATAGTACAGAAATCAAAGAACAAATCCCTAATTCCTTTCTTCTTTCCCTCTTTTTTTGATTGCCTTCTTCCTCTTCGCTCGTGGATCCTTCATTATTTTCGGTCGTATTATTTTCGATCGTTACCTCTCCTTCCTTGCCTCGATTACACCTCTATTCTTCTTCTTTCATTTTCGCTTCTCATTTCCCCCTTCTATCGTGATCTCCATTTCACTTGCTCCTGCATCAATCAAACAACAATCAAAAAGTTAACGTTAGCGGGAAATGACCTTTCACGATACGATAGTTTCATCGTCGGTGCGGTGGCTGGAGGCAGATAGAGCGGTTTGCGGCTGGTGGTTGTGATACAGCGACAATGACTTCGCCGGCGGTGGGACTCCTTCTGAGATAAGTTCTTTCACGGTTTCATTTAGGTTTTTGATTGGATACTTTGTGTTGGTTTTTTCCTTGCGAACTGATTTGTGGATTGCTGGTGTGGTTGAATGTTGTGCGTTTTTTTTTCTGTCTTTCATTCATCTGTTTCGGTTTCTTATATAGGGTTGTAGGGAGTAATGCAAGTTGAAGAGGGATAATGAAATTTCCAAATCCGGCGGGGCATGTTTGAGGACTTGTTAAAGGAAATTCCATTTTCGTATGATTATGTTTTGATGCTGTTGGAATCTGTCTGGAAAAAAATTGATAATCGTATTTCCACTTCTGTTTCGGTATGTATCTACTGCTTCAATGCCCTGTGATTGAGTGTCGGTGGATTTTTATGATTCCTTTCCATTCTCGTTTTGGTATGCTGATAACACGAAATCGTATATATTTTTTGATGCATAATTCAACTAAAGTTTAACTGTTTTCGATCCGATTTCGGGTTATTTCCATGTTATTTGTCTGATGTTTTGCAGGTATTTGATGATCATGTCTAAACAAGGCAATATGAAGAAAAGAAGCAATCTTAGATGAAATATGGACGAAAACCGAATGAAAACAACATGAAAAACGCAGAATGCTGATTTTGCTGTTGTGACGACCGTCACAGACCCATGACGACCGTCACACGGGTGACGACCGTCACACATTGTGACGACCGTCATGCAGGCAAAAACGCCCCACTTCAATTGCACGTGAAAGAAGCAGTTCCAAGTCCCAAATAGCGGACCACTACTCCCTGATAATTCTACCTCAAAGTCCACCTTCTTCAAGTTATAACCGTTAGAATTCCATTTCTATAAAAAGGGAAGAAGGGGGAACTCAGAAGGGAGCCGCATTCATACAACGAAGTGCTGCCAATTTATCTTCAGAGCAACCTTTCCAGTTTTTAATATTCTTATTTGTTTCTCTTTTCTTTTTCTGCATTCCTTTCATTCCTTCTGTAATTTTTATTTCCGTTGTACGATCAAATTGGCACAAAGACCAGAATCCTGCCAACATCTGTGGAGGATCTGCCCAAAGGTCAATTGGAATATTTACAGGTTTCTCATTTTAATCGTAATTCCAGTTTTTATTATGATGCATGCTATTATTTATCGTTTTCATTTATGTTTTACCTTTCCCAAATCCATGTCTAGCTAAATTTAAGTAATCGATATGTAGTAATAATTCGAAAGGAATTTGATAATAACCGGTTGAAAACTGTCTTTTTCAAAAGTTGTTTATGGTCTGAGTGTTTAAAATTAATTTACTGAATAAACTTCGTCGCGAAAGCGAGAACTTATTTAAAAGTAGTTTTGCCACGAAAGTGGGAAATTAATTAAGGTACGAACCAACAAGCGAAAGCTGCGGCAAGACCAGATAGTAAACACTAGTCATTCATTTTAATAACAGCGAAAGCACTTTAAAATGAATTAGAACTTAGAGATTTCCAAAAAATAATTTTAACCCCGAATGGGACACGAAAGCGTACGTTTGGCCCTTAGAATTATGATTAGCGTTAATAACCATCGTGAGGCGAGAGTCTTCAGATCACCATTTTCTGCTTAAATAAACTCTGAAAAATATTTCGTATACTGGTAACTTGTCAAATCCCTGAAGAACATAATTACTGCATATCGATTCAATCAATTATAATTTAATTAACATTCTTAGTTCCCTTTAGTGACAATCTTATTCCCTTAAATATTATCTACCTAGCTAAACATAGTAACTCCCGAGAACACTAGTTTGATTACGAGTCCCTGTGGGATCGATATCTATTATTACTACGCGATAGACTGTGCACTTGCAGTTAGGTTGTATTAGACATAGAAAGTCGCGATCAAGTTTTTGGCGCCGTTGCCGGGGACCCGTTTAGTCAATAGTGTAACCTTCTGTTACACCGTATAGACTAGGTTAATTATTTTCATTTTTCCTTTACTAGTGTTGTCGATTGTATGCCAAGTAATCGCCCACAAGGCGATATCTTGAAACCTTCAGTCGCAGAACTAGAACGCTTCTTACATTTAAGAAGTCAAATCATTGAGTACCAACTCAAACATAACATTCCCGATCCTCTCACTCCCATTCCCAAATCCGAAGAAGAATCAAACATGGCTGAAGGACCTCCAAACAAACCGCTGAAGGCATACGCTACACCCTCTCAGATGGAGCCTAGAAGTAGCATTGCTGCCCCACCTATTACTCGAAACGATTTTGAGCTGAAACCATCATTGCTGTCAGCTGTACAACAAAACCAATTCTCAGGAAATGCAACTGAGGATCCAAACGAACATTTAACGAAGTTTGTGCAATACGCAGACACAATGAAAGCAAATGGAGTAACTCCAGACGCGATAAGACTTCGTCTTTTCCCATTCTCTGTTAGAGACAGAGCGTGGACATGGTTACAATCTTTACCATCCAACTCCGTTACGACATGGGAACAGTTGAAGAACGTCTTCTTAGCGAGATATTTTCCGCCAAGCAAAACTGCTATGCTTAGAGCTCAAATCAACGGATTTCGACAAAAAGATACTGAATCTCTTTACGAAGCATGGGAACGATTCAAAGATATGATGAGAACATGTCCTCACCATGGTCTAGAAGACTGGGTGACAATCCATACTTTTTATAATGGGCTTTTATACAATACCAAATTGACAATAGACGCTGCCGCGGGCGGTGCACTTATGGATAAGCCATATGACGAAGCCTATCAACTAATCGAAAACATGTCTCAGAACCACTGCCAATGGGGAGGTGAACGCACTCCAACAGAGAAAACCACAGCGAAAGGTGGGATGTACGAGATCAGCAGCCTTGAAAAGTTCAACGCTAAAGTAGATGCTCTAGCACAGAAGATTGATAGTCTGACCGTTAACCCCACTGCAACCGTCGCTGCCGTAACTCCAAATTGCGAGTTATGCGGAAGCACCACTCATAAAGCGCCTGAATGCCCATTGCTAGTCGGAATCCCACCAGACCAAGTAAATTATGCTCAAGGAAATCCTTACGCAAATACCTATAACCCAGGTTGGCGAAATCATCCAAACTTTTCTTACAAAAGCGAAAACGCATTGCAAATGCCTACTGCTCCGCCAGGATATCAGAAACCAACTGCTGCTCAGGCTGCACCTAGGAAATCAAACCTTGAGTTGATGATGGAAAAATTCATAGCTACTCAAGCTCAAACAAACAAAGAATTCCTGAATCAAAACATACACACTAGCGAGCAAATTAAACAGTTGACCGAAAAAGTAGACGCTTTAGCCACCCACAACAAAATGTTAGAAACACATATATCACAAGTGGCTCAACAACAAGCCTCTGCTGCAGCACCCGCTGGCACATTTCCTGGACAACCCGAACAGAATCCAAAAGGTCAAGCAAATGCTGTCATATTAAGAAGTGAAAAAGAATTGGACGAACCGATCGATCCAAGGACCGAAAACTCAGCCATGCAACGAAAACCAACTGAACGAGCAGAAAAGGAATCTGAGTTAGAGAAGAAGGAAGACAACGAGAAGGAGGATACCGCAAGTGAAAAAACTCAAGCACCTCCAGCGCCATATAAACCACCTATCCCTTATCCTCAAAGATTAATAAACTCCAAAACTTCAGGACAATTTAAGAAATTTGTAGAGCTCCTTAAACAGTTGAATATCACTATTCCTTTTACAGAAGCGATAACTCAAATGCCGTCATACGCTAAATTTCTCAAAGAAATCCTGTCGAATAAGAGAAATATCGAGGATAACGAAACAGTTACACTTACTGCAGAGTGTAGCGCTATTATTCAAAACCGCATGCCTCCTAAATTAAAAGACCCAGGTAGTTTCTCCATACCCTGCGTCATAGGAAAGTTCGTGATAGACAAAGCTCTATGCGATTTAGGAGCCAGTATCAGTGTTATGCCTTTATTTATATGCAAAAAGCTGAATATGGGAGACCTCAGACCAACCAAAATGTCCGTACAATTAGCTGACCGATCAGTAAAATACCCCGTCGGAATACTGGAAAACGTTCCAGTACGCATAGGACAATTCTACATCCCAACCGACTTCATAATCATGGACATCAAGGAGGACACTGTTACCCCAATTATTCTAGGAAGACCGTTCCTAGCTACAGCCGAAGCGATTATAGACGTGAAGAAAGGAAGGCTAACATTCGAAGTAGGAGAAGAAAAGATAGAGTTCATTCTCACCAAGTTTTACAAGCACCAGCCATAGACGATACATGCTATTTAGTAGATGAAATTGACAAATGCATAAGAGAACTTGAAAATGAAGAGACCACGTATTCAGAAATAATAAAGATTCAAATACCTGATATTTCTGAAGACGATGATTGGCGTAAACCGTATAAAGATGACAGCCTAAGCGAAAGCTTAACACTGACTCCAAACCATATGCCAGGTCCGAAGAACCCATCTTTAGAACTTAAAACACTACCCAAAAACCTTAGATATGAATTCCTAGACGATGAACTGAAAAGACCAGTGATAGTCAACGCCGACTTAGGACAACCAGAAACCGAAAAGCTATTAGAAGTCTTACAGAAGTACCCCACCGTGTTAGGCTATAACATAAGCGATCTAAAAGGTATAAGCCCTTCGATCTGTATGCATCGAATTACAATAGAGGAAGACTCTAAAACCTCTAGAGAGCATCAGAGAAGACTGAACCCCATCCTAAGCACTGTAGTCAGAGATGAAGTAAAGAAATTGCTAGATGCAGGAATCATCTATCCAATCTCCGATAGTGAATGGGTTAGCCCAGTTCATGTCGTACCCAAGAAAGGAGGAGTAACAGTAGTTAAAAACGAAAAAGGTGAATCAATAACAAAAAGAGTCGTGACTGGAAGCAGGATGTGTATTGATTATAGAAAGCTAAACAAAGCCACATGAA
The DNA here is from genome assembly GCA_963859935.3 of Lathyrus sativus. NCBI lineage: Eukaryota > Viridiplantae > Streptophyta > Magnoliopsida > Fabales > Fabaceae > Lathyrus > Lathyrus sativus. The sequence goes on along the minus strand of OZ012740.1, from coordinate 37,568,561 downwards.
AAGATCACTTCCCGTTGCCCTTCATAGACCAAATGTTGGAAAGATTAGCCAAACATTCATATTTCTGCTATCTAGATGGTTATTCAGGATTTTTCCAAATTCCCATTCATCCGGATGACCAAGAAAAGACTACATTCACATGTCCTTATGGTACTTTTGCTTACCGCCGAATGCCGTTCGGACTCTGTAATGCTCCAGCAACCTTCCAAAGATGCATGATGGCAATCTTTGCAGATTTCATAGACGACATCATGGAAGTATTTATGGACAATTTTTCGGTATGTGGAAAAGTTTCGAAGGATGCCTACAAAACTTAGAAATGGTATTAGAACGTTGTGTAAAAGTAAACCTCGTCCTAAATTGAGAAAAATGCCATTTTATGGTCCGACAAGGAATAGTTCTAGGACATGTCATATCAAATAAAGGAATTGAGGTCGACAAAGCTAAAATAGAGATTATAAAAGATCTCCAACCTCCAAAATCCGTACGAGAAATACGGAGTTTTCTAGGACATGCCGGTTTCTACAGAAGATTTATAAAAGATTTTTCAAAACTCACAAAACTATTAACCGGCCTGTTGATGAAAGATGTTGAGTTCGTCTTCGACAACGACTATTTAAAAGCATTCGAAACATTAAAATCAGCCCTTATCACCGCACCGATTATGCAACCACCCGATTGGCGACTACCGTTCGAAATCATGTGCGATGCGAGTGATTATGCCGTAGGCGCAGTTCTAGGACAAAGGAAGGACAAGAAACTTCATGCCATCTACTATGCCAGTAGAACCTTAGATCCTGCCCAAATGAACTACGCTACCACAGAAAAGGAACTTCTAGCAGTTATATTCGCGCTTGACAAATTCTGTTCTTACTTAGTAGGAGCAAAAATTATCATATACACAGACCACGCTGTCATAAGGTACCTAATAAGCAAAAAGGATATCAAACCAAGACTATTGAGATGGATCATGTTATTACAAGAGTTTGAATTGGAAATCAAAGATAAGAAAGGAACCGAGAACGTTGTTGCAGATCACTTATCCCGAATAGAAGGCATCAAACATGAACCAGTACCGATAAATGACGATTTCCCGTACGAACGTCTGATAGCCAAATTAGAAAGTGACATGCCCAACTCAATCTCGGAAGATCCAGAATTCGAAAAAGCCGTAGAAGCCGTCCATGCCCAAGTCACATTACCTTGGTATGCTGACATCGTTAATTATCTCGCTGCAGGCGTGCTTCCACCGGATCTCACTTATCAGCAAAAGAAGAAGTTCTTCCACGATCTGAAACACTATTATTGGGACGAACCTCTACTCTTCAAGAGAGGGGCCGACAACATATACCGTCGTTGTGTCCCAGAGGAAGAAATAGAAAATATCATTTCCCAATGCCATTCAGCACCGTATGGTGGTCATGCTAGTACATCCAAGACGTGCGCTAAGATTCTCTAAGCCGGCTTATTCTGGCCTAACCTCTGGAAAGGCGTTCACATCGCTGTGCTAAAATGCGATAGATGCCAACGAACTGGCAACATCTCACGACGCGATGAAATGCCTCAGAAAGGAATCTTAGAGGTAGAAATCTTCGACGTATGGGGAATAGATTTCATGGGACCGTTCCCACCTTCTTTTGGTAATAACTACATACTCGTCGCTGTCGATTATGTGTCTAAATGGATAGAAGCCATAGCTGCTCCAACAAACGACGCACGAGTAGTAATCAAACTCTTCAAAAACACAATCTTTCCTAGATTCGGTGTACCCAGACTCGTCATTAGTGACGGCGGATCTCACTTCATATCGCGAATATTTGATAAACTTCTTTCTAAGTATGGAGTCCGACACCGAGTAGCTACACCTTATCATCCGCAAACTAGCGGACAAGTAGAGGTCTCGAACAGGGAAATAAAACAGATATTGGAAAAGACTGTCGCTACCTCAAGGAAAGATTGGTCATCAAAGCTACATGAAGCTTTATGGGCTTATAGGACCGCTTTTAAGACACCAATAGGTACTACACCCTACAAATTAGTTTACGGTAAATCCTGTCATCTCCCTGTAGAATTAGAGCATAAGGCCTTCTGGGCCATTAAAACACTCAATTTCAACTACACTGAGGCAGGAGAAAAGCGAATCTTGAACTTACACGAATTGGAAGAACTTCGATTAGACGCTTATGAAAATGCCCGTATCTACAAAGAACGGACTAAAAAATGGCATGATAAACGTTCAGTCAAGAAACAATTCAGTGTGGGAGACATCGTATTGCTATTTAATTCAAGATTAAAACTCTTCCCAGGTAAACTAAAATCTAGGTGGTCTGGACCTTATGAAGTGACTAAAGTACTTCAGAGTGGAGCTGTTGAAATTACCGATAAGACGAATGCACCGTTTATCGTAAACGGGCAACGTCTAAAACATTATAATAAGAACGAAAATAGCCCTCAAGTCTGCAGTATAGCATTGCTTGAGCTTCCAGGTCAAACACCCAAATAGCTTGTCACCAAGCTATCGTCAGGCTTTAGACGTTAAAAACAGCGCTTACTGGGAGGCAACCCAACTTTTCCCGCATTTTTCCTCGTTACTGTATTTCATTTTTTATTTACAATTTTACTTTGAAACGTTAACAAAAATTCTAAACTTAAAATTACTACTATTTTTTACTTTCGTTTGTTTTCATATTTTTATTTTTATTTTATTTTTCTCTTTTGGTCTTTTATTTTTACCGCTTTTTGTTTTTAAAAATCCTGACTTCAAACTTCTGTTTTAAACTTTTCAGGATTTTAAAAGTCTTCAAAACATTCCTCCTGTTTTTCTCCGACTTACCTGCGAGTATGGTCGAGTACGACTTCACAAAGGTTCATTTTCGAGGACTAGCTCAAAAGGCAAGATTTGCAGCACTAACTGAAAGAGAAATAACCTTAACGCTGTATTATGATAAGTCTACCATGGATAAACTAGGAATCACGGATAGCATCCAATACCTGTTCAATCAACTGGGTTGGGAGAACACTGCTTTGAAAACACGTTTTGCTACCTATAAGGATCTTACCTATGAATTCCTTAGTTCCTTCATATACCTACCCAACTATGGTTTTGGATCCAACACAGAGCTGATTACCTTTCGAATGTTTGGAATGGACCAAACCCATAGCCGGATGTCACTAGCTAACCTTCTAGGATTTCCTAGCGGACCGCATGTGTTCATCAGTGCAGAAGATGACGATATTGATTTTGAACTCGACCAATTCTGGGGTAGAATCACAGGCGACTATCACCCTGAACCAGACAGAATGTATAATGATGATATTCATAACCCAACTTTCAGATATTTCCATAAGATACTAGCTCACACCCTTTTCGGGAAAGAAGAAAATATTACCACAGTATCTAAAGAGGAGTTATTCATCATGTTCTGTGCTTCCCAGGGACGTACAGTAAATGCAGTGCCTTTCATGATGAGATCTTTCAGACGCCTCACTCAGGAACCACAATCACCTATTCTTATAGGAGGCCTCATGACAATGATTGCCCATGAGCTCGGCCTTAGATTCCACCTTAATGCAAGCACCAGTTTTGGCACCATCCGACCCATGAATATACAGTTCTTCTTTAACAGGCGCATTTTAGGAACTATGGGACCTGGACCTTACGAGTACCTCATCAATGAAAATCCTGTCCAGCTATTCACACTGCCTAATCATCAGAAGACAAGTATCCACAACAAGGACAACTAGCTTTACGAATTGGATGAGCCTATGAGACCTCCTTCACCTCAGTCAACACCACAAAACTATATGTACGACAGTGACCACATCTCTGAGGCACACGACTATATGTACTATGAGGATGCTGTATCAGAAGCTGAAGTAGACCCTACGATTCCTCCGCATTACAACACCTATCCTGAGCCTATCCCTGAGGAGACCACCGACAAAATGGATATTGTTCTACTCCGAATGGACAACGTTGATGCAACTCTGACTACTGTAAAAGATGACATCGCAGGCATACACAGCGAACTGGTAGTCTTCATGGACTTAGTTTGTGACCAGCTCGACTACTACGCACGGAAGTTCGATGAGTTGAAGGCACGAAAAGACTAGATACTAGTTTTAGTTTAGTTTAGTTTAGTTTAATCATTTGGATTTCGCATTGTTAATTTCTTCATGTATTACATTACAATCATTCTAATTTCTTGTTATTTCAATTATAGCATTTATCCATTTATTATGTTTTTACATTATTCTTTGTTTATTGGCTGCTATAATACATTACCATATCAATACTAGGCCTAAAAGTCACTACAAGAACACCCTAACAGCAAAATTCTGCGTTCTGCAGATTTTGTTGGTGTGACGACCGTCACAGGAGCCTGACGAGCGTCACGCGGGTGACGACCGTCACAGATACGTGACGACCGTCACGAACCCAAAACTGTTATCTGATATAATAGGGGTTGCATTTTCTCTCCCACTCCACTCCTTTCAACTTCCAAACATCAGCAACTCCCTCCCCACTCCAATTTTTCGTTTTCCCCACCTTGCACCATATATCCCAACTCCCATTTCAACTTCCTACCACACTTCTGTTACATTTTTCCACTCCACAGAACCAACTCATTCCTCCAACAATGGCGAGAAACCACGAAACCCCAGAATTCAGCAACATTGTGTTCAGCGACGGTGACTCAGGTGAAAGACAGCGAGCCAACTACATCGCATTCCATCAACGGTCGCTCCAGCCGACTCATTATCCACATATTCCATCGCTCACGGAGCTCGGACTCCTTGAAGGCGTCACTTGGATGCTCCAAAGAGCCGGCATCTGAAACCTCTGCACCAATCCACTGCCGACATACGAACAACTCTCTCTCGAGTTCCTAAGTTCGTTCACCTACGTCACTTCCAGCGGCGACCTCAGCCAACACTCCGGTGCCGCATGTTTCCGGATGTTCGGCACAAACTATCAGGTAAACCAGAACCAGATTGCCGCCATCTTACAACTCCCTCGAGGCGACAATGCTCACCGCCGCCTCACCGATCAGTTCCAGCATGAAGCCTTCGCGCTCTGGTACCAGTTGACCAGCATCAATGCCGATGGTTGGGATTCTCTGTACGCAACGCATATCCACAACCCGACCATTCGGTACTTCCACCGAGCATTGAGCAACACCATCTTCGCCCGGGACAACAACCATAAGGTGAACTCGAAAGAGCTTTTCTTCCTTCACTGTGTCTTCAACAACGAGCCTATCAACGCCGCTCCGTTCCTCCTGGCCCACATTCAGGCCAACTGTAACCGTGGCTCCAAGCCATTTTACTTTGGCGGGATTGTCACTGCTATTGCACTTGGGCTGAACCTCGGTGACCACCTCCAGCATCTCCATGCCATCCCCTCGGTGTTCCTTGACACCGACCACTGCAGAGCCTCTCACCTTATCCGTTCCAGAGCCGATGGCAAGTACCACCCGGTAGTGCGTGGCAAAACCGTCCGAAGCATCATCCTTCCATCACACACCCGTACACACCCAGAGGATCGTACCAACTGGTTATTTGACCTCACTGCCCCTCCTGCTGTCGCTGCTCTAACTCAGGACCACACCCAAGGTTCTGACGACGAAATCCAAGCTGAGTTGGACAGGCCGGAGCAACCGGAGGCATCGCAGCCTCTTCCTTCCGAAGGCACATCCTCTCGCCGCCGCCGCCATCGTCCAGTGCCCGACTACTCAGAAGAGGACCTCCGCCGCTCTCTCGACCAGCAGGCCCAGATACTCGCTATGATGCACCAGCAGAATCAGCGAGCAGAGCAGTTCGAAGCTTGGCATCGGACCCAAATGCAACAACTACAAACCGGCCAAGAAACCATTACTGAGAACTTGGCGAATCTGACCTTGCAGGTCGAAGGACTCCGTGACTATGTCTACCACACGGGAGCTATGAGTTTTAAGGACCGAATCACCCAAGTCAGAGCCAGAGGACGAGAGCGAGGACATGACCGAGGCAGAGGCCGTGATTAGTTATCATTTTCCTTATTTGTTTACTATATTTTCAGTTTATTTGTACTTTCATTTCCGTTGTATCTCCCTCTCGCATTCTTTCACATCAGTGGGGACACTGATTAAGATAGTGTGGGAGCGGAGCGTTTATTTCCCATTCCTGTGTACTTTTACTTTCGTAATTTCTATTCAAACATTTTCTATTTTTAGCAAATAAAGCTCGTTTATATATCCTTTTTCCGTTACGCAAACATCCCCACTTTATTCGACGTAAACAAAAATGTTTCGTTCGTTCCTCAAAAGCAAAAGCATCACGAGAATGCGAGGAGACGACAATTCTAACAAAACCAGTACCATCCTGACACCTTAGATCTCCGGTTTATGCGAGTCGGTTTCACTACCTACGTGTACCAAAGTCTCAAGTGTCTACGCAAACTCAGCCCCAAGTAGTTTATACTAGCAGTCAGCACCATCCTAAAACACTTCTAAGCGAGCGACCGATGCAAATAAGTGTATGATCTCCAAAAAGATGAAAAATCATGAAAAGAAAGCTAGATAGCCAAAAATATAAAAACACGTTTCCTTCTAAGTTAGGTGCTCCTCACCCGAGCATTTAGCCCAACGACACGAAAACTCATTGAAAAATCAATGAAATAAGCTTATGATCAATGAAAAAGATCAAAACAGAAATGAGATCATATTCACTAACAGGTCGACTTGCCATGAAAGTGTATGGACAACGGGCTTAATGTGATTGCGCTAGAACAAACAGGGTGAACTTGTTGCGAGAACCTTGACACCAAGCTACAGTAGCATGACTGGGACCGATTTGCATAAGAAGGAGACCTCTGAAGACTTGTAGTCCAGTGTCGTCATGGTACTCGTTTTGTTCTTACTAAGAATCCCGGTTTTTCCCAACTTTGCGAACGAAGAAGCTGCCTCGTGCTTGCCGACTTTTCCTGTTTTACTTGAGGACAAGCAAAGATTCAAGCTTAGGAGAGTTTGATAACACGAAATCGTATATATATTTTGATGCATAATTCAACTAAAGTTTAACTATTTTCGATCCGATTTCGGGTTATTTCCGTGTTATTTGTCTGATGTTTTGCAGGTATTTGATGATCATGTCTAAACAAGACAATATGAAGAAAAGAAGCAATCTCAGATGAAATATGGATGAAAACCGGATGAAAACAACATGAAAAACGCAGAATGCTGATTTTGCTGTTGTGACGACCGTCACACATTGTGACGACCGTCATGCAGGCAAAAACGCCCCACTTCAATTGCACGTGAAAGAAGCAGTTCCAAGTCCCAAATAGTGGACCACTACTCCCTGATAATTCTGCCTCAAAGTCCACCTTCTTCAAGTTATAACCGTTAGAATTCCATTTTTATAAAAAGGGAAGAAGGGGGAACTCAGAAGGGAGCCGCATTCATACAACGAAGTGCTGCCAATTTATCTTCAGAGCAACCTTTCCAGTTTTTAATATTCTTATTTGTTTCTCTTTTCTTTTTCTGCATTCCTTTCATTCCTTCTGTAATTTTTATTTCCGTTGTACGATCAAATTAGCACAAAGACCAGAATCTTGCCAACATCTGTGGAGGATCTGCCCAAAGGTCAATTGGAATATTTACAGGTTTCTCATTTTAATCGTAATTCCAGTTTTTATTATGATGCATGCTATTATTTATCGTTTTCATTTATGTTTTACCTTTCCCAAATCCATGTCTAGCTAAATTTAAGTAATCGATATGTAGTAATAATTCGAAAGGGACTTGATAATAACCGGTTGAAAACTGTCTTTTTCAAAAGTTGTTTATGGTCTGAGTGTTTAAAATTAATTTACTGAATAAACTTCGTCGCGAAAGCGAGAACTTATTTAAAAGTAGTTTTGCCACGAAAGTGGGAAATTAATTAAGGTACGAACCAACAAGCGAAAGCTGCGGCAAGACCAGATAGTAAACACTAGTCATTCATTTTAATAACAGCGAAATCACTTTAAAATGAATTAGAACTTAGAGATTTCCAAAAAATAATTTTAACCCCGAATGGGACACGAAAGCGTACGTTTGGCCCTTAGAATTATGATTAGCGTTAATAACCATCGTGAGGCGAGAGTCTTCAGATCACCATTTTCTGCTTAAATAAACTCTGAAAAATATTTCGTATACTGGTAACTTGTCAAATCCCTGAAGAACATAATTACTGCATATCGATTCAATCAATTATAATTTAATTAACATACTTAGTTCCCTTTAGTGACAATCTTATTCCCTTAAACATTATCTACCTAGCTAAACATAGTAACTCCCGAGAACACTAGTTTGAATACGAGTCCCTGTGGGATCGATATCTATTATTACTACGCGATAGACAGTGCACTTGCAGTTAGGTTGTATTAGACATAGAAAGTCGCGATCATATGCTAACACAAAGCAAATAACGTGTTTCAAGGATATGGATGGACTGGATTGCTCTTACTAACTCTTCAGCAAAACCTTCGGGTTTCTTTCATGAACTCCTGTAAGTGCATTTTACTTCCATGAATGCGTCGGTCCTCTCTCTAAAAACCATTGGATTTTCTTAGTCAAACCGAATATTTCTGCTCACATTCCAATTTTGAACTATGTTTGAGATGTGTTTAAACTAATCTCTTTTCTGCTAATGATTCTGACTTGAACTTTTCATGTAGGAAGATTGATGCTGGCGAAATCAAATCGATGATATGGCTTCCCCAAACTGAAGATTAAAAACATGTCTCTCCTTCTGCACTTAATACTGATGATTCAATCTTGAATGTTCCTATTTTTATTTCTCTCACAAATATTTGTCGAGGCTGTGGCGTCGGGGTTTGAGCAGGACTCAGGCATATCAAACAAGTTTGTGATGACAAGGTGGTGTTTATCATTTCTCTTAAATGTTACCTCCCGACGTCATCCTTGATCATATTCTGATTCTGTTTGTCAATTGAAGGATGGCAACCGGCATGCTCTGTGTTTTCAACAGATTTTGAGGGGTCACAGCACGATGTCGGTAACTTGCTCTAGACAGTGTTCAAGCTGCAGATAGGTTTCCAGTAGTTGTTATCGAGAACATGTATGTGTTCTTCCGTACTTACTTTTGGAATGCTTGATTGTGTACTTACAAACTTCGAATCTTTTACCCACTATGTTTGCTCTTGTCTTGCAGGTCTGACACTGGTTGTTTCTTCTGCAGAAAGTTGAACTGCTCCTGCTTCACAAATTATGCTCGAGGGTGAGGAAAACCCGGGGATCATAACGAGTTATTATAAGTGTTGTGAAGTTATTGTAATAAGTCCTCTTCTGTTCTTAGTCATAGTTGCTCATATTCCTCTAATAATAACAATGGTTTTGTTGCAGCGGATGCAAACAGCGTGGCGCTGTCGGCGTGAGCTTGTTGCTCTTAATTGTAGTTACTGATGTGCCTGGAGGAAAAAAGATGGGTCGTTGCTTGTACTGCTGGTAGGTAACTTGCTCACTTGTAAAGCCGAAACGGGAGGAAAGTCAGAAATTGAAACTCCAACAGGGTTGTCCTCAACGAGGTTTGGAGTTGATGCAGAGTGAACTATTCTGTCACATGTGTCCCATAATGGACCAGCAGGTAATTGCCCATGCGCAGTTCTATGTGTAGATGGAGTAGGATTAACATAATTTGATGGTGGAGGTGCACTGCTAACTACTGTATTTGTTTGGCTATGTGCAGAGACTCTCCAAGAGCATGATTTGTTAACTTTTTAGAATGTGAACGACTACTTGATGTTTGTACAGGTCCGCGACCTGATACAAACTAGGCATTTCCGGAATTAATAACAGATATATTTCTGTTGCCATGCCGACGCAAACGTGTTGTCGTAGTATTGCTTGACGAGCGTTCAAACTCATGTCCGGACCTTTGCTGGCCATTGCTGGAAGTTATGGGAAAAAAGATGAGTCTATCAGTGGTTTTGAGCCATGATGTTGCGTGGTACCCAACCATCACCTCGATGAAGTGGATGCTCTCAAAGATTGCTTTCACCGGCGGAATTAAGAAAGAATTGATGTAAATTTGAATTCATGTGTTCATTGCGTCTCATAGTAATATTCTCTTTTGAAATGTAAAATGTAGTTGTTACTTAGATTAGCATAGTTCACTTACAGTGGCAGCAACAATCCTTAATCAGTGTTGGTGTTATAACAGTACAACATCACATGTGTATTTGTGAAGAGTTTTCTGAACAATTAATTTGTATCCTATGACGTAGCCTAGCCTGTATCTAATCAATGGAGTTTGAAATAGTTGTCCTTATGTTGAATGGTAGATTTAACTCGTAAGAAACTCCTTTTCCTTACTTTGAACAAACGACAATAGCCTCTTGCATGCTCGTAATCACATTAATATCCAAGTCGGATCCACAAAGAATAAGAACAAAAATGCCGGAAAACCGAAGTCTCGACACCATACCCCACAACATCACTTAATTAAATTGCGGGTGCCGAAACTTAAAGCCCAAATGAATGGTCTTCATATCTTGAATCCAAATCCTTCTTCACTTTCAATTGATGATTTTGGTAGAGAAACGACTAACAACCTTGATTTATAAGATACCAAATCTTGATCTGGAGTTAACGAGATATAGTCGAAAAGCGCATCCAAAGATATCTTCGGTGTATTGATCCAATAATAGCTCAAGAGTGAAAGTAATGTTAATAATAAAATAAATAACATAATAATAATAAATATAATATTAGTAATAATAATAATAATAACAATAAATATAAAGATAATAAATAAAAACCATAATAAATATAATGATAAAAACCTAGAACCGGAGCCCTGACCAAGCAGAGACCTTAAGACAACCTCAAGTCAGGATCACTTGGTCATGCCTTAAAATGCTCGACTACAGGAACAAATATCATCTCTACTCGAAACTTCTGCATTTGTAAAAGTTGGTTAGTCGCAAACAAAAATATAAAGTCAAATAACAATAGAAAATGCGCAAAAAGAGGTGGGATCTTAAGGTCAAAAATTAGGGTGCGACAATAATGCAGAACATAATCATGTTAATTATGCAGATCAGACTTTAAAAAACACAAAATGTTCAAAAATTACCATCCAATTTTGTAACGTTATACAATGCATTACTTACAAAAATGTTTTACATTATTAGATTACAACTAAAATGCATCAAAAGTTAAGTCACTACATAAATCTACTAGTGTTTGAATCTTCTACATTTCCTTATTTGTTTCTCGTTCAATGTCGCTCAACTTGGTAAAATCTTCCACCCTTTCAAGAAAGTGATTAGGTCATGTCTCAACATTTTCTGTGAAATGTGTCGTCCACTATGGTGATGTCTTTAGTATCACACATCCCAGTTTCAAATAAATCTGAACAAAATGTTGTTTTTTTATAGCTAACCAATAAACATGATGCGTTTGGATGGATTATGAGGTGACTTACTCCGAAGTGGAAAGAGTGTTTATGAGAAACCATATCGTGTTAAACTAATGAACACCCTATCATAAACACTTGCTATAAGATGTCTTATTTTCGGAAAGCGCATTTATTTTTCAAACAAACCCGGACCACTAAGACAAGGAACAAGAGCATTGAGAATTGTATTGTAATTTGCTTCATTCTCGTATAGCATTGTGTATGATTCCATATTACAATGTCAAACCATTGTTATAAATGCTTGTCTTCTATCTAAATCATTGTCGGACCTTCATATTACAACGTCTAACCCCAATTTTTCAGCCTCCCTACGGACTCATTCATATGTTCATGAACAAAAAATAGTAAATTGTGTGCGAACATCTACCTCTACACCGATCGGTCGAGCACCCAGTTTAACATCAGCATTCCCTTCATCCGGTTGAACATCATCATTCGCTTCATCCGATTTAACATCATGTTTCACTTCGACCGATTTAACATCCACAAACACAAGAGCTTTTGGAAAACATACATGGGTGCACCATATTTATTACCACCAATAACAGAAAAACAGTGTTAAAACTCAAACTATCAGGACAATCCAAAGATGAATATCCGGACCACACCTAACTTCATTCAGAAATGCATCTCCGGACTCAACGTTCATTTTTCAGGTTCAAACTATGATTAATGCAAACAACGAGGGATGAAATGAATTATCTTTACTTGTAATTCCTACTTGTTTTGCTCCCTTTGAAGTGATGAAATATAAGAATGATGTTTTGGTGTTGAAAAGTTGATTGAGAAATAGCAAAAAAAATTCAAGGTTTTACAATGGAGTTTCCATTTAGACATGAAGAAGAAGCTCATGCAAGGTGGTGTTTTATCAACTTTCCCTTTGGGTATTTTTAGAGTTGCACAAACATAAAGTGCCGTTGATTTGAATCATAATATTTAATTGAGAGTATCATTATTCATCGTACTCAAGTCTTCACCAAAACTAAACACAAATCATAATTAATTTAAATTTCTATTATGGAGTTATAATCAATAACTAATTAGAATTATTTTTATATCTTTTCATAAACAAAATGTGTCTAAGAAAACAAAAAATAATCAATTTATATGTAAAAGTGTTTATAATTTGGAATAGCCTCAAATTGTATTATATTTTTTTTAAATTGTTAATTTATCAATAACCAACAAATTATTTACATGAGAAAATATTAAATGTTTCGGACTGGCCAAATGCCTATGCATTGTCTAATCCACTTCTGCTCATAGAACGACCAAATTGTCTAAGTCCAGTCAAATAGGGGAAAGAATTTACCTTTCTGCCCCTCCAACAGGGGAGGTTGACCGGTTTACCCCTGGGCCAACACTCTTCCTCGACAAGACTTGTCTATCACGCACGGTTCCACCATCCAGAAACAGCTAAGACACATATGCCCATAATTACGCCTCTGTCTGTAGCAACGAATAATTATTGGCACCTCTGCTCGTTCCAACGGCTAGCTCTGGCAATTACTGATTCTTCGGGAAACGGTTATCTCGCCTCGAAAATAAGGACCAATGGCCAAGCGTTGGAGCACTATAAGAACCCTCTCATTTGATAGGGTTAGGTATTATATATTCACCCTGATACACACATATTTTGTACTTACCTTATTTCTCATGATTCTTACTATAGCATCAGAGTGCCTTGCAGATACACTCCCTTCTCCTCTCTCACACCCAGCCTCACAGGCAATTGTCTCTGGCCTACTTTAGGTTATGATCAGCCGTCAAGATCAGTGGCGCCGTCTGTGGGAATCTTGTTATCCCCGTCTTTTATCCCCTCATAGATTCAAGACCAATACAGTTCTTCTAAATTTCGATCATGGCCAACCGTGACAATACTCATGATTCTTGCAACTCTGCTTTCATTCCCGTCAGCAAGACTGATACTGACAGAGCAACCACCTCTCTTGGGGGATATTTCCTCCGACAAAGGGACGGAGCTACCGCTTCTCCATCCTCCATTTGTGCAGATCATAACGAGGTCCCACTCGTCGGAGCACCTGCCAGTTCCAATTCCGCCCAGCCCCGATCCGGTCACGGCTTCCCTCCTCGATGTTCTCAATAAGACCAACCTCTTAATCCTCAATTAGAGCGTAAGGATTAAAGCCTTAGAAGAATCCAGTCATCCAAGGTCCTTTCCGCCGAGGAAAGAACGTCAAGTAGCACAGAGTCATCCTCCCCGACGCGAAAGAAATTGTCAGACAGCTTTGAAGCCAAAGACCCAGACCGTTAGAAAGCGCGACCACATCTCTCCTCGAAACCAGCATTCCTTGCAGCCCAAGAGGACCAGAAGAGATCATCAAGCAAAGTCTCAGCATTCGCCTTCGCCCATATCCAAGGGTCGAGCACGAACCCCATCTCCCCATCGAGATCTCCATTCTACCTACAGACGGGACACTGCTCTCCATCTTAGTCCAGCAGCAGTAGTGATGATGAGCCTCACAGCCCGTTGTCCCAAGAAATTATGGTTATGCGCCTGCCATAAGGACTGGAGAAACTCCATTCTCTATGCACATATGACGATACTACGGACCCGACGAACACATCGAAAATATCGATGCGATAGTCGATTACCGCGGAATTTGGGACGCCATCAAATATAGGTTATTCCCGACCATACTCAGGAAAGAGGCAGTGATCTGGTATAAAAGACTCCCCGACGATTCCATCACTTCATGGAGGTAGCTGGGGAGAATGTTCTCCAGACACTTCACAGCCTCTCGCTGACACCTAAAAACCGAAGCTTCCCTTAAGGCCATCATTCAAGGGAGGGATGAACCCTTGCGAGCCTACATCGAAAGGTTCAATAAGAAGTTTATCCAGGTTTCCACGAACAATGATATGAAAAAATTATGCTCGAGCGCGGGCTCTGTCTCCGCAAGGAATTTGCTAAAGTTGTAGGCATTCAGCCCCCAACAACATTGGACGCCTTCCTCCTTAAAGCACAAGTGTATATCCAGTATGAAGAGAAGGAGACCGCCATTTCTGCCCGAGATCCGAGGCATCAAGAGAATGCCCGATCCTTTAGGTCCGATGAGCCATGGACATCCCATCGAGGAGATAGAAGGCGCAAAGACCGTCCCCAAGAGACCTGGGACAACAAAGGGTCTTCCGGCCGGTTCCACAAGTATACTCCCCTGAAAGTATCTCGGTAAAAGATCCTTTCTGAAAATGCCAACTCAGAATTCTGACAGGTGGAAGTCTGGTTCCCGAAGCAGATACCATCCAAACAAAACACTGACAAGTCGAAATATTGTCAGTTCCTCAAGAGCCACCGCTATATGACCGACGATTGCATCCACTTGAAGGATGCCATAGAGATACTCATCAGGGACGAATATTTGAAGCAGTTCGCCAAATGAAAGGATGCCCCTCGGCAGGACACCTAGAAGTCCAAGAAGGTCGAGGAAGAGGTGCCCTCCTCTGAAGAAACCAGCCTTCAGGTCGCTATGAGCATCTCGCGGCCTGAAGTTTTCTACATCCCTGAGGGGCTCAGCGCCCCTCCATATTTTTCCGTGCACAACCCATGGGAGAATTTTCCCTCTGCCATGGTCATCTCAGGGGGAGGATTTAATAAATTCACAGTAGGGTCCATCAAAAGAAAATTCGAGCATCTTATCAGCAACAACTCGAACCGGAACTCCACCCCCGACAGAGTCCGAGGAGATTTTGTTCCCATTTGCTTTTATCGCGAGGAACTCCTTGATGGGGCCCCTAACGCCAGCATCCCTTTGCTCGTGAGGGCCCAAATGGAAAATTTTGACGTCTGGTGAATCCTCGTCGACCAAGGAGGCTCAGTTGATATTATGTATTCCCAACTGCTCTCCACCATCCAATTGGATGAATCACATCTGACTCCTTACATGGGCTCCGATCTGCAGGGTTTCAATGGGTCGGTGACGAAGCCCTGGGGTTACGTAGAGCTGATCATAACCTTTAGGTCTGCAGAAACGACCAGTTTAATCAAGGTTCAATTACTGGTCATCGATTGACCGTCGTTATACCAATGCATCTTCGGGCAGCCAACTCTGGCCGAATTGGTTTTCGTTCCTTCAACGGTGAACCTGAAGATGATATACTATACTTCGACGGGTCTCGTGGCAACTCTGTATAGATACATTGAAGTCGCGAGGAAATGTTTCGAGGCAGCCTCCGAGGGGATGAACACCATCACCGCTAGGCCAAAGACTCCCAACAAGTCTTCTCTGCCCAGCAGCGCCGAAGAAACAAAGTCGTTGCCCCGCGTCAACTCCATCGATCTTGACAGTCATTTCTCTAAAGACGCCCAGAAGATCCAGAAGGCGAAGGGGAAAGAGATCCAGCCATTTTCGAGCAGCCCCTCCTATCATACCCCAAATTTGTCCTACCTCAGTATTTAATGAATGTTTTACTGCTTTACGACTTCTGGCCATGACTCTCTAAGGCTTCGTTTATAAAGACCATGTGTGTACACATTATGGTTACAATCCCTAACAATTTATGATGAAGAATGTGCCTCCAGCTCTTATATCCAAATTCATGCTGTAATACCCTAATTTTTACCCCTAAGATCCCACATTTCATCGGCATATCATTCCACAAACAAGGTCATATTTTTAGCTTTCGCACCCTTATGGGTTTCTTGCTTTCTTTTTGTTTGTTTCTGTTTACTAACATCTAACCAAAATTACTAAAAAATATTTTTCAATTTGTTTGTTTCTTCTTCTTCTCTGTGTGTTTAGGATTTTGCAAGGAGATTAATGGCTAGGACATTCATTCAAGTTTAAATCAGATGGACGTTTGACCTCATCTTGGTCAGACTATCAAGGGTTTGCTTCAACGGTGAATTACCCGCGGTATGTTCTATGAGAAGTTTGGTCCAGAAATCCAGAGAATTACGTCAAAGATCAAAATGGAAGGTGCAAGTAATGTCCTGGTACATGAGTAGTTGTGTTCATTTTTATCAGAGGTGAAGATGGAGAATAGGGCGTGGAAAGTTGATGCTGGAAGTAGATCTATTGATTTAGAGCTGACTACATTATCAAGTGCCATCATATCAGGTTCTCGAAGACATATTGATCGCCTGCTTAGAGATCAACAGACTCTTTTTAGTTCGATAGAGGATTTCTTGTGGTTCAAATTGTCAACTGTGAGGAACCAACCGGCAATGTTGTCTAGGAGAACGATCATATTAGGAACACGAAATTGGTGTCTGACAGAAAACTATTGACTCTGAAGCATGTCGAAGCAGACAAGAAGATTCTGGTGTAAAATTCTGTGAATCAACTGATGCTGATGATGCTTGGAATAAGAAAATGGAGGCATGTGTTACTCGTAATCCGAAAGTCCGCGGAGATCTCAAGCCTTTTCCACAGAGACTTTATGCCGTCCCTCCTAAAATTGCCAGCGGCTCTGTTCCTGGAATTTCTGCTGAAACATATCATGATGATAACAAAAATTGGAAAAAAACATGTACTGCAAGTGTGGCCATTTAGATTATGCTCACCACCTGTTTGATGAAATGCCTAGGAGAAACTTTGTTTCTTGGACTGCTATTATTTTTGTGTTTGCAGAGTGCTACCCTGAGCAGGCTTTCCCTCTTCTCAGTCAACTTCCAGTGGCCATGGCTCCTCCACCACCGCAATCTCAGCGATCTCCCTCGCCGTCTCAACCGTCCGGGAAGAGTGAAGTCTCTGATTTAAAATTACAGCTCCGGCAGCTTGCTGGTAGCCGTGCTCCGGGTACTGATGATTCTAAGAGGGATCTTTTTAAGAAGGTGATATCCAATATGACTATAGGTGTTGATGTTTCTGCTCTTTTTGGGGAGATGGTAATGTGCTCGGCAATATCAGACATTGTTTTGAAAAATGTGTTATCTGTATGTTGGAAACTATGCCAAGGTGAATCCTGATTTTTGCTCTCTTGACAATTAATTTTCTACAAAGGGATTGCAAGGATCAGGATCCAATGATTCGAGGACTGGCATGGAGGAGTTTGTGTTCACTCCGAATGGCGAATTTGGTGGAGTATTTGGTTGGGCCTTTAGGGTCAGGATTGAAGGATAATAATAGTTATGTTAGGACGGTGGCAGTTATTGGGGTGTTGAAACTGTATCATATATCAGCAGCGACGTGCATGGATGCGGATTTTCCAGAAACGCTGAAGCATTTAATGCTTAATAACCAGCATACTCATAGAGACGCATTTAACGATTCTGTTCCTGACAAGAGCATTGGTGGAGCCTATGGAGATGAGGAGTATAATTTGGGTTCAGATGTTGGAAGAACTGGAAGTAGGCTCATTGGTGGTGTTGCAGAGACCTTATCCGGGCAAAGAAATGGTTTCAGCCTCAAACATGGTTTTTCTAATCACGAAGCACCAAAGCCTATGAATTTGGATGCACATAACATAAGGAGCAGTGCCATGTCAAGGAACTGGAAAAATTCCGAGGAAGAGGAGTTCGTGTGGGATGAGATGAACCCTGGTTTGCCCGAACATGTACCTAATGTCTCTAGCAACTTGAGCTCAGATCCATGGATTGCCGATGATGACAATTTGGAAAGTGAAGATCACCTCCAAATGACACATCCAATTAGAACTAAGGTTGATAAAGAAATATCCACTGTTAAGAAACAACTGCCATCATCAGGGGGCCATTCATCAGTATCATGGGGGTTGCAGAAGCAGCTCCCAAGTGCCAAATTGAATATGAAGTCAAGTCACTCAGAAACATTTGTTTCAGCTCCTAGTGGCCTACCCAAGAATTCAAACTCTTTGGCTGCAAGGATGAGAAATCAGTCTTCCATGCCGCATACAACAATAGGATTGGCCAAAAATATGGGACAGCAACAATTTGATTCTGAAGGTGCCGAATCCCCTCCTGAACAGTCACCTTTGCAACAACAGTCTCCATCCGTGCCAGTAACAACACATCACGCGCCTTCAGTGCGAAATTTGGCTGAGCAAGATTGTCCACAAACTCTTAAAACATCTCAACATTTGGGTGGTCTGCAGAGTCAATATATTAGAGATCCCACACCTGCAACTCGTCCCAATGTTCAGGTTGGTACCTTGCGGAAATTACAAGCAAAGGACACGCGGGGTCCATCATCTTCTGTAACTTCTCTCCAGGCAAAACCTCAACAGCGACAGCTGGGCCCTTCACAGGTTGAAGTTACTCTTAAAGCTAAGCAGCCTACTCTTCCTTTAGGGCATTTTGCTAATATGATTAGCTATCCATTCATGCCTCAGAGCTATACATACATGCCATCGGCATTTCAGCAGGCTTTTGCTGGGAATAGCACATACCACCAGTCTCTGGCAGCAGTGCTTCCACAATATAAAAACAGCATTTCTGTCAGCAGCTTGCCTCAGTCTGCTGCTATTCCATCGGGGTATGGTTTTGGAAGTTCTACCAGCATTCCTGGTGGAAATTATCCTTTGAATCCGTCAGGTGTCCCTACCAGTACAACCATTGGATATGATGATGTTCTAAGCTCCCAGTATAAAGACAACAGTCATATGATTTCACTACAGCAGCAGAATGAGAACAATCCTATGTGGGTTCAAGGGCCTGGTTCTCGAACAATGTCAGTTCCTCCCAGCACGTATTACAGCTTCCAGGGACAGAATCAACAACAACAACAAAGTGGATTTCGGCAAAGCCAGCAGCCATCACAGCATTTTGCTGCACCCCATGGTTATCCTAATTACTACCATTCTCAGAGTGGAATTTCTATGGAACATCAGCAGTAGAACCCTAGGGATGCTTCCCTTGCTGGCTCTCAAAGCCAACCACCTAAGCAGTCCCATCAGTCAACATGAGGGCAATGGCCTTAAAGTACAGCAAGATGAGCACTCAGGAGGTTTCTACCCCTGTCACAAAGTTTGCAAGGGAGTTATCAACTCAATACAATACAGTGACTTCAATATACTTTCTTCTTTGAACTCTCAGCTCTTTGAGAGCTCTGCTTTGATGAATGTATCTGCTGTGAAATCTCCCCTCTCTGCATTATGTCAACTTTCACATCAATGCATGCTGGGAAATTCAAGTGGTTTGGGACCAACAACAACTCAAAAACTTGGAAGTATCAGCTTTTCAGTGGATAGAATGTTATTCATCCTTTTGAATAATGTTCACAGGATTGAGCCATTTTGGGATCAAGTTGTTAGTCACTTTCTTGAGCTTGCTGATAATCCTAATCCACATTTGAAAAGTATGGCACTTGATGCGCTTGATCAATCTATTTCTGCAGTATGAAGCTCTTGTCAAACACTCCAGAGATAGTAAACTAGCTATTGGAGATGCAAATTCTGATGCCGAGCTTCAGACTGGAGCACTTAATTGGGCAAAAGCTATGGGTCACGTTCTTTCTGTAGTAAAGGACCGACTTTATGACTGCATTGTAGTGGCAAGGAAGTTAAGGGCGATGCTTCAATCAACCGAAAATAGAGTGAATTTGCAGAAGAAAAGAAGTGCATCCTTGATTCAGCTAGCTGCTAAAACAGTGCCTAGACCACTGCATTGTCTTCCCCTGCAACTTGCAGCTGATTATTACCTACAGGGCTATCATAAGAAAGGAAATCTTGGCAAGGAAAAGATTGAAGACCCATCTCTTTACCACTATGCTATCTTTTCTGATAATGTACTGGCTGCATCCGTGGTTGTTAATTCTACTGTGCAAAATGCAAACAAGCCTGAGAAGCATGTATTCCATATAGTAACTGACAAATTAAATTTCCCATCAATGAGAATGTGGTTTCTCATCAACCCTCCTTCTAAAGCTCTTTTGGCTGTAAGTGGTCGTATGCGAGAGCTGAGGAATGATCATCACTTGAAATCGCTTGGCTTACAGGTTTCTAATGCTGGGTATGATAGACAAGCAGTTGCTGACCATGCTAATAATCTTGCATCGAAAATTCGCGGTAACTTGACCAGCTCAATGAAAGCACTTGGAGTGGATATACTCGCTGGTTTTGGAACTATTTTGGGTCCTCAAAAGGTGAAAGTTGGCTCTTCTAACAATGTAGTAACTGCCAAAGACATCATCATTGCCACTGGTTCCGTTCCTTTTGTTCCTAAGGGAATTGAAGTCGATGGGAAGACTGTGATCACTAGTGACCATGCACTCCAATTGGAGACAGTGCCTGATTGGATAGCAATTGTTGGAAGTGGTTATATTGGCCTTGAATTCAGTGATGTATATACGGCACTTGGAAGTGAGGTTACCTTTGTCGAAGCTTTAGATCAGCTTATGCCTGGATTTGATCCTGAAATTAGCAAGTTGGCTCAGAGGGTTCTCATAAATCCCAGGAATATTGACTATCATACAGGCGTTTTTGCATCCAAGATCACTCCTGCAAGAGATGGAAAACCTGTAATGATTGAGCTCATTGATGCAAAGACCAAGGAACAAAAGGACACTTTAGAGGTGGATGCTGCATTAATAGCAACCGGAAGGGCTCCATTCACACAAGGTCTTGGATTGGAGAATATTGATGTTGCAACACGGCGTGGTTTTGTTCCCGTGGATGAGCGCATGAGAGTAATTGATGCAAATGGAAACCTGGTCCCTCATTTATACTGTATTGGCGATGCAAATGGCAAGATGATGCTTGCTCATGCTGCCAGTGCACAAGGAATTTCAGTGGTTGAACAGGTCACTGGAAGAGATCATGTGCTCAATCATTTAAGCATACCAGCTGCTTGTTTCACTCATCCTGAAATCAGCATGGTTGGATTGACAGAGCCTCAAGCTGGGAGCAGAGATTCAGGAGTACCGGAAGGTATATGGTAAAAATTATTGTTTGGGGCAGCTGATCTTTTGGCATAATCAGAGTAATGCAGATCCAGATCATAGCTTGGTTAGAGCAAGCAGGAGGTGTTTTATCTTTACCAGACACCAGATTCCTCATTGAACAGGGTTTATGCAGGCTAAAGTTGATGCAAACAAAATTGAAGCCGAACCGTAATTAAGCCATGAGAGCCAATCCACGTCACGTACTTGAAAACAGAGTGAAAACGGCTCGAAATTGAGGTTGAGCTGAAGAAACAATTTGTCACTTATCCAAGCCATATTGCAAGCCATGTGAATATAATATCAGCTGACCCCACAAGCTATCCATGTCACTTAAATGAGCTACAAAGAGAAAAATTGCAAAACGACATGTCAAATACCAGCAAAAAATATCACGCACAACACACCTACTTCAAAACGGCAGAAAATTCTCACAAACTGCAAATCATTTTTCACTCATTCTCATCTATAAATAGAATTCATCCCTCACTCTATTCTTCAAGCTTTTCAAGCCAAAAAATCTCTGCTGATTTTCTTCCTCAATTCCTCACTACCAGAAAAACTTTCGTTCATTCTCTTCTCATACTTCATTCCACCAAATTAACTTCAAATCAACCTCAAACACAGATCAATTTCGAACCAGAATTCGTTCAGAAGAAGAAGAGAAGCAAGAAGAAGCTTGGATTGATTTCTTACCTGAGTTTGAAGGTAGATTGAGCTTCACCGTCATTTTCGATCCGTTATCTTTTGTTGTGATTCTCTGAATTGTTGGTACCATTGTGAAGAGCTCTTGATTTCGATTGCAACCGTGTTAATTTTGCATCCCGCCGTTGTGATTTAAGCTAGCATCCATGGCCGTGAATGTTTTCGCGTGTGAGAGCTAGAAGAAGAAGATAATCTGTTTCGTTTTCTCTTTCTGTTTTTTTAATATTACTTTTCTTTTATTTGTTTATTTTTATTTTCTTTTTTTTCATTTCTTAACTATGTGGATTTTTCCACATTTTTCTTTTATTATTACATTTGTATTTTAATTTCATTTCTGAAAAAGCTTTTAAAAAAATTATTTAAAAATATTTTGATTAAGTGTTGATTGTTTTGGATCTTGATGTTGATAAGATTTCATCAATATCAATGGACTTTGGGTGTTGATTTTATCCACCAAGAGAGGTGATTGATATTGACGATAATTTAATCGATTCGAGATTCAAATTGTGATTTCATTTTTTTCTTTTTTTTTTCTTTTGATCGATGAAATCTATGGATCATAGATAATTGATTATCAAAGTTGTTTAATCTTCATTATTTCAAATCTATGGACGAATAATCATTGAGATAATTCTCCTTACTTTGGAATAGTGATAGATTACCTTTGATTAATTAATTAAAAATCTTGATTATGATGAGATCACTACCTCTTTTCTTTTTGTGTGGCATGTTTTAGGAGATTGATTTATATATCATTTCTCTAACATGTATTAACACAAACATTTTATTGACCGGCCTCAGATAGTCGTGGTTTCTACATAAACCCGATTACGATTGCTTAACATAGCGCTAAATTGTCCCTTAATCGGAAAATGATCATTCGTGGCTCAAACTTACGTTTAAAAGTCCAAGTATGTTTAGTTGCTTGTCTTAATTCCAATACCTATGAAAATCATTGTTAGGAGGCTTTGATTCTATCAATCCTCTAATGAATTTTCATTAATCTTGGTCTAAGTGCAAGAATTAATCATCATTGATCATATGTTCTAACCACTAACCACTAATTCACTAACAATATTCTTGTTTAATTTTGTTTATATTCTCTTCTTACTCTTTATTTTTTACTTTTTATGCTTCCATTTTATCATTACATACCATATCTTTGTTTATGTTTATGTCATTTTTCTTTTGTCCACTTGGACCATACTTTGTTCAAAACACTAATAAAGGATAAAACATCTAAAAAATTTGGTGCTATTAATTTTGTGGTTATACTCTTGGACCATTCTTAGACCTTGGACTTCATGGACATTTTGGACTTAGGATTAGGACTTTCTTCCCTATGCTTGGAGTATCGTGGATCTTAGCCTTTATTTGGCTCGATCATTGACTTATGCTTTAAATCGGATGGAATTCTTTTGCTTGCTTTGGAGTGTGCTATAAGTCGGTTAGATCTTTCTTATCTCTAGCTCTTATTTTGTTTTTTAGGATAGTCACTTCATCTCCTCCCCTTCTTAAATTTTCAAAACATTCTCCCTTTTTCAAAACCTTCTTGGTTTCAAACTTCAAAACCGCTTTCGCAATAAAACCTTGACTTTCGTCAAGTGATTTTTAAACTTTGTTTTTCTTAAATAAAAGTCAATCAATGTTAATCATGTTTTGACCAATTTCAAAAGACATAAAAAATACAAAAACTCATCAACTCTTTTTGTGCCTTTATGCACTTTTTCACTTTAAAACTTTTTTTCATAAAGTTTAGACATGATTCATTTCTATAGTTGAGATGTAAATCTCCTATTCCCCATATTATTAAGACTTTGACATTTTCCACGTTGATGTTGAGTGATAGTCTTGTTGATAATCCAAGCAAATCCTCCATCTTTATGTGACGCAAATGTTGTCTTAATACTCGTGGGTGGATAGTCGCAGTTTTCTCCTTGAAATGACGACTTGTTTGAACATCTAAAATCAATCAAAACCAACAAAATTTTGTCATTTGTACCACAAACTACGGGGTTTTGATTCCATATTGCACTTTATGGGTACGTAGGCATGAGACGATAAGTCTCTCCAAACACAAAAATATAAAAAAATAATTCTCTTCTCATCTCCCCAATCTCTTTTCAAACAAACCATTTTCAAACCAAAAAGCGAAAATATTTCAAAGGGCTCCTATAGAGTACTATAGACGTTTTGGGTGCTAACACCTTCCCATTGCGTAACCAACCCCCTTACCCCGATCTCTGTCTCGTGTTCTTATTTTAGAACTCTTTGGTTTTGTTCGCTCTTTTTCCTTTCCTGTATTTGGATAAAATAAAAGTGCGGTGGCGACTCTTGTTTTCTTTGAGTTAAGTTAGTCAATAACTTATACTCACGATTTTTACCGCTACAGAAAAGTGGCGACTCTGCTGGGGACTCCAGCGGTTCCTAGTGGGTTTCGCCTACTTTGATTTATTTATCGCTTTCTGTTTGACTTGTTTGTTATTGATTGTTCTGTTTTGGTGCCTGGTAATTTGTGTGGTGAGATAAGTCCTAACCCGGACTTGAGTTCACTTATGATAGGAGGGTGGTATAGTCTTGTTGGCTTACGTGGAGTAGTCCTTACTAAGCTGACTTGAGATCCCCCGCTCGGTGGAGGCCCCTTTGGAAATTACTGATGTCTTACGAGTAGTCGTAATTGATATTACTTTTTTCCGACTGGGAGCCTGAGAAGCTGAGGACCTTAGAACCCTTTAACCCATCTTGGCCTTATTAGGACGTGGTGCGGAGGCTGTTCAGGTGTAGACTTGAATTGGTCGTTACGCGATACCACACTCAGATGAGTTTCTCTTGAGAATATTGTTGGCCGACGAGTAGTCGTTTAAGCCGATAATATCCAAAAGATGGAATTATGATTCTGGGAACTTTTTAGAACCTTGTTCTACAGGTGATGATATAACCATAGTACATATCATTGTGGGTTGGTTGATTCTTACCTTTGGCTCCATGCTCGTGCCGAACCTTTGAACCTGTGTGCTTTGTATGTCTTGTTTGTGGGTGTTGCATCTTGCACTCATGCATTCATGAGCATTGTGTTTCAGCTGGTTTTTAAGGATCTCAGAGATTTTCTTTTGCAAACATCGCAGATATTGTTGATTATGGATATTGGAAGGAGAAACACTCAGAAGTACGGTTTTCGGGCTCCTGATCTTACAGAGTTGAGAAAGCTAGTGTCCTTGGTAGATGATCGTTCAGGCTTCTTATCTCGTTATGGGAGACTTTTATTTGTTCTTTCTACCAATATTGAAGACGGAATTCTGAATACCCTTATGCAGTTCTATGATCCTATTTACCGATGCTTCACATTTCCCGATTATCAGCTCATGCCGACCTTGGAAGAATATGCTTATTTGTTGGGTGTACCGGTTTCCGATAAAGTTCCGTATACTGGTTTGGAGGAAGCTCTTAAACCTCAAGATATTGCTGAAGCTACCCATTTGACGAAGTCGGATATTGATGCAAATCTAAAGACTAAGGGAGGCCTCAAGGGTTTGACTGCTAAGTTCTTGATTGAGAAGGCTACTTTATTTGCTGACATTGGTCGCACATTGGCGTTTGAGGCTATATTGGCTTTACTCATCTATGGACTAGTCTTGTTTCCTAATATTGATAATTTTGTGGACATTAATGCTATTAGGATTTTCTCGATTGGGAACCCTGTTCCAACTTTGCTTGGTGATACTTATTTTTCCATCCATAGTAGGACTTCTAAGGGAAACGGTACCATTGTTTGCTGTATACCTCTGCTGTATAATTGGTTCGTTTCACACTTACCTCAGACATCTGCTTTTAGGAAAAACAAGGATTGCTTAAGGTGGTCTCAAAGGATTATGTCTCTTACGCATACTGATATCACTTGGTCTTCTTCGGTTTACGATAATGTCCAGATTATTGATAGTTGTGGAGAATTCGCTAATGTTCCTCTTCTTGGAATACAAGGCGGAATTAACTACAACCCGAGTCTAGCTCGCCGTCAGCTGGGATATATGCTGAAGGATAGGCCTAAGAATATTTTATTAGAGGGTTTATTCTTTCAAGGAGAGGATGATTCTCTTGGTTTGAGAAGAAGAATGGCTCATGCCTGGACTAAGATTCACAGGTTGGGTAGAGGGGAGCTTGGAAGACAAGTTTGCATTGCTTTAGAACCGTACACGCTTTGGGTGAAGAAGAGGGCTATGGAGCTTAAGATGCCTTACCCTATTGAGAAACCTCTGACTACTGTGATCTCTACGCCACTCCCTACGGCTATCCCTGTTTCTTCTGATGATGTGAAGACACTTCAAGACGCTTTGGTTAAGATGAAGGAAGAGAAAGAGATGTGGGAAAGTAAGTTTCAAGCTTCTGACAAAGAGAAGATGGAATTGCAAAAACAGATGAAGGAGAAAGATGACTTGATAGAGTTACTTGAGCGGCGCGCTGTGAAGAGGCATGCAGAGGATTTATTTTCCTCTACTACTCCATCAGCACATCCTCCTACTTCTGGTGCTTGGAAGGGTATTGTGGATCAGCTTGTGCTAGAGAAGATCACCATGAAGCACAACTATGAGAAAGAGATTAAGAGACTCCGAAGGAAGTATCAGCTTGGATCGTCATCAGATGTTCCTTAGGACCTAGCTTTTTCTTATTTTGATATTATTGTATTTTGTACTTCCAAGTGTAACTCTTTCCAATATTCAATGAAATGAGATGTTTATCAGTATTTCAAGAAGTGTTATTTTTCTTTATGATGTTTGTAATTGCTTTATATTTTAAAGATCCTTGAAAACTGGTTGAAACACCTGCATTTTGCATTTGCATTCGCATCATCGTGCATTGTGTGTTGCCTTTTCCAGATGTCTTATTTGTTTCTTTTGGCCTTCCTTCAGTCAAGCTGTCGCATCACTACAACACTCGGGCTAGCTCTAAGAAAAAGATGGATCAGTTGCAACAAGAGAATCGCGAGCTCCGTGAAGAGGTATCAACTCTGAAAGATGGTTTGGAGAGACTGACTGCCGCAATGGAAGCTCTGGTGGCTGCTCAGAATCAGCCACCACTACCTCCTCCTTCTCCTGTCCAAGGAACTGTGATTTCTGAAATCGGATCAACGCCCATTTCTGTGGCCCCGATTAATGCTTCTCAATATCAAATGCCTGTTGGTTTCCCTTGGGGCATGCCTAACAATTATGTGCCAGAGGGATATCGACCTCCTGTTCCCGAAGGTTCTAGACTCCCTGCTGTCATGGCTGTGCCACCTCCTGTGGTTAATGTTGTTCCTAATGCTGAAGTTCCGGTTGTTCCTACTGTCATACCTGTGCCACCGCCTGTAACTCACGCTATGCCTTATACTGAAGAACAAATTTTCCATACTGCTCCGAGCGAGAGTTTGGATGTTATGGATCGAATAGATGACTTTCAAGATCAGTTTGCTGAAATGCAAAGAGAAATTAGGGCTTTAAGGGGAAAGGAGTTATTTGGAAAGAATGCTCATGAGCTTTGCCTTGTTCCAAATGTGAAGATTCCCGCTAAGTTCAAGGTTCCGGAATTTGAAAAATACAAAGGGAACACTTGTCCGCAAAGTCACTTGATCATGTATGCTAGAAAGATGTCTACCTATACTGACAACCATCAGTTGTTGATCCACTATTTTCAAGATAGTCTTACTGGTGCTGCGCTGAAATGGTATATGGGACTCGATAGTACACAAATCAAGACATTCAACGATCTTTGTGAAGCTTTTGTTCGTCAGTATAAGTATAATCTCGATATGGCGCCAGACCGTGATCAGCTTCGCGCAATGTCTCAAAAAGAGAAAGAAACTTTTAAAGAATATGCGCAAAGATGGCGTGAGATTGCAGCTCAGATAAGCCCTCCGCTTGAAGAGAAAGAAATGACCAAGATTTTTCTGAAGACTCTGGATTCATTTTACTATGAAAGGATGGTTGCGAGCGCTCCTAGTGATTTCACGGAAATGGTTAATATGGGGATGAGATTAGAGGAAGCTGTCCGTGAGGGACGTCTGATAAAAGAAGGAAATTCTGGAAGTACAAAAAAGCCTGGTGTTGGGTTCCCTAAGAAAAAAGAGGGAGAAACTAATGCTATATCTCAGGAAAGGTCTAGAAGACGCAGAGTTGTTAACAACAATGGTAGTCGTCGTCAGCAACAAGTAGCATCTGTTATGCCTGTTGTCAGTAACACCCCTACCGCTCAAGCTACTGCAAGTTATCAACCACGTTTCCAAGAGAAGACAACTCAACAAGGTCGTACACAGAGGAAAACACAATTTGATCCCATTCCAATGACGTATACTGAGCTCTTTCCGGCTTTAATAAAGAATAATTTGGTTCAACCTCGTGATCCGCCGGCTGTTCCAACTGAAATTCCATGGTGGTATAAGCCAGATGCTCATTGCGCATTTCATCAAGGTGCCCCGGGACACGATATCGAAAATTGCTATCCTCTGAAGCATGAAGTTGCAAAGCTCGTAAAAAGCGGTATTCTGTCTTTTGAAGATACCAACCCTAATGTGCAATCAAATCCGTTTCCTAAGCATGGTAATGCAACTGTTAATATGGTATATGGTTGTCCTGGTACATACCGTATTTTCGACATTCGCTGGATTCGGAGATCGCTTGTTGAAATGCATGCTACTTTGAGTGAGTTCCATGATATTGAGCATGATTATGCCGCCTGTTGTATTTGTTCTGTGAACCCTCGAGGGTGTGTGATTGTGAAAAGGGACTTACAAAAGATGATGGATGAGAATTTGATTCAGGTTACTGCAAACAGAAATGAAGTGGAGAAAGAGGTGAATGTCATAGTCCCACGTTTCAATATTCCTGAGCGGGTTGTAATTTCTTACAACAGTCAGAAATCTGCTGTGACGCCTTTGGTTATCCGTTTGCCTGGCCCGACGCCGTATGAATCCGATAAAGCTGTTCCCTACAAATACAATGCTACTATGTTGGAGGATGGAAAAGAGGTTCCCATTCCTTCTCTTCCCTCAGTTGTGACTATCGCTGATGTCGGACGTGTAACCAGAAGTGGTCGAGTATTTGATAATGTGCCTTCAAAGACAAGTGAAGATACTGGGAGTAAGCAAATTCAGTTGAAGACTTCTGTAGAGTCTGGTCAATCAAGTGGTGTAAACCAGAAGTCAGATAATGATGAGGTATTGAAATTGATCAAGAAGAGTGAATATAATGTGGTGGATCAATTGTTACATACACCGTCAAAAATATCTGTTTTATCTCTGTTAATGAGCTCTGAGGCTCATCGTGAATCATTGCAGAAAGTATTGGAACAAGCTTATGTAGATCATGATGTGACTGTTAATCAGTTTGATAGCATTGTTGCCAATATCACTGCGTGTAATAATCTGAGTTTTTGTGATGAAGAGTTGACCGATCATGGAAGAAATCATAATTTGGCTCTCCATATCTCCATGAATTGCCAGGAAGACGCTCTATCCAATGTGCTGGTTGATACTGGGTCATCGTTGAATGTGATGCCAAAATCTACTTTGTCCAGATTATCTTATCAAGGTACTCCTATGAGGTTCAGTGGGGTCATTGTGAAAGCCTTTGATGGATCGAGGAAAACCGTGATTGGAGAGGTTGATCTCCCTATCAAGATTGGTCCGTGTTTTTTCCAGATCACTTTTCAAGTCATGGATATTCGTCCTGCTTATAGTTGTCTTCTAGGACGCCCATGGATCCATGAAGCTGGAGCTGTTACTTCGACACTGCATCAAAAGTTAAAATTCGTGCAGAATGGTAAACTTGTCGTTGTTGGTGGAGAACAAGCTATGTTGGTAAGCAGTTTGTCGTCTTTTTCTTATATCGATGCGGAAGAAGATATTGGAACTCCGTTTCAGGCTCTTTCTGTGGTTGATAAAGCTGTTAAGAAGGATGGGGTGTCCATGTCTTCTCTAAAAGATGCACAACGTGCAGTGGATAACGGCCAAGCTGATGGATGGGGCCGAATCATTGAAGTTGCTGAGAAAAAAGATAGAGCTGGTTTGGGTTTTACATCTGGTTCAACCCAAAATGAGCTGAAGAGTATTCATGAAGTCTTTCGAAGTGCTGGGTTCATCCATTGCAAAGATCATTCTACAGCTACAATTCTTGAAGATGACCAAGAGGAAGAAATGCCCAACTTTGTGACACGTGGATTGATATGCCAGAATTGGATCGCTGTTGATGTTCCTACTGTTGTTCATGTTTCAAAGTAATTTGTTTTTGTTTCTTTCAAAAATCCTTTCACTCTGCCCAAGGTGAAAGTGAATTTGTGAGGGCTTTGTTTCAACTTTTATCATCATCAATAAAATGTTTTTCTGTTTATCCATATGTTGTTTTCCTTTTTTGCTTTACTTCTGAAAAATGGTAACATAAAAAACCGAAAAAAGTATAATAATGTTATAATCACTCTTATCTGCATAATATTTTCATTTTTTTTGTTCATATTCTAAAATCAAACATAAAATCATTGTGCAGATTGATTGTTAAACCCATTGGAAACAATGACCATATGCCCTCTCCCAACTTTGAGTTCCCTGTGTTTGAAGCGGAAGAGGAGGATATTGAAGAAATTCCTGATGAGATTTCTCGATTGCTTGAGCACGAGGAGAAGGCCATTCAGCCTCATGAAGAGCCGGTGGAATTGGTTAATCTGGGTTCCGATGATGATAAGAAAGAAGTCAAGATTGGGGCACTGCTTCAGTCAGATGTTAAGAAGAGGATGGTAGAGCTTCTTAGAGAATATGTTGACGTGTTTGCTTGGTCCTATCAAGACATGCCTGGTCTTGATACCGGTATTGTGGAGCACCATTTGCCATTAAAGCCTGAATGTTCACCCGTGAAGCAGAAATTGAGAAGAACTCACCCTGACATGGCAGTGAAGATTAAAGAAGAGGTTCAAAAGCAGATTGATGCTGGTTTTCTTGTGACCGTAGAATATCCTCAATGGGTGGCCAATATCGTGCCTGTTCCAAAGAAAGACGGAAAAGTCCGAATGTGTGTTGACTATAGAGATTTGAATAAAGCAAGTCCAAAAGATGATTTTCCACTACCACACATTGATTTGTTGGTAGATAATACTGCTAAGTTCAATATCTTTTCGTTTATGGATGGATTTTCCGGTTATAATCAAATAAAGATGGCACCTGAGGATATGGAAAAAACAACATTCATTACACCCTGGGGAACATTCTGTTACAGAGTGATGCCCTTCGGTTTAAAAAATGCTGGTGCAACGTACCAGAGAGCTATGACCACCCTGTTCCATGATATGATGCATAAAGAAATTGAGGTCTATGTGGATGATATGATTTGTAAGTCGAAGACTGAAGAAGATCATATTAAAAATTTATTGAAATTGTTTCAACGTTTGAGAAAGTTTAAGCTCCGTCTGAATCCTAATAAATGCACTTTTGGTGTTCGTTCTGGAAAATTGTTAGGCTTTATTGTCAGTCAGAAAGGCATTGAAGTTGATCCTGGTAAAGTTAAAGCTATCCAGGAGATGCCTGCACCCAGAACAGAAAAACAAGTAAGAGGATTCTTGGGACGTTTGAACTATATCTCTCGATTTATATCCAATATGACTGCCACATGTGCACCGATTTTCAAACTTCTCCGCAAAGATCAGGGTTGTGTCTGGACAGAAGATTGTCAGAAAGCTTTCGAAAGAATTAAAGAGTATCTGCTTGAACCTCCTATTTTGTCTCCTCCCGTAGAAGGAAGACCTTTGATCATGTATTTGACCGTGCTAGAAGAGTCTATGGGTTGCGTTCTGGGTCAACAAGATGAATCCGGGAGAAAAGAATTTGCCATTTATTATTTAAGCAAGAAATTCACTGATTGTGAGTCTCGGTACACGATGCTTGAAAAGACATGTTGTGCTCTAGCTTGGGCTGCCAAGCGCCTCCGTCAGTATATGTTGAATTGTACAACTTGGTTGATATCTAAAATGGATCCAATCAAGTATATCTTTGAAAAGCCTGCTTTAACTGGGAGGATTGCTCGTTGGCAAATGTTGTTATCAGAATATGATATCGAGTACCGAACTCAAAAGGCGATAAAAGGAAGTGTTTTGGCTGATCATTTGGCACACCAGCCAATTGATGATTATCAACCTATTCAGTTTGACTTTCCTGATGAGGATGTGATGTATCTAAAGGTTAAAGATTGTGAGGAGCCATTACATGAAGAAGGACCTGAGCCTGGATCCCGTTGGGGTTTGATTTTTGATGGGGCGGTTAATGAATATGGCAGAGGTATTGGTGCAATTATTGTTACTCCTCATGGTTCTCATATTCCTTTCACTGCAAGGTTGGTTTTCAATTGCACAAATAATGCGGCTGAGTATGAAGCGTGTATTATGGGCTTGGAAGAAGCTATCGATTTGAGAATCAAGATTCTGGATGTATATGGAGATTCAGCTTTAGTGATTAATCAGATTAAAGGGAAGTGGGAGACACGTCAACCTGATTTGATTCCTTATCGTGATTATGCAAGAAGGTTGTCAACTTTCTTCAATAAAGTTGAGTTTCACCATATACCAAGAGCAGAGAATCAAATGGCAGATGCTTTAGCGACTTTATCCTCCATGATTGTGGTAAATCATTGGAATGATGTGCCAAAGATTGATGTGATGCGTCTTGATAGACCAGCTCATGTGTTTGTAGTTGAAGAGGTGGTTGATGATAAACCTTGGTATTATGATATTAAATGCTTTCTTCAGAATCAAGAGTACCCACTTGGGGCATCCAAGAAGGATAGGAAAACTTTGAGAAGATTGGCTGGTAGTTTCTTCTTGAATGATGATGTGATGTATAAGAGAAATTATGACATGATCTTGCTCAGATGCGTGGATAGACACGAAGCGGATATGTTGATGAAAGAAATCCATGAAGGATCCTTTGGCACCCATGCCAATGGACACGCGATGGCTAAGAAGATGTTAAGGGCAGGTTACTATTGGCTGACAATGGAATCTGACTGTTGTAAATATGTGAAAAAGTGCCATAAATGCCAGATTTATGCTGACAAGATTCATGTGCCTCCAACTCCTCTCAATGTTATCTCTTCTCCATGGCCTTTTTCAATGTGGGGCATTGATATGATTGGAATGATTGAGCCTAAAGCGTCGAACGGGCACCGTTTCATATTGGTGGCTATTGACTATTTTACCAAATGGGTTGAAGCAGCGTCATATGCAAATGTGACTAAGCAAGTAGTGGTCCGGTTTATCAAGAATCAAATCATCTGTCGGTATGGTGTTCCGAGCAAGATCATCACTGATAATGGGTCAAATTTAAATAACAAGATGATGAAGGAATTATGCGATGAGTTTAAGATTGAGCATCATAATTCTTCTCCTTATAGACCCAAGATGAATGGGGCTGTTGAAGCTGCTAATAAGAACATTAAGAAGATTATTCAAAAGATGGTTGTTACATACAAGGATTGGCATGATATGCTTCCTTTCGCTCTGCATGGGTATCGTACATCCGTTCGCACTTCAACAGGGGCAACCCCTTTTTCTCTTGTTTATGGCATGGAAGCAGTGCTCCCGATAGAGGTTAAAATCCCTTCTATGAGAGTTTTGATGGAAACTGAGTTGGCTGAGGCTGAATGGTGTCAAAGTAGATACGACCAGTTGAATCTGATTGAAGAGAAAAGAATGACGGCTTTGTGTCATGGCCAATTATATCAACAAAGAATGAAGAAAGCATTTGATAAGAAGGTTCGACCCCGTGTGTTTAGAGAAGGTGACCTCGTGCTCAAAAAGATCTCGACTTTTACTACTGATTCTAGGGGCAAGTGGACTCCTAATTATGAAGGCCCATATGTTGTTAAGAGAGCCTTCTCTGGCGGCGCATTAATTCTTACAACTATGGATGGAGAAGAGTTCACTCGTCCTGTGAATGCCGATGCAGTCAAGAAATACTTCGCCTAAAAAATAAAAGAACAGCTCGCTAAGTTGAAAACCTGAAAGGGCGGCTTAGGCAAAAATGAGCGTCTCGGTGGATTGAAAACCCGAGAGGGCAATCTAGGCAAAAATTAGAGACAAAAATAGAAATAATCATCCCGGTAGATTGAAAACCCGAGAGGGCAATCTAGGCAAAAGTTAGGGATCATGGCAAGTAACTGCATCTGGCCAGTCTTGATCGTTTAAAGCAACATTTCCTATCAAAGGTTTTACTTCAAATATCCTCCGCTGAAGTCTCAAGCACAGTTGGAATTCAAAGTTGTTAGGGAGAATAATGGTCATTGTATTTCAATGTAGAACTTTCCATTGTACTTACCATTTTTCAAACTTTGTAATGATCCATGGAGTTACGCCATTTGCGGACTACCATTCTATCAATAGAATTTGGGCCTTTGTCCCTTTGTTTGCAATTCTTATTTTGTTTCTGTTTATAGAATTTCATTTTATTTTTGATGATGATTTTTGAAACAAATGTGAATAATTGATTTAAATTTTGAAAATTATAAAAACATTTTTCTTTGATTTGTGAAAATAAAAGAAAGAATATCAACAGTAATCCCAAGAATGGTAGAATCTTGAAGCAAAAAGCGTAAGTGTTCTCTTCAGTAGGGTTCTTTCTTGCCTCTCTGGTAGAATTTATTGGCAGCTCCCCAGTAGAGTTGTGTTGATGTTTCCCCATTTGAGCTATATTGAGGTCTCTTCAGTAGAGTTTGCTGATATTCCCTTAGCAGAGTTTTGTTTCTTTGGATAAACCAGACGAGTGTTGAACGGTTTTCCACAGCAAAGTCTTGATTCAAATGATCGGACAGTTGAGAAATTTGAAGACCACTTCTTCTTGATGTTTTTGCCCAAGCGGAGATTTGTCTTTGACGATTCCTAGCGGAGGTTATGCACATTTGCTTTGGATTATTCCCCAAGTAGAGAGCAATGTTGAGAAGTGTTCACATAGTAGTCACCTGTCGGGTTGTCACTCACCTCGTGATTGTGTGTTGATTTAAAATCCCCCACAGTTTGACTTTTTGCTATGATGTTAACTTCTTATTCCCCTGGCAGGGTTGGAAGATTTGTGTTGCTATGTTTTTCTCCAACAGTTTTCTTCTCAAAGCGGAGTTCATATTGTTGAATTATTAATGGTTGAAGATTGATCTTTGGGGTCTTTTCCCCAAGCAATATCTCCATTTATTCAGCGAGATTTAAGCCTTGTAGTAGGATTTATTTTCCTTTGATGACTCTTGTGTATCTCTTGCAGATTTTCTGTTGCTGATCCCCAGCGCGATCTCCAATGATATCTCTAACTTGCAGAGATTAGCCGAGTATTTCAGTGGTGTTGTGGTGTTTTTCACCCTCTGTTTGCCCTTTTTGTCTGATTTATCAGCATATTCATACTCATTGCATGCGCATTCATTTTGATTGAGCATAGCATGACTTTGTTGCATTGCGCATCCTGCATTTTTTGTTGGTATTTCTCTTTTCCCGATGTTGTTACCTCGCAGAATGCGTGTGTCCTCTCTTCATTAGAGTGTCGACCCCTAAGCAGAAAATACCTATCATTTTTAATTCCCCACTGAGTTTATGCCTCGTGGAAGATGTTTTGTTTAGCTTTCCTCCCCAGTTTTTTATCTGGATGGAATTGTTCCCCAGTTGAGTTATTTTCTCATTGGGTCGAGTCTTGTTTGACCGTTTCTTTCCAGTTTGTTCCTGGATTGAGCTTTGGTCTCTTGCAGCAGTTACTTTGGTTTTCCCTGGGATGTGAAACCTGGATGATGAAAAGGTAGTTTTGAGGATTTATTTTCCTCGGCAGAATCTGTTATTGATCCCCATCAGAAGATGAAGATTTGATTTTCCCAGTAGTGTTTTGATAACACTCTCTTGGTAATTATTTATGCAACTTCATGTGGAAGCCTCTTTATTTGAGCAGCTTGTGTAATCTCCAGAAATTTACCTTCACAATAAATAACATTTCTCTGGCTCATCCTCAACAGAGAAGCTTATTGTGAAATGATGGATCTTTATCCGACCAACTTTTCTGTCAATTGGAATTTCTGTGGAATAACTCCCGATGAGAATTCTATTGCATGGTTCAACCTGCTCGTATCTCTTTTAAAGATCCCCGACAGAGTTGTTAATATCTTTTTCCAACAAATGGTTGTCTCTTTATTTGAGAAGTTTGTTGTGTGTTTGGAGCTGCTCAGTAACAAGTAGCTGATGATATATCTCTTTCTCCTACTCAGTAACAGGTAGTCGAGTATGTTTGTCCTACCAGTGTCAGGTAGTTGACCTTTTATCTTTTTCTCCTACTCAGTAACAGGTAGTCGAGTCCGTCCTACCCAGTAACAGGTAGTCGACATGTTGTTTACCTTATCCAGTAACCGATAGTTGGTAACCCCTTTCATTCAAGTTTATTATTCTCGCTAAACTACTCAGTAACCAGTAGTTGGCGTTGCTTCTTTTCCTACCCAGTAATAGGTAGTTGATTATATTTCAACGAGTGGATTACTTTTTACCCAGTAACTGGTAATAAGTAATACATTTCTTTGTTTTCTACCCAGTAACTGGTAGATAACAATTCTCTTGTGTTTTTGCACTTATTTTCTACTCAGTAACCGGTAGAAAGTATTTTACCTATTATCTTCGGTTCGAATATCTTCGCCCAGTAACTGGCAGTTGGTATCTCTTTTTTCCATTGAGTCGTTTCCTTTCCCTTATTGGAATAGGATCTTGCTCTTTTGTTTTCTCATATGGAGTCTCTCTTTTTTCTCCCGAGCTTTTGTTTGTCTCTTGTGGCATTATTTCCCCACAGAAGTCTTATGTTCGCATATCATTAGCATAATCATATCATTTTGTGGTCTCTTAGGGCTAAAAATTGGGTTAATTGTTATATTTAAGTCTCTTCTATCTGGTCGAGACAAAGATGTCAATCTTCACGTCTCCCTATAGAAGAATCTTAAATAGGGGCAGCTGTAATACCCTAATTTTTACCCCTAAGATCCCACATTTCATCGGCATATCATTCCACAAACAAGGTCATATTTTTAGCTTTCGCACCCTTATGGGTTTCTTGCTTTCTTTTTGTTTGTTTCTGTTTACTAACATCTAACCAAAATTACTAAAAAATATTTTTCAATTTGTTTGTTTCTTCTTCTTCTCTGTGTGTTTAGGATTTTGCAAGGAGATTAATGGCTAGGACATTCATTCAAGTTTAAATCAGATGGACGTTTGACCTCATCTTGGTCAGACTATCAAGGGTTTGCTTCAACGGTGAATTACCCGCGGTATGTTCTATGAGAAGTTTGGTCCAGAAATCCAGAGAATTACGTCAAAGATCAAAATGGAAGGTGCAAGTAATGTCCTGGTACATGAGTAGTTGTGTTCATTTTTATCAGAGGTGAAGATGGAGAATAGGGCGTGGAAAGTTGATGCTGGAAGTAGATCTATTGATTTAGAGCTGACTACATTATCAAGTGCCATCATATCAGGTTCTCGAAGACATATTGATCGCCTGCTTAGAGATCAACAGACTCTTTTTAGTTCGATAGAGGATTTCTTGTGGTTCAAATTGTCAACTGTGAGGAACCAACCGGCAATGTTGTCTAGGAGAACGATCATATTAGGAACACGAAATTGGTGTCTGACAGAAAACTATTGACTCTGAAGCATGTCGAAGCAGACAAGAAGATTCTGGTGTAAAATTCTGTGAATCAACTGATGCTGATGATGCTTGGAATAAGAAAATGGAGGCATGTGTTACTCGTAATCCGAAAGTCCGCGGAGATCTCAAGCCTTTTCCACAGAGACTTTATGCCGTCCCTCCTAAAATTGCCAGCGGCTCTGTTCCTGGAATTTCTGCTGAAACATATCATGATGATAACAAAAATTGGAAAAAAACATGTACTGCAAGTGTGGCCATTTAGATTATGCTCACCACCTGTTTGATGAAATGCCTAGGAGAAACTTTGTTTCTTGGACTGCTATTATTTTTGTGTTTGCAGAGTGCTACCCTGAGCAGGCTTTCCCTCTTCTCAGTCAACTTCCAGTGGCCATGGCTCCTCCACCACCGCAATCTCAGCGATCTCCCTCGCCGTCTCAACCGTCCGGGAAGAGTGAAGTCTCTGATTTAAAATTACAGCTCCGGCAGCTTGCTGGTAGCCGTGCTCCGGGTACTGATGATTCTAAGAGGGATCTTTTTAAGAAGGTGATATCCAATATGACTATAGGTGTTGATGTTTCTGCTCTTTTTGGGGAGATGGTAATGTGCTCGGCAATATCAGACATTGTTTTGAAAAATGTGTTATCTGTATGTTGGAAACTATGCCAAGGTGAATCCTGATTTTTGCTCTCTTGACAATTAATTTTCTACAAAGGGATTGCAAGGATCAGGATCCAATGATTCGAGGACTGGCATGGAGGAGTTTGTGTTCACTCCGAATGGCGAATTTGGTGGAGTATTTGGTTGGGCCTTTAGGGTCAGGATTGAAGGATAATAATAGTTATGTTAGGACGGTGGCAGTTATTGGGGTGTTGAAACTGTATCATATATCAGCAGCGACGTGCATGGATGCGGATTTTCCAGAAACGCTGAAGCATTTAATGCTTAATAACCAGCATACTCATAGAGACGCATTTAACGATTCTGTTCCTGACAAGAGCATTGGTGGAGCCTATGGAGATGAGGAGTATAATTTGGGTTCAGATGTTGGAAGAACTGGAAGTAGGCTCATTGGTGGTGTTGCAGAGACCTTATCCGGGCAAAGAAATGGTTTCAGCCTCAAACATGGTTTTTCTAATCACGAAGCACCAAAGCCTATGAATTTGGATGCACATAACATAAGGAGCAGTGCCATGTCAAGGAACTGGAAAAATTCCGAGGAAGAGGAGTTCGTGTGGGATGAGATGAACCCTGGTTTGCCCGAACATGTACCTAATGTCTCTAGCAACTTGAGCTCAGATCCATGGATTGCCGATGATGACAATTTGGAAAGTGAAGATCACCTCCAAATGACACATCCAATTAGAACTAAGGTTGATAAAGAAATATCCACTGTTAAGAAACAACTGCCATCATCAGGGGGCCATTCATCAGTATCATGGGGGTTGCAGAAGCAGCTCCCAAGTGCCAAATTGAATATGAAGTCAAGTCACTCAGAAACATTTGTTTCAGCTCCTAGTGGCCTACCCAAGAATTCAAACTCTTTGGCTGCAAGGATGAGAAATCAGTCTTCCATGCCGCATACAACAATAGGATTGGCCAAAAATATGGGACAGCAACAATTTGATTCTGAAGGTGCCGAATCCCCTTCTGAACAGTCACCTTTGCAACAACAGTCTCCATCCGTGCCAGTAACAACACATCACGCGCCTTCAGTGCGAAATTTGGCTGAGCAAGATTGTCCACAAACTCTTAAAACATCTCAACATTTGGGTGGTCTGCAGAGTCAATATATTAGAGATCCCACACCTGCAACTCGTCCCAATGTTCAGGTTGGTACCTTGCGGAAATTACAAGCAAAGGACACGCGGGGTCCATCATCTTCTGTAACTTCTCTCCAGGCAAAACCTCAACAGCGACAGCTGGGCCCTTCACAGGTTGAAGTTACTCTTAAAGCTAAGCAGCCTACTCTTCCTTTAGGGCATTTTGCTAATATGATTAGCTATCCATTCATGCCTCAGAGCTATACATACATGCCATCGGCATTTCAGCAGGCTTTTGCTGGGAATAGCACATACCACCAGTCTCTGGCAGCAGTGCTTCCACAATATAAAAACAGCATTTCTGTCAGCAGCTTGCCTCAGTCTGCTGCTATTCCATCGGGGTATGGTTTTGGAAGTTCTACCAGCATTCCTGGTGGAAATTATCCTTTGAATCCGTCAGGTGTCCCTACCAGTACAACCATTGGAT
The DNA here is from genome assembly GCA_963859935.3 of Lathyrus sativus. NCBI lineage: Eukaryota > Viridiplantae > Streptophyta > Magnoliopsida > Fabales > Fabaceae > Lathyrus > Lathyrus sativus. Next base: position 37,528,670 of record OZ012740.1, on the reverse strand, counting down.
ATGATGATGTTCTAAGCTCCCAGTATAAAGACAACAGTCATATGATTTCACTACAGCAGCAGAATGAGAACAATCCTATGTGGGTTCAAGGGCCTGGTTCTCGAACAATGTCAGTTCCTCCCAGCACGTATTACAGCTTCCAGGGACAGAATCAACAACAACAACAAAGTGGATTTCGGCAAAGCCAGCAGCCATCACAGCATTTTGCTGCACCCCATGGTTATCCTAATTACTACCATTCTCAGAGTGGAATTTCTATGGAACATCAGCAGCAGAACCCTAGGGATGCTTCCCTTGCTGGCTCTCAAAGCCAACCACCTAAGCAGTCCCATCAGTCAACATGAGGGCAATGGCCTTAAAGTACAGCAAGATGAGCACTCAGGAGGTTTCTACCCCTGTCACAAAGTTTGCAAGGGAGTTATCAACTCAATACAATACAGTGACTTCAATATACTTTCTTCTTTGAACTCTCAGCTCTTTGAGAGCTCTGCTTTGATGAATGTATCTGCTGTGAAATCTCCCCTCTCTGCATTATGTCAACTTTCACATCAATGCATGCTGGGAAATTCAAGTGGTTTGGGACCAACAACAACTCAAAAACTTGGAAGTATCAGCTTTTCAGTGGATAGAATGTTATTCATCCTTTTGAATAATGTTCACAGGATTGAGCCATTTTGGGATCAAGTTGTTAGTCACTTTCTTGAGCTTGCTGATAATCCTAATCCACATTTGAAAAGTATGGCACTTGATGCGCTTGATCAATCTATTTCTGCAGTATGAAGCTCTTGTCAAACACTCCAGAGATAGTAAACTAGCTATTGGAGATGCAAATTCTGATGCCGAGCTTCAGACTGGAGCACTTAATTGGGCAAAAGCTATGGGTCACGTTCTTTCTGTAGTAAAGGACCGACTTTATGACTGCATTGTAGTGGCAAGGAAGTTAAGGGCGATGCTTCAATCAACCGAAAATAGAGTGAATTTGCAGAAGAAAAAAAGTGCATCCTTGATTCAGCTAGCTGCTAAAACAGTGCCTAGACCACTGCATTGTCTTCCCCTGCAACTTGCAGCTGATTATTACCTACAGGGCTATCATAAGAAAGGAAATCTTGGCAAGGAAAAGATTGAAGACCCATCTCTTTACCACTATGCTATCTTTTCTGATAATGTACTGGCTGCATCCGTGGTTGTTAATTCTACTGTGCAAAATGCAAACAAGCCTGAGAAGCATGTATTCCATATAGTAACTGACAAATTAAATTTCCCATCAATGAGAATGTGGTTTCTCATCAACCCTCCTTCTAAAGCTCTTTTGGCTGTAAGTGGTCGTATGCGAGAGCTGAGGAATGATCATCACTTGAAATCGCTTGGCTTACAGGTTTCTAATGCTGGGTATGATAGACAAGCAGTTGCTGACCATGCTAATAATCTTGCATCGAAAATTCGCGGTAACTTGACCAGCTCAATGAAAGCACTTGGAGTGGATATACTCGCTGGTTTTGGAACTATTTTGGGTCCTCAAAAGGTGAAAGTTGGCTCTTCTAACAATGTAGTAACTGCCAAAGACATCATCATTGCCACTGGTTCCGTTCCTTTTGTTCCTAAGGGAATTGAAGTCGATGGGAAGACTGTGATCACTAGTGACCATGCACTCCAATTGGAGACAGTGCCTGATTGGATAGCAATTGTTGGAAGTGGTTATATTGGCCTTGAATTCAGTGATGTATATACGGCACTTGGAAGTGAGGTTACCTTTGTCGAAGCTTTAGATCAGCTTATGCCTGGATTTGATCCTGAAATTAGCAAGTTGGCTCAGAGGGTTCTCATAAATCCCAGGAATATTGACTATCATACAGGCGTTTTTGCATCCAAGATCACTCCTGCAAGAGATGGAAAACCTGTAATGATTGAGCTCATTGATGCAAAGACCAAGGAACAAAAGGACACTTTAGAGGTGGATGCTGCATTAATAGCAACCGGAAGGGCTCCATTCACACAAGGTCTTGGATTGGAGAATATTGATGTTGCAACACGGCGTGGTTTTGTTCCCGTGGATGAGCGCATGAGAGTAATTGATGCAAATGGAAACCTGGTCCCTCATTTATACTGTATTGGCGATGCAAATGGCAAGATGATGCTTGCTCATGCTGCCAGTGCACAAGGAATTTCAGTGGTTGAACAGGTCACTGGAAGAGATCATGTGCTCAATCATTTAAGCATACCAGCTGCTTGTTTCACTCATCCTGAAATCAGCATGGTTGGATTGACAGAGCCTCAAGCTGGGAGCAGAGATTCAGGAGTACCGGAAGGTATATGGTAAAAATTATTGTTTGGGGCAGCTGATCTTTTGGCATAATCAGAGTAATGCAGATCCAGATCATAGCTTGGTTAGAGCAAGCAGGAGGTGTTTTATCTTTACCAGACACCAGATTCCTCATTGAACAGGGTTTATGCAGGCTAAAGTTGATGCAAACAAAATTGAAGCCGAACCGTAATTAAGCCATGAGAGCCAATCCACGTCACGTACTTGAAAACAGAGTGAAAACGGCTCGAAATTGAGGTTGAGCTGAAGAAACAATTTGTCACTTATCCAAGCCATATTGCAAGCCATGTGAATATAATATCAGCTGACCCCACAAGCTATCCATGTCACTTAAATGAGCTACAAAGAGAAAAATTGCAAAACGACATGTCAAATACCAGCAAAAAATATCACGCACAACACACCTACTTCAAAACGGCAGAAAATTCTCACAAACTGCAAATCATTTTTCACTCATTCTCATCTATAAATAGAATTCATCCCTCACTCTATTCTTCAAGCTTTTCAAGCCAAAAAATCTCTGCTGATTTTCTTCCTCAATTCCTCACTACCAGAAAAACTTTCGTTCATTCTCTTCTCATACTTCATTCCACCAAATTAACTTCAAATCAACCTCAAACACAGATCAATTTCGAACCAGAATTCGTTCAGAAGAAGAAGAGAAGCAAGAAGAAGCTTGGATTGATTTCTTACCTGAGTTTGAAGGTAGATTGAGCTTCACCGTCATTTTCGATCCGTTATCTTTTGTTGTGATTCTCTGAATTGTTGGTACCATTGTGAAGAGCTCTTGATTTCGATTGCAACCGTGTTAATTTTGCATCCCGCCGTTGTGATTTAAGCTAGCATCCATGGCCGTGAATGTTTTCGCGTGTGAGAGCTAGAAGAAGAAGATAATCTGTTTCGTTTTCTCTTTCTGTTTTTTTAATATTACTTTTCTTTTATTTGTTTATTTTTATTTTCTTTTTTTTCATTTCTTAACTATGTGGATTTTTCCACATTTTTCTTTTATTATTACATTTGTATTTTAATTTCATTTCTGAAAAAGCTTTTAAAAAAATTATTTAAAAATATTTTGATTAAGTGTTGATTGTTTTGGATCTTGATGTTGATAAGATTTCATCAATATCAATGGACTTTGGGTGTTGATTTTATCCACCAAGAGAGGTGATTGATATTGACGATAATTTAATCGATTCGAGATTCAAATTGTGATTTCATTTTTTTCTTTTTTTTTTCTTTTGATCGATGAAATCTATGGATCATAGATAATTGATTATCAAAGTTGTTTAATCTTCATTATTTCAAATCTATGGACGAATAATCATTGAGATAATTCTCCTTACTTTGGAATAGTGATAGATTACCTTTGATTAATTAATTAAAAATCTTGATTATGATGAGATCACTACCTCTTTTCTTTTTGTGTGGCATGTTTTAGGAGATTGATTTATATATCATTTCTCTAACATGTATTAACACAAACATTTTATTGACCGGCCTCAGATAGTCGTGGTTTCTACATAAACCCGATTACGATTGCTTAACATAGCGCTAAATTGTCCCTTAATCGGAAAATGATCATTCGTGGCTCAAACTTACGTTTAAAAGTCCAAGTATGTTTAGTTGCTTGTCTTAATTCCAATACCTATGAAAATCATTGTTAGGAGGCTTTGATTCTATCAATCCTCTAATGAATTTTCATTAATCTTGGTCTAAGTGCAAGAATTAATCATCATTGATCATATGTTCTAACCACTAACCACTAATTCACTAACAATATTCTTGTTTAATTTTGTTTATATTCTCTTCTTACTCTTTATTTTTTACTTTTTATGCTTCCATTTTATCATTACATACCATATCTTTGTTTATGTTTATGTCATTTTTCTTTTGTCCACTTGGACCATACTTTGTTCAAAACACTAATAAAGGATAAAACATCTAAAAAATTTGGTGCTATTAATTTTGTGGTTATACTCTTGGACCATTCTTAGACCTTGGACTTCATGGACATTTTGGACTTAGGATTAGGACTTTCTTCCCTATGCTTGGAGTATCGTGGATCTTAGCCTTTATTTGGCTCGATCATTGACTTATGCTTTAAATCGGATGGAATTCTTTTGCTTGCTTTGGAGTGTGCTATAAGTCGGTTAGATCTTTCTTATCTCTAGCTCTTATTTTGTTTTTTAGGATAGTCACTTCATCTCCTCCCCTTCTTAAATTTTCAAAACATTCTCCCTTTTTCAAAACCTTCTTGGTTTCAAACTTCAAAACCGCTTTCGCAATAAAACCTTGACTTTCGTCAAGTGATTTTTAAACTTTGTTTTTCTTAAATAAAAGTCAATCAATGTTAATCATGTTTTGACCAATTTCAAAAGACATAAAAAATACAAAAACTCATCAACTCTTTTTGTGCCTTTATGCACTTTTTCACTTTAAAACTTTTTTTCATAAAGTTTAGACATGATTCATTTCTATAGTTGAGATGTAAATCTCCTATTCCCCATATTATTAAGACTTTGACATTTTCCACGTTGATGTTGAGTGATAGTCTTGTTGATAATCCAAGCAAATCCTCCATCTTTATGTGACGCAAATGTTGTCTTAATACTCGTGGGTGGATAGTCGCAGTTTTCTCCTTGAAATGACGACTTGTTTGAACATCTAAAATCAATCAAAACCAACAAAATTTTGTCATTTGTACCACGAACTACGGGGTTTTGATTCCATATTGCACTTTATGGGTACGTAGGCATGAGACGATAAGTCTCTCCAAACACAAAAATATAAAAAAATAATTCTCTTCTCATCTCCCCAATCTCTTTTCAAACAAACCATTTTCAAACCAAAAAGCGAAAATATTTCAAAGGGCTCCTATAGAGTACTATAGACGTTTTGGGTGCTAACACCTTCCCATTGCGTAACCAACCCCCTTACCCCGATCTCTGTCTCGTGTTCTTATTTTAGAACTCTTTGGTTTTGTTCGCTCTTTTTCCTTTCCTGTATTTGGATAAAATAAAAGTGCGGTGGCGACTCTTGTTTTCTTTGAGTTAAGTTAGTCAATAACTTATACTCACGATTTTTACCGCTACACATGCGTGTCCTCGTTCTCACGATCAGACAGATATGATATGGTCAATGGCATAAAATACATGATTAGATCTATCTTGCAACGTGATTGTTGGTTTTCAAGAAATTTAAATCCTATTTCAATTTGATTACAAATTTCTCTAAAGGTCATTTAAGCCTCACTACAAGTTGTTTGTTATGATTAGCCCTTAATTCAAGATTGTTCAAAGATACTTCGCATGATGCTTCTAAACACGGTCGATTTAGCTTCAAGCCTTGTTCGAATTGACTGCAAGCGTCAAACTATGGTTGGATCCTAAATCAGTTTGTGACAAACTTAGATTTATCTTTGTAAATTTCAAGTCATAATTGAATTAGAATTTAGGTGCAATTAGTCCAGAAGATATATTCGATTCATTTTAAAGGCTTACGGTATAATGCGTTTGAGGAATGAACCGTCCATATTATACAAACCCATCAGTTTCAAGGCCAATCTCATCAATATGGATATGATTAAATGGATGTCAAAACGATTATCGAAATGGATGCCTACATGAAAACATGACTAAGGTATCATCATTCATCTTTGTTCCAAAATTGGTCGTGTGAGGGTTCATTCTTCAAACTTCACAAAAGGGTGATGTTGGTTCACTTTAAGTGGGAATTAGTTTCAAGTAAATAAATCACTTTGTACAAGAGAAACCCATGGATAAATTCAGAATAGCCCTGAACCACTGTTAAGTTCATTATCACAATCTTATTAAATAAATGGTATCCATAACAGAGACTCCAAGCATTAGTTTGGTATGCACTTATATTTTGGACAGACATCACATTCCATGTAAATTGTGAAGGTGCTTAATATTAGTGGTGAAATCTGCAAACAAAATGTCAGCAGTATGGAAAGCCATCTTATCAAACGAGCAGCATGGAGGAATCCTCTCATTCAGTAGAACGCTTCTCATTCACTAGAGAATAGAGTTTCTGATCTTAATATTGAGAATAACATATTTCATGATCACAAAGCTACATAAAGATACCAAAACGATAATAAATCATGCACACAGGCCAAAGTGCTACAAACTAGCCAATGTTTAGCTAATACCAAGTGAAAGTTGGTTACTGAAGTTTACAGGGAAGAAGTTTCACGTATCTTCTCATGGTTCAAAATATACAACCTAAATGCTTACAAAACAATTACTTAAGCCACCGTACAACAGATTTCATTACAGATTTCCGACATACACTCTTTCTCGAATTGAAGGATTAAAATGGGAGGCAGCATGAAATGTTGAAAAGCTCATGAGTGCCCGAACTTGGTAATTGTTCCTTTGGCCAGCCTTTCAACTAAATCGGTCATGTCATTACAAAAACATTGTCGTATCAAGGAGTACTGCTGCTTGGAGGAAGTGGAGAAGTGGTTGTGGAAGTATGAATTGAAATAAGTCATGAAGATCTGTGTCACCTGTAAAATTGAAAGTTCCAGCAAAAAAACCAGTGTTACAACCCAAATGAGGTGTAGAATTATTTCTGAAGTAATTCGGTACACCAGACCCAGGTCATGTTCACAGATACGTAAAGAAGAAGGTTCAGTGCCTAGGCATACCTGACACACATGAAAGTTATCAAAGTGGTAACCTTGAGTCTTCTCAATATCGCGGCTCATGATCCTTCGTAATCTCTTCATCCTACTAGGAAATGAGATGATGCCATAATGCAATCTTCAGTACCCACCAATGCTTTCTGTATGCGCGAAAGAGTTAATCATCGTGATTCTTGCCTCAAATGTCATCCGCATGACTAACTAGGAAGAGCCAGCCACTTAAATTATGCGAATATGCCATTTTTAAAAGCTTCAGTGTTATACCTGCAAAAGTACAAGATTACAGGGTTTGATTAAGTCACAAAACATTCAAGTTAAGATGGCGGCAAAATTCTAAGATCATGAAAAATCATGGGCTAAAGTTATGAGTAAGAGAAGCTATACACAATATTAAGTCTTATGCCTAACAATGCCTTTCATTTCGCTCCAAGATCCGCTTTTATCAAGAGAAGCACGCAAATAGACTTCATGGGTGGTTTTTTCGCTCGTGACTTCTTAGTGTTCATGCCTAGCTCCCACCTCAAGTCTTCTGTAAGCTACCAATATCACAAGACACCTTCGAAGCTCCTTGTTTTCTCTATAACCACAATGGAAAACCAAAAGTCAAGAGAATTACAAAAACAGGGTATTGAAATTTCAGGCTACAAGTATTTTACGAGACTTAGATCTATGAGTAAGTCTCTCTATACCCACTTAACCTTGCACTAAGGCTGTACTAAGCCCCATTATTGCCAAACCGCACCAGCATGTGTACAATACACTGTCAATAGAAGAAGAACCTGCATAATGAGGATGACGAAGAATGTTGACTTTTCCACAATTAGGCACAGTAAAGATGCACGTTGAATCATACGTGAACCAGGTTGAGCCAAAACCACAAGGGAAGGGTGTGGTATTCTTCTCATTACCCCATGACAACATTTGTTGCACTTTGATTGTACAAAATCGTGAAGGTGTTACATGTGTTCCACCTTACATCAGATGAAAGAAGTACATGCAGAATTGTAAACAGAGTCATGAGTCATCCAAGCAAGAACGAGAGTCGTCGAGTCATAGTCTATGGGAACCAAATGAACGACTTGCAATACTAGGAAAACCTGCTGAGACTTCAGCTAAAACCTCAAACTAGAAGTAATATGTGCATTACGAGTCATGGAGTAAATAGAGTTCATTTTTGTGTGATGGTGGTTGATGAAGATGGGTTGAATTTGTAGAGAAAGAATAGAGTTTTGTTTTGGTTTATGTAAGAATGAATGAAATGTTAAGGTAAGAATGACATAGACAAAGACACAACAGAGAGAGGATGTGAGATCGATTTAAGTTCGGCTAAATATTTGCTGTTTTTTTATTTAATCAAGTTACACGTTTTTTATTTTTCTATTTGAGGTTGTGAGAGGAATATGAAGATGAAATTCAAAATATATAATGTCAAATCCTATCCAAATTTTGGGCATATATTTTTAGATTGGATGTTATTTATTAACGGTACAAAAATATATTATCCTTATGCTGATTAAATCACTCATTTGTAAATCTTCAATGGTTCTCTTAATGAAATTATGAATCTCTTTTTTTTTCTTGCATTCATGTCTTTACATAGCGATTTTAATAATTTTTTTAAAAGACTCAATTGATGTTATTTAATGTGATTGATCATGTCTTTAATAATGATTGAGAATTAAACTTTGACGGAAGGATCTTTATATATAATATTCATACTTAGTCGTGAATACATATCTATATCATACGAAAATTAGAGATTTAGTTGTATTAAAGTCGCTATGTAAAGACATGAATGAAAAAAAAAAAAAAAAAAGACATTCTTAATTTCATTAAGAGAATCATTGAAGATTTACCAATTAGTGATTCATATATTTTTGCACCGTTAATAAATAACTTCCAATCTAAAAATATATGCCCAAAATCTGAATAGGATTTGACATTATATATTTTGAATTTCATCTTCATATTCCTCTCACAACCTCAAATAGAAAAATAAAAAACGTGTAACTTGATTAAATAAAAAAACAGCAAATATTTAGCCGAACTTAAATCGATCTCACATCCTCTCTCTCTGTTGTGTCTTTGTCTATGTCATTCTTACCTTAACATTTCATTCATTCTTACATAAACCAAAACAAAACTCCATTCTCTCTCTACAAATTCAACCCATCTTCATCTTCATCAACCACCCTCACACAAAAACTCCAAACACGACAACCTCAAACACACACAAAATATAAAAAACAATTTTTTATTTCGAAAAATCCACTGTTATTTCTTTCATTTTCTCTCTACACACTGTTTTTAGAACATTCATCATCATCATCATTGATAATCAACTATGGAACCTGAAAGATCAAAACCACTCCACAACTTTTCATTACCTCCCATGAAATGGGGAACACAACGTGTACTAAAATGTGTCAACCCCGACCCTTCACCTCTCAATCGCAATTCACCCCAATCCGACCCTAATCGCAAAAACCACGAAACCGTCGTTCGCGAAAGAATCATGGGTGATCTAACCGTGGCTGCAACAAAACTTAAAGTTGCTATTTTTGAAGAAAATGCTGAAGCTCATGCTTCTCTTGTTGTTGGTGCTTCTAATGCTTCTGCAATTAGGCCTTGGAATTTGAGAACAAGAAGAGCTGCCTGTAAAGCACCGCCTTCACCTTCGCCGATACCGCCACCGCCGCCTAGGGATGAAGGAAGAAGGTTTTTTGATGTCGGGTCTTCCTCGCCTTCTTCGCCTGTCATGATGATGATGAAGAAGAAGAAAATGGTTATGGTGAATGAAAAAGTTAAATTCTCTGTTTCTCTTTCTAAGGAAGAGGTTGAACAAGATTTCTGCTTTTTGGCTGGAACTAGACCTCCTAGAAGGCCCAAGAAGAGGCCCAGAATTGTTCAGAGACAATTGAATGTTAGTTACTAACTATATATCTTACTGTTTTTATTTTCAAAATCAAATCAAGATTTTCTTGTGTTGGTGTTTTTTCCTAACACGAAATCGTTGTTTTCGAATAGCAATTCTAGATCGCGATTTTGAATAGCAGAATTTGAATCAGTGGTTACTGTGTTATTGTTCTGCAATACACTAATTTGTATAGAGTTTTGTCAAATTGCAATTAGTAGTAGAATTTGAATAAACAACTATCTTCGGTGATCCACAGATGATGATACTTGATGAAATGATTAAGAAGTGATCATCATAGGTTTCATTTTATTGCTTTGTTGGATTATGTAGTAGCGTTATAACAATGTGGCGTAGTGGAATTTGAACAAATTGTTGTTTTATGAGGTTTTGTGATTGATGACATTGAGTGAAGTGATTATCATAGGTTTCATTTTCTAACATTGTTGGAATTTTTCATTTGTTTGTACTTGTTCATGTGAAATATGTTTCAGAAGTTGTGTTGTTAAGTTGTTTTTTGGATTTTGTTTTTGTAGACGCTTCTTCCGGGGATGTGGCTATCAGAGGTGACTGCAGAATCATACAAAGTTTCTGAAGTTCCCGAATGAGGTGAAGTTTCTAGATCGTGTTTTTTTCTTTCTAAGCGATTGTAATTGTGATCTTGAGTTTGAATTGAGTCTATAATAGATTATTTCTGGAGCGACACAAATTGGTTTTGAATGAATTGATTATGCTTATAAATAAATTGAATGTAAAGTGATTTATGTTTGAATATATTCGTATTAGAATTCATAACTGGATCGGTGGTAATGCTTGCGGGAGCTGAAATGGATGACAAAACTGAATTCTGGATGTTCCCAATTGTTTTTCTTGGTGACTTCCTTCAACAATGTCACATAAATAATGGTAATTTCCAAATCATCAATATGTAAATCAAAAGTTCACCTTAATAATCATGAAATTTTGCATTTGGTTATTTGAATGTTGTAGCTTCCAAATTCTATTGATAAACTTTATTTGAAATCATTCTATTCACCATCAAGTTCTTAAAGTCTTGTTCTTTATTTTGCGTTGGTTTCTCTAACTTCTCATTTGTTTAGTTACGTACTCGAGAAAGCGAACAATCATTTTTCGTGTATTGTAGTAACTTGTGAACAATCGAGTTGTTGATCACTGTTCACGCAACAAATTCGTTGTCTTTTTAGCATAATTGAGAATAAATTTCTGTGATAAATTTCATTGAGTTTTTCTTCTTATAAGCTTCATAAAAATCAATGATTTAGTTGATTTTGTTAGTTGCAATAAATGGTTGGTTAAAGATTGATAAAGTATCGTATAAAAATTCTCGACTTGTGCCACTAAATTTTGTTCAGAAGATTCCTACTGTTATAGTATTTCGACTCATGAACTTGCTGCAGTGATTTACATCAGTTTGCGTAATTGCATTGCCATAAAACCGTGTCTTTTCTGCTATTTTTATGATAGAAAAGAACAGTGCGAATATGTATTGTGTTTAGACAAACAGCTTAATTAAGTGCTTATAAATTAACACTTAAATTTAAGCAATTCATATAACCAAAGGTGCATAAGATTAATTTTTCATCTAAGCTGCAAGTTGTTTTGATAAAAAAACATTCCTTAATTGTATGGTTTATGAACTTATAAAATTGCATCGTTCAATTCAAAGATTTGCTTTCCATAAACAGGAAATTTCATCACTTTCCAGTCATTGACACTTTAGATTAAATATTAAATGTGTGTCTGATATTCGACATTTACATGACACTGATAGATGGGATTATTCATATAATGGAAAAAGAAAAAGAAAATCTCAGAATAGTACCAAGTTTTTCATGGAAGCCAGAGAGGAAGCTGCTATCATGGTCTCTGTCAATTTTTTGAAATCAACATAAAAAGATTGTGTGCCCTCACTTAATTTTCCAAAAGCTCGTTTGTTTTAGATTATTTAAGAAAATATTAATTTATTTTGACAAAAATATGTTGTGAAAATTGAAGCAATAATAATATACCAACTAATCAAGAGATATACCACAAATGAGTTAAAAAGAAACTTCAAGTTTATATGAAAGTCTCCTATTTTCTACATAATTTATGACTCAATCTCTTTTTGTCTTATGATATGAATCACTCAATTTTCTACATAATTTATGACTCAATCTCTTTTTGTCTTATGATATAAATCACTCAATTTTGATATGTTCAAAAATATTTTTTAACTTTTAGATATTTCCAAATATCTATCAATTCTAAGAATAAAAAATCCAGTCATTTTCTCAAATTTCTCTAAATTTATCTTTCTAAAAAAAACTTCTCTTACTAGCGTGTAAATCTAAGGTTCTTTTAAATTTATCTTTTTAAAAGAAACTTCTCTCTAGATATTTTCTTATATATATAAAATCTAAGGTTTCGAAACAATTATAAGACATTTTTATTTTCGAAAACGTGTGTTGTATTTAAAATTATATATATATATATATATATATATATATATATATATATATATATATATATATATATATATATATATATATATATATATATATATATATATATATATATATAGGTTGAGAAGTTTTTTTACGCTAGTTTAAGAAGTTTCTTTTAAACTTCTCTTACTAGCGTGTAAATCTAAGGCTAGCGTAAATCAATTATAAGATATTTTTGTTTCGAAAACGTGTGTTGTATTTAAGATTATATATATGTAATCGACTCCCGAACCTAGAATATTGGTTGCGATGACCATGTTCTTATCTCTTTTAAAGGTTTTATCGATATTTTCCTATTCCTTCCTTGGAATGAATAAAGTTCGTGGCGACTCTGTTCGAACGTTTTTTTCGCGTCCATCGCGAGGATCGTATTTTTCGAGGTACGACACATCCATGTCTACCAGTAGCAGCAAAACTTTCCATCCTTTGCGCCTAATTCCGGATGGAGAGTTCGAACTTGTCTTGCTCAGCGACAACCCCCAACGGGGAGTGAAGATTAGAACCAGACTCACCAAGCTTGCGAGAAACAACTGAGAGCCTGCCTTTGGGTAAAAGTAGATTTGTTTGCGTGGAGCGCCATAGAGATGCTTGGGCTAGACCCTGATGTGGCTTGTCGCCACCTCACTATCAATCTCTTCATTGGGGTTGTAGCTCAACGTAGACGATGGCAGTCTCTGGAGAAGACGGAGGTTGTCAAATAGGATGTAAAAGACCTCCTAGAGGAAAACTTTATCTCAGAAGCCAAGAATACCACTTGGTTGTCCAATGTTGTACTCGTGAAAAAGAATAATGGAAAATGGCGAATGTCCATTAACTATACCGATCTTTATAAGGCCTACCCTAAAGACGCATATCCCCTCCCCAACGCAGATAAACTAGTTGGTAATTCTAACGGTTTTAAATTATTATCTTTCATGGACACATATTCAGGCTATAACCAAATACCCATGGCAAAAAGCGACAAAAGGTACACAACTTTCATGACCAAATCGGCAATTATTACTACAACATAATGCCCTTCGGCTTGAAAACCGTTGACGCTACCTACCAAAGGATGATGAACAAAGTCTTCCGAGGAGAAATCAGGGACATGATCGTGAAGTACCACGAGGAATCCGATCACACGACCCACTTGAGTAAGGTATTCGAGCAGGCCAAGAAGTACAGGATACGCTTTAATCTGAAAAAGTGCATGTTCGGGGTACGAGCGAGCAAGTTCCCCGGTTTATATCTAACCGAACGAGGAATTGAAGCTAACCCCGACAAGTGTAGAGCATTCTCCGAGTTCCCTATACCGAACTCAAAAAAGTCCTTCCAGTCCCTAAACGGGATGCTCGCATCGCTATCCCGTTTTATGGCCAAGTCTGCCCAACACGCCCTTCCCTTTTTCAAACTCCTCCACAATGAGGACATGTTCGAATGGAAGGAGGAATGCAACAAAGCCCTCCTCCACCTGAAACAAGCTCTGTCGGGGCCACCAGTCCTCTCCCGACCAGATAACGGGGAAACCCTTTATTTCTACCTTATTGTTGCAACTGGGGTCGTTAGCGCCGCCCTCATTCTCGAAACATCAAACGGGCATAAGCCCATCTACTTCAAGAGCAAGGCACTTCAAGGGCCAGAGCTAAGGTAGCAACAGATAGAGAAGGTGGACCTAACCCTTATCAATGCTGCAAGACTGAGGCACTACTTTCTGGCTCATACAACTGTGGTGCGCACAGACCAACCCGTAAAGCAACTGTTGGGTCGTTCGGATATGGTCGGTATGATGCTCAAATGGTCGTTAGAGCTATCCGAATTCAACATCCAGTATGAGAGAAGAAAGGCCCTCAAGGCGCAAGCACTGGCTGATTTTATTGCAGAAATGACCTTGCCCGACTACGCTACCAGCACTGCCCGCATATGGGTTATCTTCGTCGACGGAGCATCTAGCTCAACAAGGAGCGGGGCAGGTGTCATCTTGGAAAATGAGGAAGGAATTCTCATCGAAGTTTTGCTCGTGTTGTCCTTCCCTACTTCTAACAACCGGACAAAATACAAAGCCTTCCTCGCAGGCTTGCGCCTCACCGAAGACCTGGGAGCTGAAGAAGTCGTCATCTGCACCGATTCTCAGCTCGTGGCCCTCCAAGTCTAGGAGAATACCAGGTCAAAAATGAAAACCTGTCTGAATACTTGACCTTATCAAAGAAAGATGACAAATTTTTTTGTGGAAGTGAAACACGTTCCCCGCGAACACAACGTTCGGGCGAAGGAACACGTGAAGAAATGCAACAAGTGCTAGCGACACTGGGACATGCACTTGGAACCTCCCAATGAACTTGTTAGTTCCTGATTGGCAGACATTTTGGTAAAACTTGGTGATATCATAAGATGTCCTACAGGATGTCTTGACATATGTTATTAAGATTCTGTAGTTAGCTATGTTTGTTGTTGCAGGATTTAGTTCACAATGTCAAGCATGATGTCCTGGAATTTCTGAACAAAACATTATGTAAGAATGTGTTTGTTTGTTTGTTACTTTTTGTGCAACTCTTTGCGCTAATATGATATGTCTTTTATGGCTCAAATCTGCGTGGATTTAATTCTTATTCAAAAGTGTTCTTATGCTTATATCGTGGAATATTTATGGAATCAAGTGAAGCTATTTTCTGAAGGAAATATTGAAGATCTGAAGAGTGATTTGATTGGAGTTGATTGGATCAAATCAAATCTGTTTTGGTTTTACTCATTGATGCTAATTATTTAGGTTGATTTCTTCACGATCATATGTTATTTTTGCCAAAGTCGAAGCCCGTCCAAGTGTTTTATTTAAATGATTCACAACCCTATTTTATTGTTCAGAGAAGCTAGGTTTAACATAGTGCACTACGCAAGGTTTAGAGCTTTCTAGCAATCATGTGTTTTTGTTAGTGTGTGAGCCATTCACTCATTACTTTAATGTGTGAATTGGACTAAGTTTTGTATTGTAAGGTATTCACTCAAAGCTTGTAAGCAATAACGTATTGTACTTGATTGAAGCTTTTAAGCAAGATTAAGATTTGTCTTTAAAGAATGTCTTCTAAAGTTTTATTAATCTATTGTTATCATTGTTGTGATTGAGGGGGGTGAGAGGTATCTCATATCTAGGAGTGTCCTAGGTAGAAATTACAAGGGTAGAGATTAGGTGTGAAGATGGTAAACTAGAGAGAGTCTAATGTGTATCTTCAAACTAATTCTATTTAGTGAATTTCCTTCTTGGCTTAGTAGCCCTCAGATGTAGGTGTGTTTTTCATCGAACCGGATTAACAATTGCTTGTGTCTTTTTACTATTGTTAACTTTTTGTCTTTGTTCTTATTGGTGATTGTACATATATTAGTGTCGTAAAATCGTCTTCGACATCTAATATCTGATACCAGAGTTTCAGAACTCAAAGCAGTGTCCTCCCCGTGGCCCTTCACCTGGTGGGGCCTAAGACATCCTAGGACCATTCAACGTAGGGTCGAATCAGAACAAGCACTTAATAGTATGCGTAGATTACTTCACCAAGTGGATAGAAGGAGAGGCTCTAGCCAAAATAACGGCTCAAAACATACTTTGTTTCTACAAGCGAAACATATTTGTCCGCTTCGGCACTCCCCAAGTGTTGCGGTGAGAATCGTGATACCAAGCTATTGATTAACTTGAATCTTAATTCATTAAATTCACAACCGGACTTTAATTTATCCAAAGCAAATGTTTAAAGAAAGAAAAACCTATAATAAAAATGCAAAGCAAAAAGCAAGGTCTAAAGCTAAGAAAAGAGAGATCAAAGGTACGGGGGTTGGTTATGCTTAGGGTAGGTATTTCACATCCTAAACATTTGTAGTACTCTACAGGAACCTCTTGTTAGTATTTGTGTTATGCTAAAGTTGTTTGCTAAGGGAAAAATGCTAAGGTAAAGATCTAAAGTATATACATAGTATATACAAAGTTTACTCGCCAAGACATCGCATCTCGTGCCTATGTATCCTAACGGGAAATGGAATCAAAGCAACTGTAGTTCCCCTAACTAGGGGTGAGGAACTCTTGACTGTGGTCAAGGTTCCAAAGAGAAAAGAGTAAATGTCTGCGGTGAGACACCTACATAGAGTGCGGCGACTCTAAACTAAGTTAAGTTAGCAAGGAAGGGAATGTCCACGGCAGGACGACTGAATAGAGCACGACGACTCCAAGTCCTATGGCAAAGGTAAACATAGGAAATATCCACGGCGGGACGACTACATGGAGCACGACGACTCCAATCCTAAGTTACAAATGTTGACAGGAAGTTAGTTGTTAATGAGCTCGCCAAGACATCGCATCTTGTGCCTACGTATCCTCAAGAGGGACTTGAGAAATCAGAGCGTCTGTAGTTCGTGGAACAAACGAGGGACATGCACAATGACGATAAGTCAACATACAGTCCCTTTCCTTGGATTAGGTCAACAAGGAATAGAAGACAAAGCGACAAACATGGAAGAACATCATGTAAATGTCAAGCAAGAATACACAGACACAATACACAGAAAAGCATCATGTAATTAATAGACAAAGATATGCGGCAAAGAATCGCGAATAAAATTCAAAAACAAATCACGACAAAGCATCGTGTAAATAACGGATATGATCAACAAAATAAACTCAAAGTAAGGAAACAATCAAGTCATAAAATAGAATCGGGTGACAAAGAATTATTAATTACATTAAATATTAATATTTAATAGGATTAACTAATAATTTAATTAATCAATATTTTAAATAAAAGTATTTAAAATAATTAATAATTAAAACATATTTTTTGCATTTTTAATATTTAACAAGCAATTAAATTAAAAAGAAACACATTAAAATAAAAGATTAAAATATTTTTTTGGATATTTTTAATATAATTCAAGTTACTAACTAAACTAGAAAGAGAATTAGAAAAAATAAATTTGGTTTTAATAGATTATGAAAAGACAATTAAAAAGAAAAAAAGAAATTAGAAATTAAACAAAATTTTACAATTTTAAAGTGACTAAAATCTAAACAAAATAGTAAAACCAACAAGTTAACTATTAACATTTTTTTACTGATATACCAAGTGGTATTAAAATTTCATGATATTAAAATTTCAAAACATTTGAAACAAAACCTATACACAACATTACAAGCTATCCACACACATGGTTAAACAAATTGTATAACTTTTACATTTTTAAGCACAAGAAAACAATAAAAACATGAAGTTATAAGCATCAGACGAATCAACGAACTCATGAAATACCAAGTGAATCAATAACTACGCAAATAACAGTCGGATCAATAAGTTCATGAAAACAATATCAGCAAAAATAAACAATGAGCATTATAGGTTTAGGAACAAACCAAATCCAATGGAGACTCAAATAGCAACGCGCATCGATCGTGGCGGTTTAGTTGTTATCTGCGCGACGGAACTAGTCCTCGAGGTGGTTCCTCCGCCGTCAATGCTTAGTATGCGAATTATTGGTGTAGTGTATGGATGAGGCTATGAGGTTTACAGTAAAAAAGAGAAACAAGTTTGTGATTTGATGGAGTGAAGCGAGCTGGAAAAAGATGAAGATGCAGAAAGTTTGGATGTGGACGGTTTTGAGGGTCCTTGAAGGGTGAGGAATATTACATGTGTGTTGTCTAAGAGAGAATGATGATGGTAGTCTATGGAGTAGTCCTAGTAGTAGCTTTTGTGCATGAGAAAGTGGTATCAGTTATGTACTATATTACCAAAATCTTGAACAAAATCTATTGAAAATGTATATTATAAAATTATAGACTCCTAAAAACTCATCTACAAATTAAAAAATAAAATTAACATTGAGACTAAGTATAAAATAAAAATAGTATTAAATATTTAAAATAAAAAAACTAAATAAAATTAATTAAAAATGTATTAATTAAAAGTAGAGATAAAAATGGTAAAAAAACGAATAATTTGACCAGTATCGAAGTATTCGAAAAAAATAAAATGAATACACCAAAGTGATCAGCAAAAAATATACGATTCAGAAAAATACAGCGTTTTGTCAAATTTTGAAATAAATTTTACCCGCTAAAACGACTTAAATTGTCCAAAAAGTTTATTCCAGCCGATAAATTGGGTATTAAGAAAAATGTAAGAGATGATAAACTATACAGATGATGCAAAAAGATGTGGGATCTTAGAATTAAAAATTAGGGTGCAACACCTAGCAATCGTCATCGATAACGGGACACAGTTCATGGATAAAAAGTTCCAGGAGTTCGTCGCCCAACTGGGTACTAAACAACACTAAACGCTGGAAATCTGAAAAAATATTACAGCTAAGGCCTTTACTGTCGGCATGTCTCGCCCATTCAACGAGCATGACGTACTGACCATAGACGCACGCTCAGGTACAAGCGTCACGCCACCAACGCAAATCTAAGTAGAGTTTTAATCAAAAAAGACAAAACTCATGCCCGACGGTAGTTCCTCGACTGAGCTTGCTGCCACCAGAGTACCATGAAAGGAAGAACGCCCAACTCGTGATGGGAAGTTCACGCTGCGAACTCAGGCCACAAACTCGACCTGAGCTCCTCTCCCTTGCCCGGAAACTACCCAAGCCTTTCGACCAGTTTCCCGTACAGTCAAACATCATTTATCGATCATACCCAAAACATAACAATCAATCACTAAGGTATCTCATACGACCAGCGTTGGGCGACGTATGACCCTTAGAAAAAATTAGACAAAGTAAAAACATACAAGGAAATACATATTAACATAAAGCGGCCACAAGGGCCGCGATTGTGCATATTACATTACAACGGGACCGAGCCCCATAAAAACAAGATCACAAATAAACAATGGCAAGCAGGCAAAAAATACAGACAAAAGAAAAAGTTCACTACTTCATCCACTGAAGATCCTTTTAGGCTGCTTGTGCATGCTCTTCACCGAACTAAAGAAATTCGGGAACGAGTATCTTGCCATCTTTAATAGTATAGAGAAACCTGGTGCCCTCAGTGGACAACTCAACACTGGTGTTCACTATCTTCACCTGATCCACGATATTTTGAAAGGCTTCCTCGCTGATGGCCAGACAATCTTCCTCAGCCTGAGTAATATGCGCGACCAACTCCGCCCTGGTTGATAACTTCTTCACGTCCTCATTCTCATCCGCAGCAGCGGCTTTCAGCTGCTCGACCAAGTCTTTAGCAGCCTTCTTTTGGGTGGAAAGGACATCCCTCTCCGCAAACATCTCTTTCCAACACTTCTTCAAGGCCTCCTCGAAGGCCCTCTCCCGTTCCTCCTGGAACTTCTTAGCCCTTTCCTCTAGGGCCGCCATGCAGCCTGATATTTCTTCAACTCAGACTCATGTTGAGAACCATCTTCGGTGTAAACCATCGCCATCTCCAGGATCCTCATCAGAGCATAAGCGTCTTGCACAAGCATGGTACGTTTACTCGGGTGGTCCATTTCCTCGAGCTTTAAGGACTCTGCCCGAGGAATGGCTAGAGAAGACCCCTCAAAGAACCTCCTGTTATGCAGGCACAGGGGCAGCTCGAACCTACTTCTCTCTCTCTCTCTCTCTCTTTCTCTCTCTCTCTCTCTCTCTCTCTCTCTCTCTCTCTCTCTCTCTCTCTCTCTCTCTCTCTCTTTCTCTCTCTCTCTCTCTCTCTCTCTCTCTCTCTCTCTCTCTCTCTCTCTCTCTCTCTCTCTCTCTCTCTCTCTCTCTCTCTCTCTCTCTCTCTCTCTCTCTCTCTATCTATCTATCTATCTATCTATCTATCTATCTATCTCTCTATCTCTCTCTCTATCCCTCTCTCTACTGAGGTCCACAAACTCGTTTGGACGTGAATGCATAAGCCTCGAGCTCATGGGCAGAGGCGATGATTGGGCAGCAAGGGGTGGACGAGGAGGTCCCCGACCCGGTTTGAGGAGGAGTCACTCGCTCGCTGAGGTGGTTTTTTACTATCGTCACACCTCCCTTCATTTTTCCTTTAGCGTTTTTCACCATCCGCTCCTGCGCAGAAGACATATTACCTGTAAAATAACTGACACGTCAGTACATGAAGGAAACAACAACTGGATAAACTAAGCGAAATTCAAAGACTACCCAACAGTTCTAGAGCTCCCGTGCGAGTGCTACACTCGAGGAGCTCTTTTGTGTTAATATACCGGGTCTCCACTTGAGAACCCTATCTTCCTCGTAAATGATCTTCCTAGCATGAGTCACGCACTGGGTGGAAAGAAAACTATCCACAAAATCCATCAGCTTGACATAGTTGGTTCGGTCATCATCACCCAACTGATGAGGGGTAACAATGTATTATTCAGTTAAGTGGGTAAAATGAGCCTCAATCTAGCAAAAACAAAACTGGAACAGCCTCCGAGCAACTATCTTGTCGTGCTCGTCTACCAAGTCTTCCCTGTTCTCATCTATGGAGACCTCCCAGACAAAGGTTGAATCAGTGGCCTTCTCTGATACATGATCAATAACATAAAACCTTTCTTTGAACGTCCAGATGGACTCATAGAAAGGTTTAAATAACTTCCTCCCCTGCTTCAGGGATACCCGATCGAATTTCCTCCCTGTTACCCCTCATTGGAGGTGGAAGACGGTGAAGAACATGGGGAGAGTAGCCTCAATCTTCAAGTACTCATATACCAGCTCGAATGCCTGCATAAAGGCAATCGATTTTGGGTGTAGCTGCGAGGGAAACAGGTCCAAATGTACGAAGGCCTCCCTCTAGAAACCCAAAATGGGCAACCTCAACCCTATCTCCTTAAAAATACACTGTACATAGGGAACCTCTCCCCGTATGATAAGCATATGCGATCATCTTCTCTGGGGAAATAGACCTTCAATTCCCCTTCGGTCCCCACTATGGTGAAGACGTCCCCAGTATATGAAGCAAAAAATGAGGCGTGCTCCATTGGTTCGGCCACAGACCACTCTTCAGCGGTGGTCCGCAAAATGGACACCTCTCCATCGTCAGGAGGCGTGGAAGCATCACCGGTTTCAGTTTCCTCCTAGGAGCTCTCCTCGGATAATTCTCTCATGGTCTCTTCCTCGGCTCTGTGCGACATCTCCCTTACCTAAAAAGTAGAGGATAAAAGTGAATTCGATGGTAAAATCAAATCCATCCTTCCACCGCTAGTCAAGTGAAAGAGCGTGCGAAGGCCCAGGGAAAGCGTCCCCATCCTAAGCCTTACTCAAATGCCACAGTCAACAATGGGGAAATCTCCCCGACACATTCGGGGGAAAGTTCCTCTGGCGCAAAACCCAAATTTTTCAAGGGTAAACCACCAAAAAACTCCTAAGCACACTGGAAATCAGTGGTTCCCGTCAACGACGAACGTTCCCATGTTGCTACATTATCAGGATCAGCTAAAAGCATAAAATTTCTAAGTCTTAAGCTCTAAAGCCCCAGCGACGCTAGCAGCAGAAGAAAGTGGCCAAACCACTGTCTGCCACCAACAGCCATCGGAGAACAACCCTAAAACTATGTTGTTACATCCCTAACCGCATGCAATCTAAGAAGAAAAAATTAATGAAACATAAAACAAACGAGGAATTAGTATACTTACATGGTCGTAGACGAGTTTATGAGTCCGAACGGCTCTGACCGGTGCTGGTACGATGGTCGGTCAGAGCTTGACAGCGGCAGACGGCAGAAACAGAAACAAAGAACAAAGGAAGAGAGAGAAGTGAAAGAGCGAATGAGTTTCGTCTCACTCTATTTATAAGAAGTCCCTGGAACGTGCACGAGCATGCACGGCTAGGGGCATCATCATAACCCTAACCTAGCCATTATTGCGTATTAAATTCAGCACACGGCTCGAGGCATACGTGGAACTTCCCTTCTTCAGATCCCATCAACCATTGGTCTCCCCGTACCTCAAGCTCCCCAACAAGCAGCGTAA
Organism: Lathyrus sativus; assembly: GCA_963859935.3. Lineage (NCBI taxonomy): Eukaryota > Viridiplantae > Streptophyta > Magnoliopsida > Fabales > Fabaceae > Lathyrus > Lathyrus sativus. Next base: position 37,506,352 of record OZ012740.1, on the reverse strand, counting down.
CGGATACCCGAGCACAAATTTCCTCGAGCACAAGGTCCCGGTCTCATCCTTGCGGCTAATGATGACCTTTCCCGAAACATGAATTATCTTTAAGTCATCACTCTCATGCTCGAAAGCAATGAATTAAGGGGATACTATTACGGACTTTTCCAATGGCTAGGCATTGCCCAATCCACCTCTGCTCCCAGAACGGCCAAATTGTCTAACTCCATCTAAGTGGAGGAAAGCATTTACCTTTCTGCCCATCCAACAGGGGAGGTTGATCGGTTTACCCCTAGGCCAACACTCCTCCTCGGCAAGACTTGTCCATCACGCACGGTTCCACCATCCAAAAACATTCAAGATGCATGTACTCGTAACTGCGCCTCTGCTCGTAGCAACAGCTAGTTATGGGCACCTCTTCCCGTTCCAATGGCTAGTTCTGGAAGTTACTTATTCTTCAGGAAACAGTTATCTCGCCCTAAAAATAGGGACCAATGGCCAAGCGTTGGGGGCACTATAATAACACTCTCATTTGAGAGGGTCAGGTATTCAATATTCACCCTGATACACACATATTATGTACTTGTCTTCTTTTTCCTGATTCTTACTGTAGCATCGGAGTGCCTCGAAGGTACACCCCCTCCTCCTCTCTCACACCCATCATCACAGGAGATTTTCTCTAGCTCACTTCAGGTTCTGATCAGCCATCAAGATCACTAAATAAAAAGTAATGCTTCTAACTTGTATTTCGCTCATACCACCTGAGCTACCCTCGTTCGCCTAAAAGGTATCGTCAATTATAGAATTTTTTTTTATCTAAATACCCTTTTTTTTTTTTAAAAAAAATCTTAAAATAAACCATGTTTTAATTTATTTGCTAAAATACCCCACTTTTGAGGAGTCATAGAGTGTTATCTCCATATGAATTGGCGACTGCTTTGTAAGATAAAGGGGTGTCACCAATTGGATTGGAGACACCACATGATGTCTCCAATCCAATTAGAGGCGGTGTGTTAAATTTGAATGTTGTCACTAATTCATTTGGAGACAGGGTGCAAGGTGTAATTTTATTATAAATGGAGGTGGTGTGATCAATTATTTTCACATCTCTTCTCATATTCTTGTATTAGTGATAATATGTATCATCGCTGCTACGAGAAAGTGATTTATTCGAGAGAGAAACCTCTAATGGAGATGCTCTTCTAGAACATTCAAAGTTTCAAGTAACTATAGAGGGAGTTGAATCGTTGATTAGACGGAGACATACCTGAAGGCGAAAAAATTCAAAGTATTGAGATACTTGATGCACTGCGTAGGTGGGTGCAAGTTAAAAATGACAAGAATGACAAGGGTGCGAGTTATCGACCCACAAACACATAAACCTACAATTCAAACATGCCAGACACCAAACTACAATATCAAGAGTGTCCCCCATACCATCTCCAAAAAAATTACTATTATCAAGACACCTAAAATGCATATGCCTCAAACACAACATCAAGATATAACCAAAACACCCAAGCATCGTGGTATAGCCAAAACGCCCAAACATCGTATCATAGCCAAAACGCTTAAACATCACACCATAATTGACACACACAAACATCACACCATAACCGACAAACACAAACATCACAACAACCATATGTCTTTCAAACACCACTATCATTTTAACCTTTCACCAACTAATCCTTCATACCAATGTCCCCCTTCAATTGTCTAGGTCGTATACCAATGACCCCTTCATCACATCTCAACTACTATGTCATGGGTCGCGAACTCAGCTTCCACATACAAGACTTCCTATAAATGCAAGAAATTCTTAGGGATTCTGCTAGAGATGTTCCTGAGACCTCAAATCCTCCAACACCTGGAATGAATCAACAACGAGGGCAATGAGAGTAACGAGTAAGGGTGACTAGAGGGTGTAGAACCGATGGTCTGACCAAACTGGTCATCATCATTAATTTATGTAATATTTTTTTAGTTAAATATCAACGTTAATTATTGATGTTAAAAAATGTATGATTGCACCATGTCTCCAAATGAATTGACGACACCATTCAATTTTTAATACTTTGTCGCCAATTGGATTGGAAACACCATATGGTATCTCCAATCTAATTGGCAACACCTCTTAAGCCCAATGAGCAATCACCAATTGAGTTGGCGCTAGCACTCAAACACACCCACAAACTGTGGTACTTTGGGAAATAAACTGAAAAGTGAGTTATTTTGGGATTTTTTTTTAAATGTGGGGTATTTGGGTAAAAAAATTATATTTACCTATAAAAAATAATATATCAATGGGTTCTTGAAATGATGCATTAGATGTCATATATTTGAATTTTCCGGTTTAATTTCGAGATTTTGGCTAATGACATGAATAACGATAGACATTCTCTGAAATGGGTTCTCTTGAGTTTAATTGAGAGGTGCAATGATTTGAGATCCTTCAAGCAAATCCATGCTCAGGTTTTGATTTCTACCTTTGCTACCAATGACTTTATTGTCCCAAAAGCTCCAAAACTTTTTTGGTAAACATATCATTGATATTCATTTGTGGGTTTATGACTAATGTGTATATTGCCCTAGCAGTTTTGAAATCATGCACTAAGTTTTCTGGTATTTTAGAGGTTAGACAATTTCATACGTTAGCTACTAAATTTTATAGCATTTGTGGGGGGACACTATAGATACTGATAAGGTGTTTGATGTTATATGCTTGTTAAAGATGTAGTCTCTTGGACTTGTTTGATATTCAGGTATGTGACAGTTGAGTTGTTCAATGATGATTGCATTTTTTAGCATTTTTTAGACATATGAGAAATTGGGTTGTTTGAAATTAGGGAAGAGGATTTATGTATTGGTTTGTAAATATCTGCATAGAAAGGAGTTGGTGGTGAAATATATATATATATATATATATATATATATATATATATATATATATATATATATATATATATATATATATATATATATATATATATATATATATATATATATATATATATATATATATATATATATATATATATATATATATATATATATATATATATGAAGCATAGTCATAAAGTTTGCAATTCGTTTTGGTATTTGATACATAACTCTCAAAGAATTAAGTACGCGAGGGATATCCATAGTTGATATGTTATTTGAGTTTGTGGTACATTTAAATAGAATAATCAATACATTATGAATACAAAATATATTTATATAAAATAAATTCTCTAGTTAAAAATAGTTTCATATTTATTTAATCATAAAATAATTATATACATAAGTGATATATAAACATTTGATATTGCTGTGAATTACGATAAAATTCAAATATTAATTTGTGAGACAAAGAATAATAACAACCAAAATAAATGGTTTTTAGCAATAATAATTCATACACATATAATATAATAGAATAAGGCAAGAAAAAATCAAAATCACATCAATCCATGGACCGAGTCGAAAATTCTTGAAAATTCAAAAACACTATTCATCGTATGGACCCACTATTCATCCGTGCGAACATCACTATTCATCCGTACGGGTAACACTATTCACCGACCACTTTTTTCCCCCGACTTTTCGTCCGGTTTTCGTGGTAAATGCAATCTCCAAAATATGTTTTCTTTCTCTTCTCAACAAAAGTTTTAATGCACATTTACAACAATCTCCACCTTAACTTTAAACCGTGTTGATACCAATCAACAACATTGCTACTCTCTACCAAGTTGAAACTTTAATCAATAACTTTGATCAAATTCAAACAACCCTTGAATCTTAATCTCGCAATTTGCATCCACTTGTTCCCATTTATCCTTTTCTGCCTAGGTAATTTAATAAGTCTACAAATATGATTTTTCAAGCACCCTTGACTCCACTTGTTTTCTAAAATCTCCTTGAAAATTTTTCTGCTTTTATTTTATAGTCTTTCAACCACATTAAAAATATAATATCCAAGGCTAGTATGACCGTCCTTTTGTAAATTTTGAATTTTCGATATTATTTGTATCTTTCTGAAAATTCCAATATACTGAAAATTTAATTTGTACCGAAAATTAATATTGAACAGAAATTTTATAGGAGGTGACAAGTTAAATTCAACTTTGCACTCTGTTGTTTCCCATTATGAAACTCCCTCTATCAATTTCTTTGTACTCCGAGAATCCAGTCTTTCTTTAGAACCATTTGATAAGAACACCCTACATTCCTTTTTGCAAACCAATTCTCCCTTTTTCATAGTGTAAAGGTTACTTCAATTTTACAACTTTTGAATGACTATACCCTACACATAGGAAATGGTAGACAACTAAATTTGTTTCAATGAAATCATATATACCAGCATCCAATGCTATAGATTCATGCTATAGATTCAGGACCGCATGGCACAGGCAAGAAGAAATCATTTATAATTCTTCCTACTATTGTACTACCTAATTTTATATAGAAATGGGAAAGAGGAACACATCAATTTCAAATATAAGGACCACAAACTAATTGTTTTTATTTATTTAGGGAAATTGATAGTTTCGTCAACTAAAAAAATGCTACTTTTAAAATTTATTCAGAACATTCTGGTGAACAACCTGCAATGCACTGTTATGCACAATTTTCACGTGGAACTGCAATCAAGTTAACTTGTAATTATGAGCAAAAGAAAAAAGAATTTTAGTGAGTTGTCAACTTCATTGTTAGCTTTGTGCATTAAATGCAAGTTTTTCAATTCATTATCACTTACATAAATACATAATAACCATTAGCTATCATCACATGTATGATGTAGGTTGCACAGTCATATTTAGAAACAAAATATAAATATGGGGGGATAACAATCATGGTGAACTCAAGCCAACCTGCAGGAAGGACAGGAGAGATGAAGGGCTCAAAAAAGAACTATATGTATTAGAAACTGTGGAAAATCTAACAGATAAATAATCGAATTGAAGTCTCTTTTATATTTTTTTACCTTTAGCTATTACTGTAATTTCAAACAACAGAAACCTCACTAGTAACTAAACCAATTAGACCTTGTCATCTAATTTATCATTTACAAGAGGAAGCAACTCCATCTTACTCCTGGGCGTCCGAGGAGTTCCTGGAACAGATGGTTGTTGGGAAAGCAAGTGCCTGACATAACCATAGAATGTACATCCAACAAGAGTTATGGCACATCCCACCGCATTCATATAAGAAATTGGATTTCTAAATATCAGCCAAGAAACAAGGACAGCAACTGCAACCTGCACAAATAGCATGATTACTGTTAATTGGTATGTGCAAAATGAGTTAAGACATCACAGTTTGGTTGCACTGTTCACGCACACCATCAGTGTGTGATATGCATGAAATGAACCAATTGACCACAAATATGATATACATGAAATGAACCAATTGACCACAAATATGATGAAAGAATCATAATGTAAGACCAAATAGCAAATAGTATAGTGGATTTGAATCTGCCGGACTGATCTCACCTTAAGGTTTCCAGCAACATTAAATGTAACAGCTGTAGTGGAGTGAATCACATAAAAAATAGAGAAGTTAAGGCAGAATGCCAAAACACCGGAGCTGAAAATAATGATCAGGGCTGCCCAAGGATATGGGTGAATACTTAGCCACTCAAGAATTCCGTTGCCTTCAAGTAACATAGCAGGTAATACCATGATCAGGGTTGCAAAAGGGGCCATGTAATAAACTGTGTTTATGCTACAGATACCAAACAAGAACAATTAGTTTATATACTGCAGAAAAATCATGACAAAGCAAAACCTATTCCAGCACAGAACAGAACAAGGTATAGCATATCTAAGACAAAGTGGGTAATAAATATCATCACTTGCACAATGGAAACATTTTTTATTTTTTTAAAATCAATGCATAAAAGTAGACAAACAATAAATGTTAAAAACATGGCACCTAAGTGGATTTTGATCCGAATTTTTTTGACAGACAGCCTACGGTAGTTAAGATGTTCATACTTCATATTCTTGAGTTCTGGAAATCATTGAAACTTTTGGAAGCTAATTGACATAAAAAGGGCCATTTAGTTGAGGAATTAAGAGAGTATTCCAGACATCAGTCCATATACAATATTTGGAGAAAGAGAAAATAAACACAAGCACTGCCATTGAGCTTGTAGCTCAATTAGCACCGGCATAAGCTTTAGAGACTTGAGTGTGAAGTAAAAGCTACCTCATCATAAACATGGTTGGCAACATTAATAAAAAGTAATATATGAAAATATAATTTGATTAGTTGGAAATATTTTTAGTTACATCCAATGGTAACATCAAGATAGACTGGAATCTTTTACACCAAGATTGCTAAGCTTCAACCTACCTGATTTATGACTTAAATGTACAAAAATATCTGCTAATTTAGTGCTTATTGCTCCAATTAATATGCATGTGCTAATTGAACAGTGTCATATCCAGACAGCATAAATATTCCTCTACTTTAATCTAATCATATAACAAAAACACCAAGCACTTTAGTAAGTGGTTGTTATGAATAAATAACTGCAATCTTAAATTAACGTAAGCACGCAGGTACGGATCAGGAGTGACAGTAAGGAACTTTTAGTTCAAGTTTATAGAGCCATGAAACAAAATCAGCCACGCCCCCATTTTTTGTGTAAAATCCAGAAGAAAACAATTAAAATATTATCATGTTTCATCGTTGCTGCATGCCAGTAGCAGGTGCTGCAATCAAATTTAACAGCACTTAAATTTTCTTGTCTTCAATACATAATGGTTTCTAACCCTAGTTCTGCAACCTCATTTCCACCCGCATAAAAATAATATTCTAAAAATAACTAGAAAGGGATCCAAAAATACATTATCCACAAGAAGGAAAAGGCATTACAGACTCAACCACTACAAATCTACAAAGAAATTTTAAGAAAAAGGATAAATAAAGAAAGGAAAGAAAGTGATAAGAGACCCTTCACTAAGAAGGTATGTGAGAAAGAATAGGAGCTATGTAATGAGGGAAATGTAACTGACACAGTTCTTAACAGCCGTTACTAACAAACAGAATGTAAGAAATAGGAGAGGGAAGTGTACAAATAGAAAAGGAAAAGCATAAATTATGTACCTGTCAAATTTGTAACCATGCAACAGCGCCTCTGCAAGGATAGTCTTTGTGGAAGTAGCCAAACAGCCAAATAAGGCAGCACAAAATCCCAACATATTAAAACTAAGCTCTGTAATAGATGTCAGAAGAATCCCTCCAACAATGGGTATGAGAGAAGCCCAAATACGCCAGTCAAAATATTTCCTCCATACTAGCCACTGCAAGACAACTGTGCAACTTCACCAAGATCAGATGATATTGTTCTTAAAATTACTACATAAAGCAGGTAGCCGCTATCTAACAACTAATGGATATTACCTGTTGTTGCAGGAGTGAATGACTTTATTGTCTGCATGAAAGAAACGGGAATGTACCGCAGGCTCACATTTCCCAAAACTATGTTAATGCAGAACACAAATGACATAGGGAAGATTCTTTTCCAGCGATCTTGAGGGTCAACAGATATGAGTGGTTTAAGCTTCAGCACTTTAATTACCACGTATGCTCCAATGGCTGAGCAGATAAAGTGGATACAGGATACTGATAGGGGAAACTTGAAGTCTAGTTTCTGCGAAAGAAGAAAATTTTAAATTTAAAGGCTTTGTTATCATCCATACCTATTGGATGGCTACTGACTTTAAATATTGCAAGGCGATTCATTCTAACCTATGAAGGCCCAATACTTCAAAATTGGGGAAGTATCCATATCGGATATCAATACCCCCATAGATACGTGGGGATACGTATCCTACAAGTCTCATAACTATTTGTTTAAAATTTACCAGAAACATATGAGATACTTCACAGATACACGCAGATACGTATCCTAGGAAAGATGAAGGGAAATAAAAAACAAGACAAGTTTATGGAACATCAATGGAGATGTACAAGATGGACTACTTAATGAACAAGACTTAGAGAAGCCGTGCTTTTATGGATGATGAAAATAGGGGAGAAGAGACTAAATCTGTTACCATTAGACAGTAACTAATAAAAATTCTTTTGAATTGTTGGCTATTACATAGAGCAAGACTTGTTTTGAGTTTTTTAATGATGTTTTTTTTTTATATTCTAACATAACGGTTTAGATATACTATTAAAATTGTAATTTAGTTATTATATTAATGAAGAAATGTCCATTTTTTACAAGTATTCTACATGTATACAATGTTTTTATAAAAAAAATGTTAACAGATCTAAATCATATATCGTATTCTGCATTTCAAATTTTTTGAAAATTTCGCGTATTTGTATCGTACCACACACGTACTTCGCATCTGGGCTTCATAGATTATAACCCATTTAAGTTCTTAACATGACAATTGAGGGGCCAAGGTGAGGAAGAAAGAAACCAAATAGACATGTGGAAAAAGTGATGAAGATTGATAAACCTTTTTCCTTACAAATGGAACAAGAACAAAAAGATCTAAGTAATCTCAGTGATCAAAATCATTTGAGGCCATGATTAAAAGCTTTATTCCACAAATCAAAGTCATAATGAAACAATTACTACGAGACCTAGCTTGGAATATCACAAAACTATAATATCAAAGGATCTTGGATCTTTCCTAACTGCCGAATGGCCAAACTCCATGGGATGAAAGACAGACACTTACCTAAACTACAAGCTAATAGTTTTAACATTTTAATTTGTCTTATATCTTCATTACATTTGAAGGACAAACAAAATATATCCTGGTCCACAACATCTACATTATACAACTTTGAATATTGTAATTAACTCTTAAATTTCTTATAACAAAATAAACAAAAGAATCTAAAAACATTCACCAACCATTGAATGTAGCTCAAAAGGAACAACAAAGTTAATTAAAATATATAAAACCTCTGAAGAACCAAAAGAGGCATGTAGTGTCAGGGTGTCCGAAACGGACACCGAACACTTGTAATTTCATTTAATTTATTCATTTTTTAAAATTATTACTAGTGTTTGTGGCGTTCGTGCTTCATAGATAAAAACTCACCCGATAAATAAATCAAATTCAAAAAATACACACTCTTATCAACAAAAAAAATCAAAAAAAGAAACACAAAAATACCAAATTAATCTAGAGAAACAATCAGTGCATAGATAGAATGATACATCAACGAAACCACAAAACGCTACAAATCGGCTAAATTAGCACCATCTCCATGCTTCACAGCTTCAGAATGCTAAAATTAAGCGGTGAATCTTATCATAAACATAATTCAGATATGAATTTCAAAAAATAAAAAAATCGGTTAGATGTAAAATGAAGAGAGAAAATTTAAGAGAAACCTGAAAGATCCACTTGTTGATAATAATGACAGTGACATTGAAAGCCCACCATTGAAGAATTGCCAAAAGAGATCTAATAACGGTCCACTGGCAAACTAGGCCTTCTTCCATATCACCGTTCTTATTACTTGTTTCTCTCTCTAAAGCGATTCAGAATTGTATTTCAGATTTCAGAGATGCGAGAGTTTTCTTTCTATTTTGTTATTTCTAAATTGTAACGGTGAAGGAATATCAACGAATTTTGAACAAATCAGATGCTACCGTATCTCTTCCTTTTCTTTCTTCTTCTCAATCTCAATGTCTTTCTTTCATTTACCTCACTCGCACCCTTTTCTTTTTCTAATTTTATTAAATCTACAATTCCAAATGTTTATTTTCTTACTTTTTTTAATTATTAATTTACAAATATTAAATATAATATAAATTATCAAAATTATCAAAAATATGTGTTACATGACTCTAAATTATTAGTTTAGAACTCAAAATATAATTTATTTTCTTTTCTTTTTGACAAGTAAATAGAACAGTGGATGACATGGTGTCTATCCAAAAAAATAAAGATGACAAATTTTTCTTCTCCAACTTTCTATTATAGCAATTTTCATTAAAATACACATCGGGTAAGCTCTATAATATTTTAGATGCGGCAATTTTTAACTTATTTTAAGTTTAGTTTATTTTTATTTTATTTTTCATCTTGAATATTGTGATTTTATGGTTTTAAATGTCACTTTTTTTGTGTGTAATTATATAATTTTTAACGATTTTAGCTTTTTCTCTTTTAATAGATAGTTTCTATTTTTCTTTTACTCGGAAGAAGATTGAGTGATTTTGTAACTAATGTATTTCAATTCTTCCAAAAGTTTGTATTGGTGAGATTTAACTAATGTAGAAGAAGTTTATTTGGTAGTTGAATCACGATAGACTATTGACAAACTACAACAAGATTGGCATGGGACTAGGTATCCCGATGTGAGTATTGTGGTAGGACTGTTGAAGATATCATCCATGTATTGCGTGACTGACTGCTTGCAATGCCAAATTGGTTGAATGTGGTGCATGAGAATGTCATGCATGGGGTTCTTTTTGGGTAATCTTAAGCATTGGATATCATTGAATACGAGCAATGATGTGGGCAACGGCGTGTCACTCATTATGACGTTGGAGGAACGTGGAAACACATGATAAAGATTTCCGTAGACAAATTTTACCAGTTTATCAAGTTAAGCATCGTACCAAGAAGAATGTTTTGGCTATCAAAACAAATAATATGATGAATATTTCTCATCATGATAATGTTTTAGTCAGGTGGAAGGTTTTGCGTGAGGATGGGTCAAATTGAACACATAATGGGTCTTATAGAGAGAGTGAGAGAGTGGGCTATGGATGGATCATTCGAGGGAATGGTTAGGTGGTTTTGCCAAAGGTGTGAGAAAGTGCAATGTGTATATGGATGAGCTATAGGGAGTTAATAGGCCTTAGAAAGTGCAATGCCAAAGGTGGAAAGTTCAATTCAGTTTCACACTCCTTATTGGTGTGAGACACTTTGTCTTGGGCCTCTTTTGGGCCCAGGCGCGCAAACCACTCATTTATCTCCTTTATGCACCCCGCCTGTTTGTTTGTAAGTAATAGGCCTTAGACCCCATTTTTTTCCATTTGCTTTATTTTACCCCCGTGTTACTAATGCACCTATAGTGTGTTTGTTTTTTATTTATTTTTTATTTTTTCTATTTTAGTTTTCCTTTTATTTTATTAGTTGGTTAATTAATTTGAAAAAATAATATAAATTTGACTAAAATATACCCAGGATCCTTTAAGTTAGGTTATTGTAACAAGACAGTTTTTTATGTTTTTTTGCTACAAGTTAGTCCTTTATGTTAACTAACGTGTGCACAATTTACCTTTTTTTTTATAAACTTCGTTCCAAAAAAATTTATGTGGCAGTAACAGCGTTGATGTGTCATTTAACATTGTTGAATATGTGCTTATCTTATTCTATAATACTTAAGACGATATAATCCCAAAATTAGATTACACAATCCTAATTTAGGTGACTGAGGTAGAAGAAAAACACAATGAGTAAGGAAGAAGCAAAATGCAGTTGGAGACGAAGTCATTGAAGGTGACGAAACCGTGAAGTTGAGGTACGTTTCGTTATATTTAAAGTCATTGATTGCAGTTATCATTTTATGTTTAGTTTTTGAAAATGGAACTCTCCACCAATCTTGTGTGTTAGATTTTAGGTTAATGTAACTGTGGGTCTGTTGTTGATATTAGTAATGGTAGTGTTCATTTTAGGGTTTGTTGCTTATTTGCTTGTTGGGAATGTATGTTTTTGATGTAAACGGGTCAAAATAGTTATGGATGAATTTTATGCTAACTTTCATCACGGGGCATATTTTGTTGATGACAAATATGTAGGAGGTGAAGTATCAAACTGGAAGTGTGATGCTGATAGATGGAGTTACTTTGAAAAAAATGGATTGTTAAAGAGATGAAGTATCTAGGAGTTCTTAAAATTTGGTATGACTTTGATGGATTACTGAAGGCGCTAGAAGATGACCTTGGTGCAATAGAAGCACTAAATTGGTCCAAGACTAATGAAAATGTTAACATATACATAGTCCACCATATTGAACAACCTGATTTAGTAGTTGCCCTACCTAGTAACTCCAATCCCCAACTTGATAATGATTGTAATGCACAACCTAGGGATGTTTCCAATGCCCAGCCTGATTTAGTTTTCAATGACCGATATGAGGATGTTTATAATGAATAACCTGATGCTCAATCTGAGGATGTTTCTAATGACCAACCTGAGGATGCTTGTAATGCCCAACCTAAGGACCAAGTTGAGGCCCAACTTGTGGCCCAACCTGATGTTATTTCTAATGACCAGCTTGAGGGTGCTTATAATTCCCAACTTGATGACCGACCTGGGGCCTAACATAACACTGATGACAATGCATTATGGCGCAATTTTGATGACTCATATGATGAGGTTTTAAATGATTAATTTGATGAAGTCATGGTAGGAGAAGGAGGTTTTATTGCTGGCCAAAATGATCAATATAATGATGAAATACTACCAGATGGAACACCTTAAAATAGAAAGAGGAATGGTGGGATACCATCAAAAAAGAAGGCAGTTGGTAGTTCCAAAAACCACAAGGGAAAACCTAAGAAAAAAAGGGTGGATGGAGGAAGTGCAGTTCCCTCATAAGTGATGTAGCATCAAGTGATGAAGATATCATTGATTTTGGAATTAGAGAAATAAAGACAGGTAAAAAGGTATGTCAGGGGTTGTCAGATTCTGACTATGTAACTGAAGAGTTAAAAAGGGAGGATGACATGAGTAGTGAATATTCATATGAGGATGTGAAGGTTAAATACCCATCATTTGTCATGCCTAAGAAGTTTAATGACTATAAGTGGGTATTGGGAAGCTTGTTAGCAACAACCTGAAGAATATGCTAGCATACCATTACTACCAAGTTCTCATAGATTGTATATGTGTATTGATGCTTGCAAGAGAAGTTTTGCAATTTGTAGACCAATAATTGGAGTTTATGGATATTTTCTCAAAGGCAATTATAGAGTTTGGATTCTTGCAGCAGTGGGTAGATACCCTAATGATGAAATGCTGCCCATTGTATTGGCTTTAGTTGAAGTAGAGTCTAAAGACTCTCGGGCATGATTATTTGATCTGTTAGTTCGTGACTTGGGAGGGCCAGAAGTTTGCAAACATATTACTTTCATTTCAGATTAGCAGAAGGTAACAAACATGTCCTTCATGGTTTTAAATTGCAACATATATGTCCTTCATGATTTTAAGTTGAAACATAATTGTAGTAAATCTATAACACAATGTGTTTATTATATGATTAAGGGTTGTTATCTGCAATAGATGAGTTGTTACCTGGAGTTAACTATAACACCCCAAATTTTGTTGGAATATTTATTTAATTATTTAAATAAGAATATTCACATTTTGGTGATTTTTGGTGGTTGTTGTGGATTATTGAGAATTATGCATTTTTGGGTTATTTATTTAAATGATAGTATTATAATATGAATATATTAATATTATTATTAATTTAAATAAATATAATTGAAAGAAGGGCAAATTAGACAATTGAGAGGAGTTAGTGAGGCTAATATGGGAAAAACCCAATTGTGAAGCTCAAGACTAGGTTTAACAAAAAGGTAATTATGATGGGATTATGATTCATTTGGTAGACCGTGAGAAGAACTAGGGATGAAGATTTGAGGCAAAAAGTTCGAAAGGTTTTTTGAAATATTTGAGAAGGCTTAGAGTCGACAATTAAGGTATGAGGAGTATTACCTTCATTGTTTTCAATGTATGAATTCAATGTATTTAAGGTCGATTTAAGGGTGAATATGAGAAAAAGGAATTTGACCTTCGTGGCCTAAATCTATTATTGTGAATCTATCCGTGGGAATTCATTGGGGTAAAGGGGAAAATTAGGCCTTCGTGGCCAAAACTCTGATTTGACATGGTCTAACCCTGAAGGGATAGGAATATTAGATAATGAGTAATTCTAATAAGTACGGGTAATTGTAGGGAAATTTTTTATTTAGGGCGTGAATATGATACGGGATTGACCTAATAAACCGTAGGTTTTGTGCCTTTAACATCGTAAGACCTTAGGGATGATTTAGGGATGTTTTGAGGGCATTGGGGAAGTGAATCGTGTGGACTTTTGGGTTGTTTTGAGTTCTGGTGCGTAACAGGTTTTGTAGGATAATGAGTAATTCTAATGAGTATGGGTAATTGTAGGGAAATTTGTGATTTAGGGCGTGAATATGATACGGGATTGGCCTAATAAACCGTAGGTTTTGTGCCTTTATCGCCGTAAGACCTTAGGGATGATTTAGGGATGTTTTAAGGGCATTGGGGAAGTGAATCGTGTTGACTTTTGGGTTGTTTTGAGTTCTGGTGCATAACAGGTATTGTTGTCATCGCGTTGTTCGCACAACGAAGAATCCTTCGCACAATGAAAAATTCAGTTCCCAAACTCGCACTACGAATAACCTTTCGCATAACGAAGAACTCACCTCAGACTCACCTAGCGAATGTAGCAGAGTTTCGCGAATTCTGAATTTGCGCAATGATGCCTTGATGTTTTAATGTTGTGATTCCTCTGATGAATTAACAAGATTATGACTATGAATTCTATGTGATATGTACATGATTATATGATGTAATGATTGGATAACTATAATGATATTACCATGTGTTTTTGATGAATCCTATGATGACATGATATATGATGATGATTTTGATGATGATTATGATGAATAACGATGCATCTATGATGCTATTATGAGGATGATTATTGACGTGTGCATCATGCATTCATGTGCATTCGGACTTCAGTTCAGGACCTTGATTACTTTGGCTTCAATCCCGTTGTGAGGATGTGAGGTATTTTGATGTACTCTGGTTCTCGAGTAGAATCGATCCTATTGATGGGGATCTATGGAAGGTTGACGGTCCAGTGTCCATCGAGTTGTGATGATTGGTACCACGTGCATTGAGTCTTGTTGCATTTGCATTATGAGATGATTGTGAGTAAATTATGGTGTTGTGGCCCTTGATGCCTTTTGATGAATATGGTGATGTTGAATATGAAAATGACGTCATTTATATGTTAATTTTCTACATTGATTATTATGAATCGTTTTACTCACCCTGCCTGTTTGAATGTTGCCTCTTCGTGGGTAACGTGCAGATGATCAGGTTTAGTCGTGGATGCCGTTGAGGAACTTTTGAAGTTTTGAGTTGTTGGCCTTTTTGGTCAATTTAGAGGATCTTGCTCTAATAGTGTAACATCGGGTTGGGGTATTTTGAGTTGAACCATGTTTTATTTGAGTTATTTTGATTATCTTTCTGTATAAGGAAACTTTAGGATTATGCCTTTTGAGTTCCGCTGCCTTGTGAATTTTTTTGATATTTTATGGGAAAAACCTATTGTTTACCGAGCCTTGACATATTTTTGAGTTACTGGGAAATGTACGCCCTTTGGTGGTGATTTTACTATTGAAGTTAGTATTTTACTCTGATTTATGTGATAAATGTGCCTTTTAATTGTGGGGTAGAAAATGGTGTTACATTAACCATAGATTTTGTGTTATACATCTGTATAGAATCTTCAGAACAAGGTTTCCAGACAAACAGTTGAAGGAACTAATGTGGAGGGCAGGTAAGGCAACATATCCTCAAGCATGAGAAAGAGAAATAAAGGAAATGAGAAAGGTTAATAAGGATGCCTACAAAAACTTGTTGAAGATCCCCCTAGATATTGGAGTAAGTTTATGTTAAAATGTAATACAAAAAGTGATGTGTTGGTAAACAATATGTCTGAAACTTGTAATAGTGCTATAAATGGACCAAGATAAAAGCCAATTGTAACAATGTTAAAGGAGATCAGAGAGGGTACCTTGTAACACCCTTTTCTACCCCACGATTATCAAGGAAAAATAACACGGATTTCAGAGTAAAATATTAACTTTCATAAAAAGCCACAAAAGGGCGTACACTTCTCAATATCTCAAAATAAGTCAATGCTCCGTAACACACGAGTTTTCTCAAAATACATCAATTTGCACAAAGCAGCGGAATTCAAAACATAACTCAAAATTTTCCTCATAAGGGTGAGTTAGCAAAATAACTCAACGGTATAAAGTCAACTCAAAGAACCCAACCCGATGTTACATATCAGAGTAAGACCCTCTGAGTTAACCAGGAAGGCTAACAACTCTAAAACTTCAAAAGTACACCTCGACGACATCCACAGCTAAATTGGATCACCTGCATGTTACCCACGGGGAGGTAACATTCAAACAGGCAGGGTGAGTAAAACAATTCATAATAATCAATGTATAACAATTAATGCATAAACGACGTCATATTTATATTCAACACATTGATATCCTTCAAAATATGCCTCGAAGGCCATAACATCATATTTCATACCAAAGACTCATAAATGCAATGCGACACAACTCAATGCATGTGGTACCAATCATCACAGCTCGATGGACATTGGGTCATCATCCCTCCATAGATCCCCATCAATAGGATCAGAGCACATCAAAACACCTCACATCCACACAATAGGATTGAAGTCAAAGTAATCGAGGTCCTGAACCGAAGTCCAGATGCACATGAATGCATGATGCACACAACACAATAATAATCCTCATATTAACATCATAGGTGCATCATCATTCATCATGTTCATCATATTCAGCATATTCAGCATATTCAGCATATTCATCATATTTGTCATATTCGTCATATTCATCATATTCATCATCATCAAACGTCATGTCATCGTAACTCATCATAATAATAATCATCATCACATAAATCACCAATATCTCATGTTATCACATAATGCATCATAATCATCATTATCATCGCATAAATCATCATAATTCATCAAACATAATATCATCATAATTCATCAACATAATAATCATCAAACATCATATCATCATAATTCATCATAATACTCAATCTCACACATCATGTCGTCATGTAATTTATCATACTAATCATCATTTCACATCGTAGAAATCACCCTATAACCACATACGTTTCACATAAAGCTCATAGTCATACTCATATTAATCTGTCATGTTATCCCATAGTATCACATATTAATTCGTAACATTATCTCACATTATCTCATATTAATTCATCCAATTATACTCGCGGTAATCCTCATACCATCTTCTATTAATCACATAAACCTCGTTATTTTACTCATGTTAACTCATCTCAAAAATCACAGAATCAAATCTCACGGTATCGCTGCACACGATCAATATTCGCGAAACTCTGCTACGTTCGCTAGCATGCTCGCTAGGCGAGTCTGGGCGCGAGTCCTTCGCTAGCATGCTTGCTAGGCGAACAGTGTGATGACAGCCAAAATCTGTTACGCATCAGCACCGATTTCTACCCAATTACTCGTACAACCCACTTACCCAATGCCCCTAAAACACCCTAAATCACCCCTAAGGTCATACGGAAATAAAGGCACAAAACCTACGGTTTATTAGGCCAATCATGTAACATTTGCAACTCCTAAATCACTATTTCCCTACAATTACCTCAAAGGCATTCGAGTTATCATATTTGAATATTCCTATTCCTTCAGGGTCAGACACACAACAATTTCAAGGTTTGGCCACAAAGGCCTAAGGTTTCCCCAATCCTCATATCAATATTCAATGACACATATCATTGGTCACAACTCAGAGTCTTATAATCAATTTCCCTAGTTTTCCCACAAGTAACCTAAATTACCTTAAATCTTAACCCCACCATAAACACACCGAAAGGTATACATAGAAAATCATGAAAAACGATACTCCCCATACCTTAGTCGATTCGCAACTTTCACGATTAATCTTTGGGATCTTCTGCCTCCAACCTTTCCTTCAGAGCTCTTGCCACCAAACTTTCAATATTAACAAAATGACTCCCAAATTCCTTTTAGAACTCTATTTTGCCAAACCTAGTATTGAGCCTCACAATTTGGCTTTTCCCATAGTATCCTCACTTACTCCTCTTAATTGTCCAAATTGCCCTTATTCCACTTATATTCATTTCAATTAATAATAATACTAATAAATTAATATTATATTCTATTAATCGAGTAAATACTCAAACATGCTCGATTTCCCAATACTCCACAAAACCACCTCAAAGTCATCGAAACATGAATATTCTCAATTAAATAAATTAATTAAAATATTCCAATTAGATTTGGGGTGTTACATGCCTCACGGGTAGATGTGCAACTAATAGAGCCAAGATTGAAAATTATAGTGACTTTATTCTTCCAAAATTTTAAAAAAGTACTTGAAAGAAGGTAAGGTATCTTAATATTTTTTATAGCAAGGTAATTCAACAATTAATTTACAATATACAAATCTGTTATGATTATTAACACTAACTCAATGGATTTCATTTGTTTTAGAGGTTATTAGGTGACATGTTTTATGAAGTAAGGCATACAAGTTTGATTGGAGAAAAATTCACAGTTGATTTCAAGAGGTTGGAGTGCTCTTGCAGGAGTTGGATGCTCACTGACATTCCATGCTACCATGCAATTACTTGCATCCAAAGAAGATATCAAGACCCAGTTGAGTACATTCCTCCATGTTATAGGAATGAGACTTATCAGGCTTGCTACCAACCATTCATATATCCAACAAATGCGGAAAACATATGGGAACAGACACCATATCCTGACATACTTCCACCATCTTCCAGAAGAGCACCAGGGAGACTAAAAAGAAAAAGAAACAAAGATGTTGATGAAAAGAGAAAGGATTCAAGAAAGAGGTTGTAAAATAAATGTTTAGTATGTGGTATTTATGGCTATAACAAATCATGATGTCCAATTACGCCAAGACAAGCTTAAAATGCTACCACACTGTCCAATCCCAAACTGTAACCAATGCCAATCCCAAACTGCCACCACTTTCCAATCATAAACTGCCACCATTGTCTAATCCCAACCAACCAAAAAAGTTCAAACAAGACAATCCCAAATAATCCCTCCAGTTCTAACTGTCTAATCCCAACCAACCCAAATACTTCAAACTATACAATCCTAAACAACCCCTTAAGTCCCAACTGTCCAATCCCAACCAACCCAAAGAGTTCAAACTAGACACACAACATCAATCCAAAATCAAGTTTGACAATCCCTAACTAAAAGAATCCAGACACAACAGTCCATCACACTTTCCCAGTTACTTGCCATGAGAAGGGGAAGACAAGGACCTACAACATCATTTCAGCCACTAACAAGCTAGAGACCAAAGTTGGCCATAAAGAGAAAAAGCAAATAGATTGTTATCAATATGTTTTCGGAAGTCTATTTTGGGATCTTATGTTATGAAAATTCTGTTTTGAATTCTATAACAATGTTTTGGTTTATGATTATATATGTTTTGGTTTATAACAATATTTTGAGAATTCTGTTTTGGTCTAAAACAATGTTTTGAGAATTATGTTTTAGAATCTTATGATTGTGTCTTGAATTCTATAGCAACTCAATAGTTTATGTTATGATAATGTAATGTTTTGGTTTATGTTATGATATCAGTCAAATTCTGGAAATAAATTATAATAAACAGGTCATTGTAAGGTCCAAAATAGTGTAACAGAACATATCAGTTATGTTTTAAATTGTAACAAATAGGTCCCATTTGTTTTTAAATTGTAATAACCAGGTCCTTCAAGTTTTGTCTGTTGTACAAATTATGACCTTATTGTAACAAAATTGGTATATAATTGTAACACAAAATAGGCAGAATTGAAAAATTAACCATTGTCAACAAGTGTTACATGAAAGTACCAAAAGTCATGTCTTACAACACTAACATCAAAATCAACAATGATCAGCACATCTGAACCAAAATACACATCATCACTACACAAATCAAAACTAACAACATTATGATATAGACTAGCATCTTCAACATGTTCTTCATCATCTCCTTGGTGTATTTCTCATCCTTTTTAATGCCCCTTCTAAGCATGTTAATTTCTACATCCTTTTCATCACATTTGGAACATTTTGAAATGACTGAGGGTTGTATCTCTGGTTTTACTTCATCAGTATTGGTTTTCTTACCACTAAAAAAAATTGCAATCCAAATTACCAGCTTCACTCTATTAACAATAACATAAACCAAAACATCAGCCAAGATCTGCAAAGCCATCAGACACAGAAAAATAAATCAAATATGTCAAACTATGCATAACACACGTAGCACAAAGTATCTGCATCCGCAAAATAGCCTCCCTAAATTTCTTCCTTTCTTCTTAACTATTCTTAAGACTACTTTGGCTCCATACATACATGTCAGTTTTATTCTAAGTTGGGATGCATTCAAAATGAAGGTATTAGAGTTATGACTTCTTTGATTTGATTCACTGCTACCGTATGAGGCCATTGATGGAGTGATAAGATTTATGGTTCATTGGGAATTTAGGTTTCTCCTCTTATTTTTTTTCTAGAAATATAATAAAATAAATACATATTCAACACTATTAAATGACACATCAACGTTGTTAGTGCCACATAAGCTTTTTTCGAACAGAATTTGTAAGACCAACTCCAATGGGAGTTATTAAAGTGGGTTTGCCAACATGACACTCATATTTGTTGTTTCCAAGATTGCCATGTTGTTAAACAGTTCTTAATTAAACAACGGTTCTTATATTAAAATATTAATTTTATGATATAAAAACTATAATTTAATATAAAATTTTATTTATCATTTTAATTATCATATGAAAACTATAATTACAATATTAAAATATTGATTTTATAATATGAAAACTATATTTTAATTATAAGTTTAATTTAAATTTTATTTATTTTATTTTTATTTATTTTAAATTATAATTTTAATTTCAATTTTTTTATATTTTATATCAAATTTAATTTAAAACACTAAAATTAACTAAGGAGAGATTGAAATATTTTTTTAAGTTTAATCTAATTTTTTTTAAGTTTATATAGTAGAATGAAATATTTTTCCTTAAAACAACACTATATACCGGTTGGACTATATAGTAGACTGAAATAATTTTCTGTAAAAAAATTAAAATTATTATTTTAAGTGATATAAAATTTAATATAAATAAAATATTAACATATAAAGTAAACTTGTGAGACCCAATATAAGTTCTTCAGAATTGCACCATTGAAGTGAAAAATTAGTTGAGTTGCTTCAAGCTGACGTGGCTTAATAGGTCCCACAAAGAACCCAAAAATGAGTTCACGGTTGGAGATGCTCTAAAAAAAATCAACAGTGAACACGTTAGTTAACATAAAGGACCGACTTGTAACAAATAAAAATATAAAAGACTGCCTTATTATAATAAAATAACTTAAAAAGGACCTTGGTATATTTTTTCCTTTATTCGATTGTCTATATTCTCTTAACTGAAAATCAATATTATCTTAAAAATTTAACCTCTTTTCACTTAAAGTCAAAATTATATTCTCTATAATTAAAAATTAAATTATCATTATGTATGAGTTAATCTAAACCAAATCATTCTCAAATAAAAAAATCAAACATATTTCTAAAACTCCACAAATAAAATCAAACTTATTTTCGTATGCAAATCAAAAATATTTTTCACACTTAAATTGAATTTTTTTTCTCAAATAAATTGGATGAAAAATAATTAGTTGGACATAATATTCATCTTAGTCCCCAGACATTTGGATACAAGTCGTAATAGATTGCCTTTTGAGTGTTCGCTTTCGTCTCAAAACTTAATAACACAATCAAATATAATTTGTTCCTTATCAGATGAAAAATGTTTAGTTAGACGTAATATTTATCTTAGTCGCTGAGTATTTGGATACAAGCCATAATAGATTGTCTTACGAGTACTCATCATCTTTGAGGGATATTGACTCAATTCTTATTCAAACCTTATTTTCTTAATAAATCGAATGAAAAAAGATTAGTTGGACATAATAACTATCCCAATCCCTGAGTATTTGGGTACAAGTCGTAATAACTTATCTTTCAGATACTCGTTTTCCATTCAAAAATACAACAATCAACCGGATTTAGTTCTTCCTTTCTCAGATGAAAAAAGATTAGTTGGACATAATATCCATCCTAGTCCTTAAGTATTTGGATACAAGGCATAATAACTTGTCTTTTGAATGATTGTCTTTCATGAAGGAATCATAACTCAATTTGCCTCACAAAGTTTCATAAATACAATTGGATAAAAATGATTAGTTGGATGTGATATCCATTATAGTCCCCAACTATTTGGATACCAATCGTAATAGCTTGCCTTTGGAATACACGTCTTCTACCAAAAAACAAATTCAACCAATCAAACTCATTTTTTCCTAAGCGCAATCAAAAATCAAACTCATTTTTTCCTAAGCGCAATCAAAAATCAAACTTTTTCATAAACGCATAATGTTTTATCCATTATGACGCAAATAAACAAACGCTTCAGCCTCCCATGTATGAGCAACAAACAATGTTTAACTACTTAAATATGATCTAAACATCGTTCACTAAAACTAATAAACTAACAAACATTTGCTACAAAAAACTACGTAACTTTGAGTTCTCCATCACACCTGGGAATACGTAGGAGTGAAATCCAACGTCTCGTCAAGCACTCTAATAAAAACCTTATTCTAGTCCTTTTACTTTCGCATAAATACATTTTAATAATTAGAAGAAATCAAATATCACATGCTAACACTCATATTCATAAAACCGATTAAACGATTCTCGTTGAGTATAACGAATGTGTGAGGTGCTAATATCTTTCCCATACATAATCGACTCTCGAATCTGAATTTGGTTGTAATGACCTTTTTTTGTTACAGTAGGGTTTTATCAACGTTTTTCTTTTTGAAAATAAACTTCGGTGACGACTCTGTTATATTTCGAGCGTTCGCACGCTCGAGTATTTTTTGCGCCGCGACACCCATCACTACGATTATTAATATGGATCGTGGTGAAATGTCTTTTAATATAAGAAAAAAAATCCAAACGCCTAAATAAGAACTCTTACTTCGGTTGCCTTAATAGCTAAGGTAGCAACATGTTACATTAGGTGTATTTTATAGTAGTGAGGATTCTCTTTTTATCTCCACCAGAAGGGATTTAAGAAACTCTACAAATCAAAATATCACATACTCGTGAACCTGAGGGAATCCCAATGACAAACATAAGTAAGTTTTTACTTTCATTCTCTGATTGAATTCTGATATGAATTTAAGAGATATGAGTTGATGTGTTATCGACTCATAAAAATTAGTTTAGAGTTCGGTTCTTGATTTATATATAAGTAGAAATCATAAAGTTATGACCAAATACAACGAAAATTAGGTAAATTTCACACTCATCACTCATTCTAATTTCCAAACTTAAACTGACAAATAATTTTGACATATTTTTTATGCATTGTTATTTATGAATTTATTTAAAAAAGAATTACAAATAAGATGAAATCAATCATCTATGATATTATCAAATTTATTTTAGATTGTCTAAAATCCACCATATACAATTACTTAAAAATTGTCTGAAAATACAACTATTTCTAATGTGAATTTCTGTACTAAAAGTTCTCAATTATTTCTATTGTAACCGATGAAATAATCGATGTCATATTAACGTAAAATAAAATAAAATAAATATTAGTGTCTAAAAATAAAAATATTCATACTCAAACCAATCTAAATAAAAATTGACCATCTAACCATTAAAAATAAAAAATTACAAAAAATTGAATTAAAAAAATTTTTTTAAAACCAAACCAAACTAAATAATAAAATAAAACATATAAAGATTAATAATTGGTGCATATGCTATTTAATGAATATGTTAATTGGTTTATTCTATGCCTTAGTACTATCATTTTCTTTAGTGTTGTACAATTTTATTGTATTGTATTATTTAATTCACATTTTTTATCAATCTCAATCTCATTCCATCTGTATTAAAACTCCTACGATTTGTTTTGTCCATATTTTAGTGCCATTGGGATTTTCAAGTTTACATTGAAGTTGCATTTTTTCTACTTCTACAGCTTTGATTCGCTTCTTGTCGTGAGAACTTTCTAGAACTACTTTCTCACATAAAAACTCCAACGAATAAAAAGATGAACTCTTTAATAATCTAGCTTTCTTCTTCAATTCCCAAATCCATGTCTCACAATCGCATCACCACCGATTCTCCTCTCTCTCGTCGCATAGTTCGTTCTTTCCTCCATTTCCTCAACCATGGTTCGTACTATTCTCTTTCTCTTAACTCTATTTACATTGTTCACTACGCAATCGTGTATGATACCAATTCAATTTTACGTTTTAGGTTTTTCATTAGGTTGGAAATTGTTGTTTGATTTTGATGTTTCATTTGTTGATTTTATTATGGAGTAGTTGAACCTAGCCCTGGGGTTGATGCTGAAGGAATTGAGGTTGCTAAGGAGTGTTTGGTAGAGGCTTTTAAGATTAATTCTTCTTCTGTAAGTGATGAACCTGATTCGTTGGTTGATATATTCAAGTCCTTTGATGCAAACAAGCAATGTGAAGTTAGTAGGGAAGATTCTCTGAAAGCTTCAAGTTCACTCTCTGGTCAGAATGCCGCTGATGCTAAAAATCACCCCGAGGCATCGATATCCATGGTAAATTCTTTCGTTCGTTTTGTTTTTTTAACCATCATTATGCTGATTCTCTCATGTTATATATTGATTGTTAATGTGTGTGTTTAGGGTGGTTGTTGGTGACGGGTAGATTACCACTCACAAGTCACAATAGCTGAATTTATGTAGCACTGACATCTCTGAAAGAAGACGTGTCCGTGTCAGTGTCAGTGTCAGACACCTGCACAGACATTTGTGATTACGTTTAGTTTATTCATTTTTTCAAATTACTGTCGTGTCAGTGTCGGGGTCGTGTTTGGGGTGTCCGTGCTTCATAGCTGAATATACCAAAATTTAACATGTTTAGTAAAATAGTAGTATATCATACGATTGCGAGTAATAATAATCGAACGTGGACCATGCCCGCCCTAGAAGTCTCCGTTGTCTATTTGTTTTTACTGATGGATTTGAGTCAATGTGTTTTCCCATACTTGTTTGGTTGATTAGAATTTTGTTTTTGTCCTTTTTAATTCATGTTTTTTTCTCGAATTGTTCTTCATGATTATAACAAGCGAGCATGTAGTACATAAGGGTAAATATGCATAATTTCTAGTTCTGCTACTACTATTTGATGTTTAATGACAATTTAATCACTATCTCCATAACTATAGTGTCCAACTAAATCATGTTTTGAAATTGGTTACGTTAAATGTGGAAGACGGTGATTGTGGTAGTACCTACCTTTTAAAGTAATAATGCAATTGTAGAAGAAAATTTTCTCTTATACGTGTGCCAAATTTCTAGCTGTTATAATGGAACCCTTCAATTGTTAATCAGTGAGAGAGTATGTGTATATGGATTATAGAAGTGTTGCCTTTGTAATTGGCCTAGCTATTTAGGATATCAAAATTCTTAGAAAGTTAAAGCATAGGTATAAGGCACACTGGGTGCTTTACCATGTACCCAACCCTTCAATTATGCCATGTCAGGTTTCACATGTGAATTTTATTCTATTAAATAGTTTCACTGTTGAAGTAATAGGAATTTAGATTAAGCAGGAGGAAAGAAAAAACCGACTTTGAGTTATAGAATATAATATTTATAAATGGTGTGTAATATACATTATAAAATCAATGTTGTCAAATAGCAGAGAATTGGCGATAGAGGCACTATTAGCAAATTGAATTTTAATAAATCCGTTAGAAAAAGAGCGACGTTGTCCTAGTTTTGCTAATAGGGTAATACTGACTGCTATTCTAGTTTCTGCTGGCTGATATAGTTGCAATAGCCGAGAAATAAGATTTTTAGGGTTTTTAATTATAATAAAACTGAAGAATCTGCACGTGTGCCAAACACCACCTATTACGAAAATATAAAACTGTCAGTATTACTCCTATATTCACTGTAATACTTAAACCTTCATTATGTAAGCAATGCTCTGCATCCATTCCCTTTTTTTATTTGTATGTCTCACGCCTTTTATTATACTCTCCGGTCCTTTTTATAAGGAACACTTCACTTTTTTTAAGTTTATTAAATAATTAATGTATCTGATCTGTATGATAGATCAGATATATTAATTATTTAATGAATTCAGATAGGTGAAGTTTCTCTTTTAAAAAGGACCGGAGGGAGTATAATTGATAATTAGTTTATTTCAACCACTATGTGGCTTCTGCTATCTGCCCACATTGCTATATGCTATTTCACTTGGCAGGTTTTTGGTGTTTAACTATTTTTCTGCAATCTTCTATTGATAACCCCGTATAAAATAAAATACAATGCTAACCTTATTTTTAGAGTTAAGATGTACATCTGTATTAATTATTATATATTCCTTTATCTCCTGTTGACGGTGAAGTATTTCATGATTTTTCTACTCTGTTTGTAACATAAATTTTAAATTGTGTTGCGTTAAATCTGAATATTATTTGTCATAATGAATATACAAACACTAATCTCTTTAAATAGAGTATTCTAACCTAATGGGTCTTACTAAAGGCCCAGACATGAATTATTGATAATACTAAAAATAACAATAATAAAATTAAGTATTTTCAACATATTGAAATTTTGCTTCTGATTTATCTCTCAATGTGTCTTAGGATGAAGATTTGGCAGAGGACCGTGACATTTCCGGTAAGCAAATCTGTTCCCTCTTTTATTTAAAATTGAACAATCATAAATAATTATGTGGTAGAGAATGGTCTTGTTTTACCATTTGTCATCTCAAGGTTCTCACCCAAAGGACGTTTCTTGCTGGAAAAATTATAGTTTGTAATATTTAAATTCATTTACATGCTATGAGACTAATTATTTATTTGTTGTACCATGAGCATGCTCTAGTGTTTGACTGGTTTGGACAAGCATTACTACAAATATTAGTAAATACTGTAAAATCATTTCTGTTCTTTTGCATGACAAGTTTTCTCAATCTAGTATTTTCCGTTGGTTGTTGCTTGGTGGTACTTTTGGGGGTCAAAATGTTAAAATTTTGTAATGAATTTTGAAATATAATTTCTTAACATATTATATTATTTATGCTTGACCTGATTGTGAATGATTAAATTTCAGAATACTGCACATAAAATGATATTTTTTTGCCACAACTTTCTGGCACAAAAGTTGGCTTCCTCTTTTAGTCTAGTCCAATGGTAAATTGGATTTAGTTGACTTTTGTATGTTATTTCATAGAAGAAGGTGAACTATCTTGATATTTTCTTAAAACTTTTGACAGTGTCTAAAGATGAACTCTGTGGACAATTCTTTGCTGCTTTAGAGAAAAAGCGCTATTTCAGGACCAATAGTGATGGAGGTGATGACATAGTGCAATTGGAGAAAGCATCTCGCATATTTGATGATGGTTTTACGGTATGATATTATCATGAACTTAAAACATATCTGTTCTTTTGCTTCAACATATATGACTTGTCTTTTATCATAAGTAGTGATTTAAACTTTTATAGCCACAACAAACGAAAACATTTTCCAATCAGTGGGGTAAGCTAATGTAGAAACTAACTGGCAAAATACTGTTGTGTATTATTCAGACGAATATGCTCTGCTTAAACAGAATAACTACATTGAAGTATGTTCCTTGATGGATTAGTTGGATAAAAAAGGAAAAAGGAAAAAAGAATATAGATTGATCTTTAATATTTAAGATTAAATCTGCCCAATCAAGGATATTTGAATTACCTTCTGCACATTCTCAAGTTGGTGTATAGATACATATCATGCCTAATTTACGCGTCAAACATTTGAAACTCTGTCTTGCTAGGCTCTTGGTTAGGATGTTAGCTATTTATTGATTGGAAGGCACAACAGATGAGCAGATAATTTTAGATTTCAATTTGTTTTCTATGAAGTGATGCTCAATTTTAATGTGTTTAGTCCTATCACAATGAATGGAATTGTGGGTGGTACTCATTGCGGCCCTGCTGTCACAATATAGCTCCAATGGAAGTTCTTCTGTCCTCTAGAATTTCTCTACGACTCTAAATCTATAAAATCCTTTGGTCGTTGCTCTAAATTCAAATTTTGCTTTACTCCCTTGTTCTTACTTCTGTAAGTTGCCAAACTTTCCCACTAATGTACAATAACCAAAGTGAACTTTCTTTCTACCTCACCCTAGTTGTTCGCTTCTTCAAATGAAGTCTGTTCATTTCACAACATTTCAACCAACATCAATTTCAAACCAAATGGTCGAATTCTCCAAATTGAGTTTCATCCACATCAAATATACAATGCATGGAATTATCTAAACTTATTAGTGGAGCTCCTTGCTTTGCACTTCGTGACCCTTCCTTTTTACTATAACATGAAGCTCCTTGCTTCCAACCACGGCATCATCAATATATTCCAAATCAACAAAGTGATTTCTTTAGGAAGGACACGGGGAGCTTGAACTGATGAGGAGACGGAGAGAGGAAAATGAAAATGAAGTTTTCTCCCTTATCTTTCTTTTAACTTCAAACTGAATGAAAGTTTAACAATGTTAGAATGTTGTTGAATATAAATTGTAAACTCTTAGATTTTGGGTTGGGCCTAACTCATCCCTACAAAACCGATTTGTATGGTGAGAATTGCCCCCACTTATAAACACAACACAAACCATATCTTCTAAGCAATATGGGACTAAATCCACTCCCTTTCAAACACAACACGATGAAGGTGTTGGAGGTTGCAATGAAGGCAAGCCAAATGCAACAATTTAGTCGACTAGGGGCGGGCCGCAATGGAAGCGGAAATTCCAACAACCCCTTCACGCTTGGGTCTCAATGAGTTTCTTCCTAAAGAAGACTTCGCACTTCAAAAATGGAAGAACAAAAAAGAGGTGAGGCTGGAGGGAGGGTTAGACCATGGGAGGAAGAAGATAAAACTAAAAATATTAGGGTTTTAAAAGCGAAATAATTTAGATTTAATGGTACTATTTAAACTAGTAATTAAGTTGGATTGGCCCCCCATTTGCCATGTCTTATATGGAAAATGAGGGATTAAAATCAAAATGGATAGTGATGCAAAGTCCATAATCTTATCCATGGTGAGTTATTCATCCTGCTCCTCATTCAGGTCTGTAGCCCCTGCTCTGACTGTTTGCCTTGAACTTCTCAAACTAGGGTTTGAATGAAATAATGTTTCATTCCGGAACTTAAAATCAACAAACACACCTCTAACCACTCAAATTAAAATAATGCCAGATGCTACTTTAGTACATGACTTTCATACTACGAGTGTACCTTTATCTATTTATTCCATTAGATTCTCATGTCAGTTGGTATCTCAAGGTGGTTGTTGATATGAATATCATTATTTCTTCTACTACAACTGCTGCTTGTTGTGGTATGTAATTTCTTGCTGATCTTTCTGTTCAATTATACATCAGCCATGTCTTTTGTCACTAGTTGAGGTTGACTACATGGATCAATTAATATGATTGGTTGATGGATTTATCAAAACCAAATTTTCAGTAAAACTGTTTTAAGTCTGATGAAGTCTGCTTCTTTGTAGGAGATGGAAAAATCTGGGTATCTGCAGTTTAATATGAAGAATTTGGCTGAGTCACTAAAAGCACTAGGTACGATAAATGACATTGACTTCAAGAAGCTTTCTTTTCCCTTAAATCTCCCCATCTCCCTATCTCTTACTACACACTGGCATACATGACTCAGAAGATCCTTAGCTGATAAAAATTGAATGAAAAAACATCCTTACATTGCACCACAGACTGACTGGTTTGTTTAAATAGAATTCAATTTAGGTTGATACATGTTTTGCTTAAAGAGTATCTTCAGTACTGGATTTTCACAAGACCAGCTAATATTTAAAATTGGGTTTTCACTCAGGTAACAAGGAAATGCAATCCAAGAAATACAATGATGCAGTTGAGTTGTATAATTGTGCAATTGCGATAAATGAAAAGAATGCTGTTTTCTACTGCAACAGGTATTCCACTTGTCTGAACTGTTTATCTACTACATATTGCTATAATATTTTTGTTACAACCTTGTGTATGTATATAGGGATGGCAATGGGTAGGGTAGGGTAGGGCTAGCTAGGGTACTATAGTATCCGTCCCCATAAACGCAGTTTGAAAAGATGGTACATAACCCAAACTCGTACCGCGTGTAGTTTCAATGCAGAATGTAATTATTAATTGTTTAATAAATGTCTCTGGTTCTAGTTTTCTTTATATTTAATAAATAATTAACTAATACCAAGTGCTATTTGTGGATTAGGTTTTATGACTTTGAGCAGAAACCTCCACCTTTTTTTTTTGGGATGCTATGTCATTGTTTTGGGTAGTTTTAGGATTTTTTGAGCTGGAAAATATTATTAAGTATTCTACTTATGCTGTACGAAGCATGTCTTACCAAATAATTGTGGAAGGTAGTAAATATATCTAGTTTTTAGAGTTTGGAGAAGAACTTAGGAAAACAAAGTTCAAGGGTTCAATGCCTCATTCATCATCCCCAAGATCAACATCAATTAGTCCATCTTCATCCTCTGCCTGCGTCTCAAACTATCTCTTCAATTTCACTCTCATCCCCTCATATAATAGATTTTCCTTTCTTGTCAACCTTGGCGGTTAAGTTTCACCGAACTTATCAAACAAGACAAGGGGAGCAAAAAACAGACGAGGAGAGAGGGCACAAAACATGTGTCGGCGAGAGGAAATAAAAATGCACTGTAGGAGGGGGTGCAGGCTACAAACTCAGTGTGCCAGGCTTCTCTGGGAAATTTGTTTTTGGCTGATTTTATCCCCTTTATCCTAAAAATACAAAAAAGGAGAGGTAGAGGAAGTGAGGTGGATCACATGATCCTATGCAGATATTCATTTCTCTAGTTTCCAATGTATTTTCTTTTTCTGTTGTGGATTTGTGAGGATGAATTTATTTTACACTCTTTGGACTGGAAAGTTGTCTGGATTAGAATACCTTCTTAGGCACCAATTTACATGAGTGATGGAGTTGCATTTTGTGACCTCATTTTTTTTTTGAAATATATCAGGGCAGCTGCTTATACTCAAATTAACAAATATACTGAGGCAATTGAAGATTGTCTTAAATCTATCGAGATTGATCCGTACTACAGTAAGGCATACAGTCGTCTGGGATTAGCTTATTATGCACAAGGAAAATACAGAGATGCTATTGATAAAGGGTTTCAAAAAGGTCTGTGAAGTATTATATTATTTTATTTTGTTGCTGTATTCTGCTTGACATACTTAATGACTATGAAGCACAAACTCGACACGGGCACTGGGACATAACACAAACAAGCACAAGCTTCGACACAGGCACTGGGACATAACACAAACACCGATAATGTGAAAAACTCTTAGAATGTGTGGTCTGCCGAAACTTTATAAACATTACATATGTTATATCTCTAAACAATGTGGAACTAAATCCACCCCTTGAAACCCAACACAATGAAGGTGTTAAGAGGCTCCAATGAGGCAAGCCAAATGTTGCAATCTGTGAAGTACGGATACTCCATTTTAGGTAATGTATCGGTACACATACGGACGCACCAAAGCCGTACCAATTATTATTATTTTATAAGTTGGTACACCAACCGGTACACATTTGGTACCGCGTACCCAACTTTTTTTTAATTTTTTTTGGATGGTATAATTTGGGGTGTTTTTACCGAATAAAACTTAGTTTAATTATTCTATTTATAAATAAAAAAGTTCTTTCACAACCAAGTTCTTCATCTTCTGCTGTGAGAAATTGGAGCACATATGAATTTATTCACTCATTGAAAAAGATTAGACTCAATCCAAGGAGAGCTGAAGATTTAGTTTTGGTTCATACAAATCTTCGTCTTCTCTCGATAAATAGTAAGGTTTATAGTCAAAGAGTAACAAAAATGTGGGATATTGGTGGACATGAGTGAGATCTATTTGATGGAGTTAGTATTTTTTAAGTTGCTAGTCTTTCTCTCAATGAATCTGAACTAGAAACCACTCTTTTTAATGATATTGGAGAGGAAAATATTGATATTCATACATGATTTCATGATTTATTAATACATTTTAAGTGTGATTTATTTTATGTTATTGAACAAATATTAACTTTTTAAAAGCAAATTATTTTTTAATTTTAATGTTTTGTTGTTATTTAAACAACATAACTCCTTTGTTATTTTCATAATTGTATTTGAAAAAATTATACTAACGTACCCGTTCTTTAGTTTTTCTAAAAATGTCGTATTTTGTACCAGTACCCGTATAAGGTACTGGGTACGTACCCGTACCTATGCAACGCAGGTTGCAATTGGGGATTAGGGACGGACCGCAATGAAGGCAGAATCTCCAACACCCTCTCACACTCAGGTTTCAATGACTCAGGTTTCAATGAACCTGAAGCGTGGACGATGCGGAAAGCCCAAACATATCTATGATAGGCTTTGATACCATTTTAAAATGTGTGGGTTAGACATAACTCATCCCTACAAAACTTACTTGTAAGGTGTGGGCATCTCCAACAAAAATATAGGACACAGACACCACTACACTACATATGAGATATAAGATAGTATTTGACTTTCATTTATTCATCTATTATTAAAAGAGTTAAAATGATAAAAAAATGTCTTTAATTCTTCATGGATAACAATGCTTTATTACATGAATAACCCCTTTAGATGTGGAAGATTTGTCCAATAAATGTATCACATGTGTTGAAACAAAGAAAAATAATAATTTTTTGTAGTTACTTGTCTGAATTATCTGACCCATGTTGCATGAGTATTATATGGCTGTCGGACACCAATTCAAAGAGTGTCGAAGCAAAGAAAATATTTCATTTTTTTGACTCACTTGTCTGACTTTTCCGACATTTGTCTGACTTTTCAGACAGTATTGTATGGGTATCATACAGGTGTCGGAAACCGACACGTGTCGGACACTGCTTCATAGTTAGTTTAGTGGAATTCCTCATGAAAAACTCAATTAATTACTGATTGGCTTCTTTCTTTCTTTTTTTGCTTGGGGTTCCTACAATTGCAAGTACATGTTTTAATCATTATAGTCAAAATAAACAATAAAGAATTGATTTCATAAAAAATTCATTCTGTATTAATTATAAAAAATTATTATTAGAAAGAGAATAGAGAGTTCCAAACCATTGTTGATTTATTATACTGTTATAAGTATCAGATCCAAGTTGGTTGGAATATGGAAGCGGTAAATCTAAAAACTCATGCTATTTAGCCCTAACATGATTCTTTGTCTTTGCAGCCTTGCAATTGGATCCAAATAATGAGACTGTTAAGGAAAATCTAAGGGTTTGTTATATTTTTTATTTTTATTTTCCTTTCTCTTCTTGTTTTGCTTTTTATATATGGCATAATTCATAAATCATAATACTCTTGATAACTACAGGTAGCTGCACATAAGTTGATGGAAGAGCAACATCATGCAGGTCACAATCAGGTATTATTATCAATTTTTTGAAGTAAAATCAGTATTATGGATGCTCTATATGTCTGGAATAAATATATACCAGTTTTAATTAATGGGTCTTCTCTTTTTTCTTGCAAAACTAATTATTTTAGTGAAGAAATTGTTGGAAAGCATTATGAATAACCTTTGACAGATTTGATGTAATATATGATCTGATTTTAGTGGGTTATTGTTTTCTTTCACAGCTTATCTTTCATTTCAACCCCCACAGTTCTTAGGAGTCATACAAATGTTTTCACTTAGTTAGCCATTCCCTTATGCATTTTGTTCACTTACCTTTCTCTATAAATTTAAATTTATGAATCTACTCTAGCTATTTGCTTTTCATATTAGAAACAAACATGTAGTATTGGAATGCAGTATAGCTTGTTACCTCACTTCATTGTACTCTCTCCGTTGTTTCAATTTGCTTTTGTCTATTGAAAACTAACATTTTATTCTTTAAAGAATTCGAGATCGTCTCAAGAATTCCAAAACCATTCTGCAAGGGGTTCAACAAGCCATGCAGCTCCACCTCCATTTGCCTCAATGCAATTTAACCCCAGCAATCTGGCAAGCATGTTCATGTCGGCCACAAATGCGCATCAGGGCTCACATTCTCAGGAAAGTCAAGAAAATGCCAATAGTAGTGGAGCTAATGAACCCGGAATTCAATTTGGGGGCAACCTTAATGTAAACCCTGATCAAATCTCTCAGGATCTAAGAGGCGCCTTTCAGTCTGTGATGGGGATGTTCTCAGGGAATGTGCCTCCTGGGCAACCACGTGATCAAATGAATGAAAGTCAAGAAGATGCCAATAATGGCGAAGCTAACGAACCAGAAATTCAATTTGGGGGACGTGTTGATTTAAACTCTGATCAACTCCCTCAGGAACTAAGAGTCTTTCAAAATGTGATGGATATGTTATCAGGGAATGTACCTCCTGGGCAACCACATGATCAAATGAATGAAAGAACACCACCAAACTAAGCTATTGAAGCATTCTGAAGCTGTAAAGACTCACAGGTTACAGAGCTTTGAGTTACTATCATTTCACCGAGGCAACCATACTTTTACAGGTTACATATCTTGTGGTTTGGATGTGTAATTTACTGAAGCACATTATTCTGACTTAAATTTTAGACTATTTTTACTTGCAATTCTTTTTGTATATGTTGTGATGCAAATATTCTTTGTGGATCTCATCCGGATAGATTACAAGTTGAAGGAACAGGGTGGCTGTTAGCGCATGGAAGGTGTAATGCCTCCGTTTTACGGGTGAATATTCACCCCGAAATTGTTATTGCAGGGAGAATGTACGTTTGAACGCCTAGCTAAACGTCAAAACAGACTGCATTTGAGAATTCTTTAAGTTATTTGCTATACTTGTAATTAAATTCTGATTTTGGCATACAATCATATGGTTTAAGTGCTAACTTATCGTGGGTGTTGACAAAGATTTCTATCGGGCGAGTTTGATTGGGCTAGGATAAGAACGCTAAGGACGGAATTGTAGCAATGATGCAACTATTGATAGATTGCTATGGAGAACAATTTAGGAAAATATTCTAAAATGACGTATTGGAGTAAGACTTTAAAAGATAGTTTTTGTATTAAAGAAGTCTTTTATAAAGACCGGAAAAGATTTTAATAGCTTTAAATATTTTAAAAGAGTAATAAAATTTATAAGGCTTAATTGCAACTTTGATCCTCTATTTTGTGTTTTTGAGTTTTGATCCTCCATTTTAAAAACCACGATTTTGGTCCCTTTTTAAGTTTCAAGATTAATATTAGTCCCTTTGTCATTTTAATGTTTTTAATGAGGTGGTGCTTTGAATGCTGACGTGGCATGTCCATGTTAATTAAAATGGTTTTTTTAAATTTAATTTAATTTTCATGTCATTAACTTAAATATTATTTCATTTTCACAAATTTAATAAAATAAAATTTAATTATAAACATTATTTCAAATCGAGTAAACATTATTTCATCTTCAAACCGCTTCAGAATCCAGTTCATCTTCAAACCGCAGTTCATCTTTTGACATATTCGAAACGAATTTATCTTTTTCCTCAACAAACCAGTCTGGGTCTGGTACAAGAAGAAGAGGTAATAGATGTTAGTGTGAGCTTGAGTCACTGTTGATGACGTCATGGACATACGATAATCTCGGAAGAAGATTTCATGGGTGTGGTAATTTTAAGGTGATGAGAAAAAAAGGATGTAATTACTTTCAGTGGGTTGATGAAGACATGAGTAGTCGTGCTAAAGATGTGATAAGATCTTTGAAAGACAAGAATAAGGAGTTCATGGATGTGATTAATGTAACACCCCACTTTACCCCGTACGCGTAATATAATAAATATATAGAAACAATTCATGAAATTCATCAGAGTTCTCCAACACAGTGGGATATCACACTAAGTCACTTCATTTCATTAAAATAATCAATATTATTTAGTTTTCAATTAAGCAGCGGAATACAAATCAATTCTCCAATATAATTCTCCTCAACACGAGGGCATACAACATAAGTCCAATAAATGAAGATACGTAACAATAAACAAATAAGGTAGTCAAATAACAACGTAACCCCGTCATCCCATGTTACGTATCAGAGCGACTCCTAAGACTCGATCAAATAGCAACACACTCCAAGCACTACTCAGGTACCTGGTCACCTGTACTCCCAAGAGAGCACAGACACAACAACAAAAGGGGTGAGAACTACATTCAATAAATAAACGGTGAAATACACATGCTAAGGAGTAGTTACACACCACACATAAAATCATACATAATTAACGCACATACACGTGCCACCTCAATCGTTTGGCACTAATAGCCCACATTCAATTACAATAATGCAATGCGACTCACTGACTCGACACAATGCATGTGGTACCAACACAATCTCATACGGTTCACACTAGAACCCGATTCCCGTCGGAATCCGGATAAGTCGTATATACGTTCCTCTGAACTACAACTCATCTCCACAACGACTTCCACATTGAAGTCCGGATGAAACTAGGCACCCATCATGGATTCCCACCTAGCCATCTCCACAAGACACATGATATGAAATGCATGTCAACACAATTATGCAATGTAATACATCATGCATAATTCACGATCAATCTTGATCCACACGAGCCATCCGTTCATCGTAATCCTCTCGGGAATTACCACAATCGCACAAGATTGTCCACATTCGACCATCTTGGCCCACATCTATCAAAACACCAAGACATCATTGAACCAGAACATGATTCGTTACTAAAACATATACACAATTGACTTCTCAAACATAATTAGATATAAAAATATTGGAAAAACAATTCCATTATCTATCCTATGTTATAGCTCTGTTCATTAGCTTTCCAACGCTTCAAACGGGGATCAAAACGAACTTACGGATCCAAAGTTACGTCCAAAATAATTTTGACCGAAAACATGAACATCCGTGACGGACAGAAAGACGCTGTTACGCTCTGGGACTGGTTTTCACTCAATTATTCTTGCGAATCACTTACTCAAAGCACCCAAAACATCACTAAAACATTCCTAAGGTTATACGACAATAACTGCACAACTTCTATGGTTTATTAGGCTCATCTGGCAATATTTGCAACACATAAAACACTATTTCCTGCAATTGCTCTGAGTACTTCATAGTTACTCACATTTGAATATTCATATTCCTATAGGGACAACATATTACAATTTTTCTTTCAATTACACTCTATGACATTAAAATTACTTACTATCTAATATTCAATCCCTTCAGGGTCAGACATATAACAATGTCAAGGTTCTGGCCACGAAGGTTCAATTTTCCATAAGTTTTTCCTATATTAATATTCAACGATACATATCATTTGGCTATTTGGTCATAACCTCAGATTCTTATGGTTACCTCCATATTTTCCACCATTAACCCAAATCTTTAAACCTTAGGGAAACCTTAGAGCATCTTATATAACACATTCATTCTTACATAGAAAAACCTCGTCTCTAACATTTATCGATTAGCGGAAATTATACCTATGAATCAATTCCCTACATGAAATTGATCATACCCACGGTTATAGAATTGAACCCCACCCTTACATCACCACAACATACCGAAAGGTATACATAGAAAACTATGAAAAACAATACTCCCTATACAATAATCATTCAAGAACAACAACAATTTTATGAAATTTATCATGCTACGAAAATTAGATCAAGAATCCTCAAGAACACATAATTCCTATGAGAGAAAGGACCTCTCACTACCCTCTCATGTTAACTCACCCATATTAAAATCCATTCTCCCCCCTTACCTCGATTAATTGCTCAATCGTTGAAGAATCTTGAAGGATTAACAGCCCTAGCCTCCTTCTCTTCCTCCTTGTTCTTCTTCTCACTTTTTCTCCCAAAACCTTTCTCCGACAGTTTATCGTGTTCTAATTCTCTTTCTCCAAAAAAACTTCTCTATTTCCTTTAATCCCTTATTTCTTATTTTATTATTTAAATCCTATAATAATAATAATAATAATAATAATAATAATAATAATATTCTCCCAGTAATAATAATATTCATACTAATAGTAATAATATGAATAATAATAATATTCCACCAAATAATATTATTAATACGAATAATAATAATAATAATAATAATAATAATAATAATAATAATAATAATAATAATAATAATAATAATAATAATAATAATAATCTCATTAACATTATTATTAATAATAGTTGAAATAATATTAATCACTATAATACTCTCAATATCATAACTAACTTATTTCTTTATCTAGGTCCACAGTACCCCAACTAAGGTCACCTCTCTCCCTTACTCCTAACCTCATACCCTTAATTAAGGACACCACACAACTACACCTCATAGAAAATACCAAAGCGACTGAATAATTTAAATGAGGTGTTACAATTAAGGACATCAAGAAAAATGAAGATTTGTTGAAGATAAAAATTAGGTTTATGTATTATTTTGTGGGGTTATCTTTGTTGTTTGTCTTTTTAATTGTGTTTGCATTAGTTGCAACACATGTACTCAAATAATGTAATGTCAAGTGTTGTAGTTACTTTGATGTTTATGTAGTTTCCAAATGAACTAATTTCAAATGAAGAGTTATGATTGTCTGTGTTAATGAAGAGTTATGTTGTAGTTACTTTGATTGTCTTCAAATGATGTTTATTACAAATTTTCTGCAGTTTATTACAAATTTTTTGCAGTTTATTACTTTGATGTTTATTCCACTGAGTTGGATTGATTGATGGTTGCAAATGGAAAGCAGTTGCAGCAGCGTAACACTACTTGAATGTATTGATTAGTTAGCATGAAAATTGTTATGAACTGCAGCTGTAATGTATTGATTCAGTTAATTTGTTTTGAAAAGGTCATTTGATGTAATTAGTTATGACTTGCATGTTTGGTTATTATACGAGTGAATCAACGATTTAGTTCTTGAAATTATAGGCCTAAGACAATTTGGTATCTGTTATTGAGGTTAGGTATATTGATTCATACTAGTGTTGTTAATTGATTTTTGCAGCCTCACTCGGTTCGGCTAAACCATCATAATCTGAAGCTTCTGAAATATTGGACATGGCAGTTTGTTTTTACTCGTCCAGTGTGTTCTATTTTGATGATTACATTTCAGCTACTTGGGATCTATCCGAATTGGTTGAGTTGGATCTTCACCATCATTCTCAATATTTCTGTTTCATTGGCCTTGTATTCTCTAGTGATCTTTTACCATCTGTTTGCTAAAGAACTGGAACCACACAAGCCTCTAGCGAAATTCCTGTGCATCAAAGTAATCGTTTTCTTCTGCTTTAGAAGCTAACTGATACAAACAACTACAGAATTTAATAAAGCAGATACATGATTAATACAATACTAAAACTACTGATATATACTCTTAATGCATATAACCAATCCAATTAAATTAGTCTTTCAAATGAAGTCTTGAGAAACTAACATATACTTTTTTAGAAATGAAGTCTTGTTACAATTTATTAGGATTTTTCTGACGACAACTTTGTCTTAAGAAGCTAACATATACTTTTTTAGAAATGAAGTCTTCTAATAACAAATTAAGGAACCATTTCCATGAGTCTTTCGTTTCAGCTTCCTCTACGGCATAAGCGATTGGATAAATCTTGTTATTTCCATCCTTACCAACAACACCTATTAACTGACCTCCAAAGTCCCCTTTAAGAAAACAAGCATCCAGTCCTATTAGAGGCCTACACGTCATTGCAAACACTGCCTTACAAGCTTCTAAGCATACATATATTCTTTTAAAGACAGGACCACCATCGGAATCAGCACACTTAATTTTAACAGTGGAGTTTGGATTTGACTTTAACAACTCCTCACCATAGCTTCTAAGGTGTGTGAATTGTTCACGACCAACACCTTGAATTAATTCCATTGCTTTTTTCTTGACTCTGTAAGCTTGATCCTTTGACAACTTCACCCCTCACTTCTTAATAGCTTCTGCAATCAGCCCTTTGGTTTTTATTTCAGGAGTGTGTCTTATGGTGTACACAAACTGGCGACCCAACCAATCCGTTTTTGCTTGTCTATTTTTGGTTGTCCTATGACAGCCATGACGATCAGTCCAGCTAACAAGTTTTCAATATTGATTGGTAGTCCTCATGCTAAACCTAATATGAAATGGACAACCATCTACACACTTGACAACCATTATCTTCTTGTCATTTTTCTTAAATACAAGATTCTTCTTGTTCTCTATAGCATACTCCTTTATGACATCTTTGATTTGTTATTTATCCTTGAACATCATCCCTACTTCAAGTTGTGTGGGTTCCCTAAAGATTGGAACCTTTGTCGTATCACCTTCAGCATCACTACCGGGTGGAGTTTGAAGCACATCTGAATGACTACCATTATCGGAATTATCATCCAACTTTGAAGGTTTTTTTTGCATTAGGTAAAACGGTCTTCCAATTTATACTAGCATCAACTCCTAAATTCATCACATCAATTTCATCTTCCAAATCTTCATCCTCTTCCTCGTCATCCTCACTGCCCATGCTATGATCTGGATCTGTTTCACTCTCGTCATCTACGTCATCAACGCTAACACCATTATTCTCGTCAACATTAACCTCTTCATCATTTGCTCCTTCACCATTGCCTTTTTCACCATTATCCTCCTCAAAAATAACATCCTCAATACTTATTTCTTCAACTTTGTGTTCAACATAAAGATCAACTACCTTAAATCCTCTAACATCCTTCATTAACCTTAAGACATCATTGTCATTGTTAAGAGGCCGAAGTCCATGAGAAAATGAAAAATTAGGATTCCAATACCATAAACACTTTATATTACGATACCCCTCACTCTTGATCAAATCTTCAATTTGCATGTAGGACATCAAGTCCACATCCCAATCACAATTCATTTCACTTACAAGCCCATCAACATACAACAGAACTGGATTCTGAATTAAATATTCTCTATGGTGTACTCTAAATCTGACAGCTTCCGTATCAGAGGGCCTACAAAACAAAAAAAGCAGCAACTGAATTAAACCATATATAAAACCGGGAGTTGGTATTAACAATTCATATGCTATGATAGAACACAAACGCCATTTGCATGTTTAGGATTTTTGTATTCAGAGGTGAGTTACGAAACATACCTCGACACGTAACTTCGGTTTGCCATTTCAGAGACGACGGGAAGCGAGCTGCAGTTTGATTTGAAACGAGCTGCGATTTGATATAGAACTGGGTTTGGGTTACAATGGGAAGAAGATGAAAATGAAGGTTTGGGTTACAATAGGAAGAAGATGAAAATGAAGGTTACAATGATATAGAACTGCGGTTTGAAGATGAACTGGATTCTGAAGCGGTTTGAAAATGAAGGTTTGGATTTGAAGCGAGCTTCACCTTCTTCGTTGTTTGAAGATGAACTGTTTACGTTAATGTGAAAATGAAATAATGTTTACTAGGTTTGAAATAATATTTACAATTAAATTTTATTTTATTAAATTTGTGAAAATGAAATAATATTTAAGTTAATGACATGGAAATTAAATTAAATTTAAAAAAACCATTTTAATTGACATGGATATGCCACATCAGCAGTCAAAGCGCCACCTCATTAAAAACATGACTTAAAATGACAAGGGGACTAATATTAATCTTAAAATCTAACAAAGGGACCAAAATCGTGATTTTTAAAATGGGGGGATCAAAACTCAAAAAAATATAAAATAGGGGGACCAAAGTTGCAATTAAGCAAATTTATAATTTGAATTTTAAAAGAGTAATAAAATTTATAATTTGAATTTTAAAAGATTATATCACAAGAATTAGCAAGATATTTATGGACGCACGGGTAAATTTATTTAATACAATATAGATTTTATTTAAATATTTGTAAAATTTGAAATTTGAAATGAGTTATTTGATTATAAAATAAATAATAATAAAATAAATTAGATTTTTATATTTAAAAATAAAAACTATGTGTCTTAAATAAAGATAATTATTAATTAAAATAAAAAAAAAATATTTTGTTGATAGTAATTTATAAAAAAATAAAAATTTTGACATTTAAAAATAAGAATTTTGTGTCTCAAATAAAAATAATTATTAATTAAAATAAAATAAATATTTTGTTGATAGTGGTTTTTGAAAAAAAATAGATATTTTGACATTTGAAAGTAAGAGTTTTATGTCTCAAATAAGGAGAATTTATTACTAATATAAGAAAATATATAGTTGAATCTATTACATTTTTATCCTAATTTAATCTTATTAGAGACCTAATTTCATAATTATAAACGTCAATTTTTGTTCTTAATTATATCAATATTTTGAAGCATTTAATAGGAGTATATAATACATTCTAAATTAATTTCTTTTATTTGCTGCAATTATATCATTGTCTCATGAGTTTTTTTTTTTTGCGGTTATATATTAAATATTTTGTCATTTAGTTTTTTTTTTTAAAATTACAATTACTATTTATTTTTAGTATTCTTATGATTCAAAGTATCAATTTATACACTTTTGAATTCTTACATATCAACAATTGTCCTTTTGAATTTTAACTATGGCAATATAAACCAAACCCTACATGCCTTTTCTTCATAGTGCCACAGTTTTCAGCTTTGCAGTCACGTAAAAGAGTAAAGGTTCAACATATTTTTTTTCTTCCTAAACTAAATTTTTTTCAAATGAATACTATTTACTACCAGGTTTGATTTTTTTCTTCTAATCTTTGGGAGCAATGTCACACATATTCGATTTTGTGGGTGATATAGATGATTCTAAAGAAACATGGCGTCTGATTAGACATGACAATATAACTCATACCCGCGGGTACCCGCCTCAAATTTGACGGAGAAAATCCGCTTTGACTGAGTTTGGGTTCGGGTTTGGGTTTTCCCAGATTTTTAAATATGTGGACGGGGCGGGTAATGGGGACTGTAGTACCCACCCCGAACCCGTCCCGTTTATTATTATTATTGTTCAAAAAAATCATAATATTTTTTTATAAAATCATACATTATATTTTTTACTATGTGTTTGTTTGGATGGTAGTTTGTATATCAATTTGTATTTATTATTTAGTTTTTATATTTTGTATTATTTGGTTTTACTAATTTGAAATATTAATTGTATGATTAATGAATTAATACTTTCGTTTGTATTTTATAATTCGAAATATATGTTTGAAATTCTTCGAGATTGTATTTTATTTTTGTAGATTTGGACAGATTTTGGGTCTGGGACGAAATTTGGGTGAGAGGCAAAATTTGGGTTTGAGGCAGGATTTGTGTTTGGGGCGGGAATCTTCGAGATTGTATTTTATTTTTGTAATACAAGTTAATATTTCTTAAGATTTTGACAGATTTTGGGTTTGGGACGAAATTTGGGTGAGAGGCAAAATTTGGGTTTGAGGCAAGGTTTGTGTTTGGGGGCGGGAATCTCCGAACCCATTTGGGATGGGGTTGGGGTTCAATTATTCATCCCCGCTGGGGTTCAGAGCGAAAAACGGAGATTTATTTGAGATTCGGGTTTGGGTTTGGGGTAGGGGTGTTCATGGATGCGGGTCGACCCGCAAACCCAAACCGAACCAACCCACTAATTACCCGGACCCATTCATTTACGGGTATACCCGACCCAACCCGTAACAACCCGTATAGATTTGGTTCGGGTATTGGGTTTTAGTTTCTAAACCCATGAACCCGTTGACGTGGCATAATTAATTATTATTATTATTATAATATTATTATAATATTATTTATTATAAATTTTAAAGTTGCTATAACTTTGTAAATTGTAACGTACACAAAGATCTTTTGCACTTTCCTTCCAGTTTCCAATCACACATTAAATTATTATTATTATTATTATAATTAAGCATTATTATTAATATTAATCATGCTTGCTTGAATTATGCACTTTTAGTTTACACTTTACTGCCTTTTTATTTTTTTAATGAATCTTTATTAACTAATAATAATTAAGTATATATTAGAAACTTACTAAACTAAAGACAATACCACTTAACCTAACCCTATTTTTTTACTACGGCAAATCTCAAACGTCACCACTCCTCTTTCTCTCACGATTTTTTTTTTCATTTTACTCTCTCACATTCCAATTTCATCTTGCTTTCGAAAATCCACAGTCTATACTTTGACTCTCTCATAGTTTCGTCTCCATATTGAATAAGGTTTTATACTTTTTATAGTTCTACAATATATTTATTTCAATGCAATATATTGTTTTTACAGTATGTACTTCAATAGTTTTATATCAATGCAAAATATGATGATAGGTTCAATGTAATGTACTATTTTGTTTCATATGATGCAAAGTACTATTTTGTTTCATATGATGCAAAGTACTATTTTGTTTCATATGATGAAAATATATTTTGATGCAAAGTCCTGCTCTGTTTCATATTATTAATTTAAATATATTTTGTTTAATGTTGTTTTAATAATAATTTATATTAAAAATTATTTTTTTATAGAAAATGGAAGTGGAACAATCACAAATTGTCAGTGAAGATGTTGCTCATCCACTTGAACAAGAGCAAGAAGTTCAACAAATACAATGAGAAGGGTTGTCATCATTGCCACCAAGTGCACTAATAGAGGTAAGAAAAAGAAAACCCTCTAGAAA
This sequence comes from Lathyrus sativus, assembly GCA_963859935.3. NCBI lineage: Eukaryota > Viridiplantae > Streptophyta > Magnoliopsida > Fabales > Fabaceae > Lathyrus > Lathyrus sativus. Next base: position 37,461,660 of record OZ012740.1, on the reverse strand, counting down.
ACCTTCTACAGTTTGGAAAGATTTTAAAAGCCTTAATGATAAGGCTATATGTAAGTATTGTGGGAAACAATATGCTGCAAATAGAGGTAGTCATGGCACTACTAACATGCATAAACATTTGAAAGTGGGCCTGAAAAATCCAAATAAGGTAGTTGATAAGAAACAAAAAACTATAGCTATTGGAAAAGAAAGTGAGAATGATCCTAATAGTGTTAGCTTGAAACTTGTTGATTTTAATCAAGAGAGGACTAGATTAACACTTGCAAAGATGATAATCATTGATGAGCTCCCTTTTAAATATGTTGAAAATGAAGGATTTAATATGTTCATGAAAGAGGCTCAACCAAGATTCAAAATTCCATCTCGTGTCACTGTTGCCAGAGATTGTTTATGCTTGTACTTCGATGAGAAAGAAAAATTGAAATCTATGTTGTCTGCTAATAAACAAATGGTGTCTCTTACCACTGATACTTGGACATCGATTCAGAATATGAATTATATGTGTGTTACAGCTCACTATATTGATGACGAGTGGAATTTAAAGAAGAGTATATTAAGCTTTGGTATAATTGCTGACCATAAAGGTGAAACTATAGGGATAACATTAGAGAATTGCATGAAGGAATGGGGTATCAAGTCTATATGTTGTGTGACTGTTGATAATGCAAGTGCTAACAATTTGGCAATTGATTATTTAAATCGAGGCATGAGTTTTTGGAATGGTCGTACTTTGTTTAATGGGGAGTACTTGCATATGAGATGTAGTGCTCACATATTAAACTTGATTGTCAAAGAAGGAATAAAGGATATTGACGAATCTGTTAAAAGAATTAGGGCTGCATGTAAGTTTTCAAGGCTTCTCCTAGTAGGTTGGCTACTTTCAAGAAGTGTGCAGAAGCTGTTGGTGTATGTTCTAAAGCATTGGTAACACTAGATGTAGAAACCAGATGGAACTCTACTTATTTAATGTTGAACATCGCTGAAAAGTATGAACATGCATTTTACCGCTTAGAACATGCTGATGTTGCATTTTTAACTAATCTCCGTATTGAGTCGAAAGGATGTCCTAATCGAGCTGATTGGGAACGAGCTCGTATTTTTGTGAAGTTTTTGAAAACTTTTTATGATGCCACACTTTCTTTTTCTGGGTCATTGCATGTTACTGCTAACTCTTTTTTCAAACAGTTGATGGATATTAAAAAAACGTTGAATAAATGGAGGCACAATGTTAGTGATCCAATTTTGAAAACCATGACAGCAAATATGCAATTGAAGTACAACAAGTATTGGGAAAGCAATACAATAAATTATCTTCTCTTTGTTGCTATTTATCTTGATCCTCGTTATAAGCTTGACTATATTGAATTTTGTTTTACTCGGATGTATGGTGAAAAATTGTCAGAGGATATGTTAAAGAAATTGAAATCTCTCATTGCTAAATTGTTTGAGCACTATTTATTTTTGTATCCTGTTTCTCATGATGGTGGTTCCAATGCCTCATCTTCAAACATTGCCTCTCATTCTAGAATTGAAAATGGTGAAGATGATGAAGATTGGGACAATTTGTTTAGAATGAATATGAAGAAAAAACAATGTGAAGTGCAAAAAAATGAGTTGGAAAGGTATTTGGAGGATGGTGTTGAAGATGATTCGCCTACATTTAATATTCTCACTTGGTGGAAAGGAAAAACAAATAAATATCATGTGCTTTCCCGCATAGCTAGAGATATATTGGCTATCCCTGTATCCACTGTATCTTCTGAATCCGCTTTTAGTACAGGAGGTCGTGTCCTTGATTCATTTCGTAGTTCCTTGAATCCCTCTACCGTTGAAGCTTTGATTTGTACTCAAAATTGGATCAAATCTCCTAAGGTCATTGATTTAGAAAAAGAGTTGGTTGAATTGGAAAAGGTTGAGTCAGGTATGAATTATATGTTTGAATTTTAAAATCTATTTTATTTTAGTATTACATTACATTATTCTTATTAGTTGTTTGTATTTACATATATAGAGTTAGCTGGATTAGTTTCTATTGATGTTGGCATTACTGCGGTTGAGCTCAATACAACTGTTACTACTAGATTTTAAGGTATTTTCTAGTGTTTTTTTTTTCTTCTTCTTTTGACTATTGTTGCTGGATTTTATGTTGTTGCTAAACGTTTCATTGTTGTTGCTGGAATCTTTTACAACTACTGTTGATGGATTTTCTGTTGTTGCTAAACCTTTCACTGCTGGTGCTGGAATCTTTTATAGTTGCGGTTAGATTTTGGTGCTATTAGACCAATATTGGACCAATACATCTATGTCATTTTAAGACTAAGTGATGTTTATTTGCTTTTGAATTATTTAGAATTTATGAATTTTATGGAAATGATATTTTATGGAATTTTATATATTATTAAGTGTTAATATATATGATAGTTTACGGACCTACTTTTAAGCATGTGCTAGAAAAGGTAACATTTGAGTATCAAAACAACTAATATATACTGTATATTATTATATATTTGTTTTACATATGTTGATATATATTTGTAATGGATAACATTTGAGTATCAAAATAACTAATAAATTTTTATAAATTAAGGTATATTAATGAAAATATATAAATAATTAATGGTGTATATGTATCTTAATATTTTTTATGACAAAGAAAATACATTTCAAAATTTTAATTGTTATATTTTTAATTATTCTATTTTATATGTAGGATTTGTCTCCACTACGTAAATAATTTAATTGTTTGAAATATGCAAAATTATATTGAATTGTGTTATAGATTTTTTAAATTGAAAATAATAATTATTATATACACAACCCGTGGACCCAACCCTACCCAACCCGTAAATATCCGGGTTGATTCGGGTCGGTTTTTAAAGTAGAATTACGGGTTTGATGATAAACCCAACCCATTGAAAGTTGAACGGGTTGGGTAACGGGTTAAGGCGAACCCGGTCCAACCCAACCCGCGTACACCCCTAGTTTGGGGAATACAAAAATCGTCCCCACCCCACCCGGTTGCCATCCCTACGCCTGGTTGTTCGTATTATTGATATATGAAGCATCCTTAATAGTAAGGGCATAAAACACATAAGAGATGATTGTAATGGATGTCAAGATCTGATATATTTTATTATATTACTCACTCTATTGTTCGCATTATCCCAAATCTTCATCTATTTATATTTAAATGTTGTAATGTTTTATGTCATACATTCCCCACTTTAAATATATTAAATGGAAATTGGTGTACTGCTCTCTTTTTTCCCACTTTAAGTATATTAAATGTTTATACATCTTTAAATATTTATACATAACTTAAATATATTTGTATTTAATATTTCTATATTATTACACCGATATATCTTGAATCATATTAAAATATAAAACAAAGCAATTTTTTAAATAAAAAAAAAACTTTATATAATAATAAAGTTTGAAGAATTTTTAGTATGATTCAATTATCTTATTCAACAATTGCTTTGTTTTAAAAACAATTGTTTTGGAAATTATATTTATTAATAACAACATGAAAATTTTGATTATATATTAATAACAACATGGAAATATATTTAAATACAAATATATTTTAAAGAAATTTTGATTATTTGTTAATAACAGCATGAAAATTATATTTATTTATATTTTTATGTCCATTATTATATTGTTAATTATTCTTTATTTATATCCTTGACTGTTTATTTATATTGTATGTTCAAACATCTAATATATTCTTATGTCCATTATTAAATACTTATGGAAATTATATTTATTTAAATTTAAATACTAGTTTTTGATTAAATAATCTTATCATTTTGTTTTTCGGTTTAATTTTCATTTATTAATCTTGCTTGGAACACCTAAATTTTTTTGATATAACCAAATAAAGTTAATGATTGTCAAAGAAATTATAAAAATATTTAAACTATTAAATTGATTTTAAAATCATGAATTAATGATAATATAATTACAATTTAGAACATAAAAATCAAGAACTACTGGTATTATTCAATTATTTCAAATACTAGTATCTTAAGTTTTTTTTGATAAAACGGTATCTTAGATTTCTGAAGCAACATTATAGTCTCACGTATTTTATAATAGAAAATATTACTTTATTTTAATGTATAGTTTTTAAATTATGTCTGACAAAAATAGTTTTTTTTTTTTAAATTTATAATGAGAAATAAATAAAATAGAGTAATATTTTTTTCTCACCAACTACTGGTATTATTAAATTCTTCGTTCTATTAGTATCTTAAGTTTATTTTATTTTTGAAGCAATGGTCTTACATGTTTTATAATAGAAAAATATTATTCTCTTATTTTAATGTATAGTTTTTAAATTATGTATAGCTAAAATAATATTTTTTTTATTTAGAATGAGAAATAAATAATTTTTATTGCTGTTTACATATATATAATGTGAGTCTTTATTATTAAATAATAGAGTAATTGATTCTCATATTTTATTTAAATGGTATCGCAGTGTTATAGTCTCTCGCGTTTTATAATAAAAATATATAATTTAAGTTGATCGTCAAAGGTACATAATTAATTGTTATAAATTTTTTAAATTTAATTTATATAGAAATAAACCGGCATGGTACATATACACTCAAAATTAATCATAACTAGGATGAAAATTCACCATAATTACTTGCAATGGTGAGGGTAAAATCCCATCAAAATTACAAATATTTTTATATATGAAAATGAGTTACAAATATTTTTATAAATGGAAATAAGTTACAAATATTTTATAAATAGAAATAAGTTACAAATATTTTTATCAACAAAAATAAGTTATAAGTATTTTTATATATGAGAATGAGTTACACATATTTTAATAAACGAGAATAAGTTACAAATATTTTTATAAACAGAAACAAATTACAAATATTTTTAATACAAATATTTGTTTATTTCTTTACTCTAAAATAATATTTTTTATATATTTTTTTGAAATGTTATTAAAAACTTAAAATGACCTGATAAATTACAATTGATTAATAATTTTTTATTATAAATGCGGGTAAACGAGTATGTGTATGGATACTTGGGTACCTATAGGATACTTGGGTACTTATAGGATACGGGTACAAATATTGGTTCTCGCTCAAATATGGGCTCGAGTACTATATTTATATGACAATCATCATTTAAAATATTTTTCGACATTGTACGACTCGTGCGATTGCACCGGTAGATAACTACTTTGTTATTTTCTTTAATACAACCATGTTACAACATCATCAATACTGATTTAATCGAGTATATATATTTGTTTGTATGAAGTGTACTACACCATACTCATATATATTTTTAATATAATTTATATGTATATTCTGACAATTCCCACTACTTGATAAATTATATTAATATTTATAAAATAAGTATCATTTAAAATATTTTTCTTTTAATTTATATTTTTATATAAATTTGTTAACCATGACTATATAATATTTATTTAATATTTATATAGACATTGTGTGACTTGTGAACGCACGAGTCCTATACTGGTTATTAATTAAAATAAAATATGTATTTTGTTTATAGTGGCTCATGAGAAAAATAGAAAATTTTTGACATTTGAATAATAAGAATTTTGTGTCTCGAATAAAGGCAATAGTTAATTAAAATAAAATAGATATTTTGCTAACATTGGTCAATAAGAAAAATATAAATTTTGACATTTAAAAACAAAAATTTAGTGTCTTAAAGAAAGACAATTGTTAATTAAAATAAATTATTAATTTAATTGATAGTTGCCTGTGAGAAAATTAAAATTTTTGACATTTAAAAATAATTTTTTAATAATTATGAATATTTTTTTAATAGTTATAAAATAATTATATTTTCCTTGAGTAAATTTTATGTGTTCCTCTTCATTCCACTCAAAAAGATTTAATTTATATATTTATTTATGCTTAGAAAAATAAAAAGGAAAAGAGAAAATAGAAAAGAAAAAATTAAAACCAAAATGAAAAAAATGTAAAAGAAAAAGTAATTTAAGTGAAATTTGAAAAAGTAATTGAGCCACATGTCATGTTCTTGTTGATTTAGAATGAGAATAATACATATATTAGAATATTACTAAAAAATACATAATGTAATATAAATATTATTAATATTAAAGAATAATATAGAGCATTTGGTAATATATTTCTTGATAGATAATTGACTTATAGATTTGAAAGGACTCTATAAATATATAAGATTTTAAACTTACATTTATGATACTTTGAAGGATATAAAGAAATTTAAGTTAATATTAAAAATAAATCATTATAACACACTTTTTAATTCTAATTCTTTTAATATAAAATTTTAGTGTACATATTTTAAAGCATGAAAAATTTGCTAAGCTATTTTTATTTTGAGACCATTATCTTTGTAAGCAATATTTTAAGAAAAATGAATGATATACTGATAGTGTAAATTATTTTTACACTCTCAATCAATGACAACCATTTATTCCATCAAATCAATCAATAAATTTTAAATTACTTATATGATTTGACACTTTAAAGTATTTTGATTAAATGTATATGTAATACTTTTTTATACTGACAATGCACTACCATTAAACTCATATTTTAATTGTTGCTATTTTAATTATATTTCATAAGGAAGACTGCATCGGGTTAGTAGTGTGTTTTTCTCCATAGCTAATTATTGGATACAAATCTTCTCGTTGTCTAAAAAGGTTATCGGTCATTAGAAGGTTTGTGCAAAATCTTTTTGTGGACAGGTAAAAGTAATCCTAGCCAAAAAGCTCTTATTTCTTTGGAGCATATGTGTGATCCCAAAAATGCTGGTGGGATGAATTTGATATCCCTTGATGATTGGAATAAAGCCACAATAGAAAAATTATTGTGGAATATTTGGGCTAAGCAAAATAAGCTTGGGATTCAATGGATTGTATTATATGAAACATGAAGATGATAGTAGTTATCATCCTGGTCCGAATAGTTCTTGGATTCTTAAAGCGATTTTCAAGCATAGAAATATGTTAGTGCAATTTGATGCTTGGAAGGAAGTCCAAGATAGTAGCAGATACAACACGAGAAAGATCTATTAAATGATCCAGGGCGACACACCTAAGATGGATTGGAGGAAATTAATCAGTGAGAATTTGGCTAGGCCTCGAGCAATATTCACTTTGTGGTTAACTTATAATAATAAACTGTTTACTAAAGATCGTATGAGTAAGTTTGGAATGACTAATGATGGGTTATGTGTATTCTGTGGCAATACTGAGACTTGTCAACACCTGTTCTTTGAATGTGAGGTTACCAATCAGGTTTGAGCTTCCATGTTAAATTGGTTGGGCTCTACTCATAAACTGGGTGCGCGGGACATGGAACTTTTATGGATTGTGTAGAATGTTAGAGGTAAATGTTGTAAGAGGAGTCTCATAAGAATTGCATTAGATGAAATTATATACAAGATATGGAGTGTGAGAAACAAGATCATCTTTCAAGGAGGCAAAAAGGATGAGCTCCAAAGTGAAGAAATCATTGAAGTTGTCCTTAGAAGAGTTGAACTTAATAGGAAGATATTGATGTATTATAATAGAATTCTAGTTTATCTCGATAAAAAGTTACAAATACCTCTAAATTTCGGAAATGCATCTTCGGACGTATTTATATTACACACACTCAATGCTTTCGTTAGTGAGGCACCACATACTATTCAAAAATGTGTTTGGAAATACATCTATGTATCCATATTAGAGTGATTCCACAAGTGCATCTCTGTAATAACCCTTACTTTTGTGACTGAGTGTGTTTTACAGATATGCATATGTCAACGAGTTTAAATTCATATACCTTGCGCTAGACCCTTCCCCGTTCCTTTTTTATGTGCTACAATTTTAAAAATCCTTCAAAGAGTTAGTGTGCAAGAATTAACTATGCCATTTTTCAAACTTTATCACTACTTCTACCTAATTACAAACAATCCCAAGACATTACATTCACTCTAATCAATCTTTCACACAACAACTCACAATCGATAAGTTTCTCATTTTCTTTCTTTTTTTAGTTGTGATGCATGTATTAGGTAAAATAGCTTGTTTAAGATCCATTAGATTGTAGTTACGTTCAAAATATGTAGCTTGTATAGACATGGCTTCACATTTTTTAATGCATGTCTTTTGGTAACAATTATATTATTTGTATTTTTTCAATAAATTATGTATCATTGTAACATTTTTCTATTAATTGACTAATATTTGGATTTGTATTATTGTTTGAATTTATATATGACATCCTTGAATTACATTAATATAATTAGCATGGTATTATTGATATCCTTAGTATAAATGACCTAGAAAATATCAATTTCAAGGAAAACCTACTGCCTATGACAAATGTTATAAGTTTTTCGGGTTTTCGAGATATGTACTTTCGAAATGCTCTCAGAACTATGCAAAAACACTCTTTCATCAGCTTATAATGTTTTCAAAGGTTAGTCTGAAGATGCAGTTACAAACACATCTTGCAAAATCATTAACTAGTTTTTGGAAAATATGGGGTGGTGACTCACTTATGAAGTGCTACATGCATTTAAGATGCATCTAGAGATACATCTCTGAAATATGAAAATGGAAAATTCAGATTTTCAGTGTGTTAACCCTCACCCCATGAAATGGATAAAATAATTCCTAAACATTATATATCGCTTATGGTTAGATTATCAATTTTAAGGATTCATCGAATAAACGTTGGTATGTGTTTATCATCTGGACCAAATCAGAATTGACGTTCATCAAATTAAGATCGTGCTCCTAAATTCCATATCATGCCCAAACTGTTGTTCCTAAATCAGAATTGAAAGTTCTGTTCATATACTCCATAAACATACCAGGGGCATAAGAAACTCCGAACGACATCACTGAGTATTCATAGTGGCCGTACAAGATTCTAAAAGTAGTCTTTGAGATATCTTCATCTTTCACTCTAATCCGGTGATAACCCGATCTCAAATCTATCTTACTGAATACACATGCTTCAACCAATTGGTCCATAAGATATCGATCACGGGAAAATGATATTTATTATTAATAGTGACTTTGTTCAGTTGACGATAATCGATACACAATCTCATATTGTCGTCCTTCTTCTTCATAAGTAACACCATAGCTCCTCAAGGAAATACACTTGGTCTGATAAATTTCTTTTCAATCAAGTCTTCTAAGTAACACCATAGCTCCTCAAGGTGACATTTATATAGGTTTGGTGTCCGACACTAGATCAACAAAAAACTCAACTTCTCTCTCTGGCGGTAGATAAGTAATATCATCTGGAAATTATTTCACCACTGGTAGATCAACAATTGATGTCTTACTTCCTATTTGTAACAAAGAAAACATCACAAGTAGAGCTGTAAAAATTGGCTACCCGGCCCTAATGGGTCAGTCCTGGTGAGCTCGGGTTTTTTAGGGCTGGGCCAAAAAAGCTGATATCTAATATGGGCTTGAAAATTATTACCCGAGACCGGCCTTAGATGGGCTTCATACTGCCCGACCCTAAATGAGATTTTTTAAGACAAAAAATAAAAATAAAAATGCCATAATATTTATTATAAACAAAATTAAAAAGGTTTAATAGCCTTTTTAGTCCTGCATCTTAACATTGGAGTTCATTTTGGTCCCTTAAATTTGAAAAGATCCACATTGATCCCTTAACTCTTCAAAATGTTTATATTAATCATTTTTGTCTAATTAACAACGAATTTAGCGATCTATTTTTGAGTTTTTCCGTTGATAATAAGACGGAAATAACTAATATGAAACGTTTTGAAGAGTTAAGGTACTAATATGGACTATTTTAAAGTTAAAAGACTAAAATAAACCTCGAAGTTAAGATACAGAACCAAAAAAAGATATTAAGCCAATTAAACATTATATTATTTTAAACATAATATATTTTTAAGTACTATATCATCTTTTATAAATACTATAATGTGTTTTTAAATACAATACATGTCTAAATTATGTAAAATAATACTCAAATATTTAACATAAAATAAACTAATACAATATGAGAAAAGAGTGTTGATTATATTAATGTATAATATTTAAAAGAGAAAGATTAAATAGAATATAGATAAAGTTTAGTGAGGTGAGAAAAACCAATGTTGTATTTTGGAGTAAGACAATATAAGTATTAATATAACTTTTTAAAGTTTATAGCGATGTGGGTCTAATGGGCTACCCATGGCCCATATGGGCTAGCCCTAATGGATAGAGGACTTTTTAGGGCTGGGCTAAAAAAGTCCTGAAAAATATGGGATCTAATTTTAAGGCTTAATCCCCTATGATTTTTCGGGCTTAGTGGGCCGGCCTATATTGGCTAACCCATTTTGACAACTCTAATTGCAAGCATTTGGGCTTCATCTTTCAAGAATTCTTTCATTTGACTGGCCGATAGGAATAAAGAATCATTCTCTTCCACGAACTCAAGATATAACATTGCCTTGGAATAACAGTTGATATACATACGGTTGATCTCTAGCCAATTTATCCCTAAAATAATATCAAGTCGAATCAAAGGTAAGTAAAATAAGTTAATACCAAATTCTTTACCATATATTGTCGGAGGGAAATTCAAAAAAACTGAATAACCAGTCACCGACCCATTAGCTAAAGTATTAATTCTCATACCTCCGCCCATAGGGGACAAGATGAATTTTAATCTTTTCACACAATTAGTAGATAAAAAAGAATGAGTAGAACATGTATCAATGATAGTAATAAAAGGAATACCATTAATAAAGGATGTACCTTATATGACATTATCGGAATTTGAGGCCTTTGTACCACTGAGTGCAAAATTTTTTCCTCCATCTTTGACATTCAGCATCTTCTTAGGTTTTTGATAGTTGGTACTGATGTGACCATTCTCTTAAAAATTATAGAAAACCATTCCAACACTCTTACATTCATTAGCCTTGTGCCCAACCTTCCCACATTTGTAACATGTCACCTCAGTACACTCTGAAATATGATGACCAAGAACACCACATTTGAAGCACTTGATCAGATTAGCAGCACCTCCCCCACTTTGACTCTTCCCACCATTATCCTTCTACCAGAACTTCTGCTTACCTTTACCATCAAGATTCTTTACCATCAAGAATAATATAAGGCTTTCCATGATTGTGATTACCATTTCTTTTGTCACTGACATCTTATAATGGGAGGATTTAGCATGTTTGTCTTCATCATAGATAAGAAACTTATTAAGTAGGACAGAGAACTGGCGAATTTCCTGATACCCAATAAATTGCTTAATTTTTGTGCGCAATCATTTCTCAAACTTGATACACTAAGACATTTCAGCCTCCACCCCATTATAGTGAGGGAAGAACCTAAACAATTTCTCAAACTTGGCAGCATAATCTGCAACAATCATATTTCTTTGCTTAAGTTCAAGGAATTCCACCTCTTTCTTGCCACACACATCAGTTGAGAAGTATTTTTCCAAGAACACTCCCCTAAAAATAGCCCACATAATTACTATACCATTAGGCCCAAATCTCTGTCTAGCATTATTCCACCAATACTCTGCTTCTTCAGACAACAAATTAGCACCATAAAAAATCTTCTGAGCATCTGCACATGCCATCACTCAGAAGATTTTCTCGATCTCCTACAACCAAACATGTGCGCCTTCTAGATCGTGCCCTCCTTTGAATGTTGGTGGTTTGTTCCTCAGAAATCAGTCCACTCTACAAGATCCATCATCTTCAACTTGTGGATTCTGCTGAGCTTGCAACACTTGAGCCAAGGTTGTCAAGGCATCAATAATAGCACAATCATTTCTCCCTGTCATTCCTCTGTATATCAAGAAACAACTGTTAGAACAAACATTGTGTCAGCAATGATCACACATATGTCATACACCAAGAACAATGAAAATCACAAAACATGTCCGGATGGACCGACCTATTATGATACCACTATGTAAACACCCTAAACCCCAAACTTAATTTTTTTAAAGATAAAATCATACATAGGATGTTACTTCACAAAATACTCTAGTACATAAACATGCAAATAAATAATTTATAGCAAAAGACAAACAAAAACATGTCATGAGTCTAAAAAAACATTTTCGAAAAACTCCTCAAAAGAGTTACAATTCAAATCTGAAAGTACAAGCGTCCAAATCCCCGATGTTACATACCAGAGCATTATTCGACTAAATAAAGAAAAATAGTAAATGCTGAGAGGGCATCAAAGTCATCTCACGACCATGACAACCATTCACTCCTGCTGATTACCTATACAAAATTTGCACAAAGCCAAACAAAAAAAAAACTATGAGTGAGAATACACTTACAAGTAATAACGATGAAATTTAGCAATAGAGTGATAAACAAATATAATAATAATTTTAACACACAAACACATACACCAATACAAACACATACATCATTCTTAATATATACAATGCTATTATGCACAAATTCCTCCACCTATGTGCATGTGGTACAAAGTCTTTGTGGATATCAAATGTATATTACTGATTTCTTCCACGATCTTCGATCCATCACCTGAACCGACGATCCCCACCAAATAGATCTAAGACCCGTCTCTAGTCTCTTAACTAGACCAACGACCCCACCAAATAGACTTGAGGCCACCAAATGGACCGAAGTCCTACCTAACTCCAATGTATATGCATGCATGAAAATGCTAGTAGCCAAACAATTTAATTCACCAAGACAATTATAAATCACCCAAAATTATTTAATCAATTATTCACCAAAAATAAGTTTTGAGTATGAACCATATATCACCAATAAAAGACCTCAAAAATTAATAATTATTTCCAATAATGTTTCAATTTTATTACTCCAAAATGTTATCTATTTTTTCTTTTATGTTATATTTTTAAAATGCTCACAATAATTAAAGTTGCATTTCTTTTTCTTTTTAATGGTTTCATTTATAAAATGAACTCATATTTAAATTAATATAATATTATATAATATTAATTATCAATTTATCAAAAATATTTATAATTGTTTATTTACAAAAAATGAAATAAAAATGTTTCATTAAAAGTTTTATAAAATGCATCAAAAATAATAAAATTTATTGATTATTATGATTTGTATACATAAATTTAAAAACAACAATTAAAAATAAATGAGCGAGTTTCGTTATACATTTTAATTAATAATATAAGCATCCCTTTGATAAAATGAAATTTTGTGAACATCATTGATGAAATGAATAAACATAGTGTAAAAGTAATGAGCATCGTTAACCAAAAAACACTGTTAATTATTGTTTTTATTATTTTCATACGAAGGCAATTTCTTAAGGCACCCTTGGTTTTTTAGAAACTATATGGATTTTTTATAATATTTTTAGTTTTTGAAGATATATTTTTGGACGAATCTTTTTTATATTTAAGAAATTTTATTTTGGATGACCTCTCAATAAATTTGGAGATATACCTCTAAAATGAATTGAACAAAACATTAAAATTAATCAGTTCAGTGAATGTTTCGGAGATATATTTCCAGAACATATGGGCGGCAATTTGAATTTTTCTATCACCTTTGAGATTATTCCGGAGATATATCTCTGGAAATATCTGATATATTTTCCAGCTGCATGATCAATCACCATTGTTTCCATACTTGTTTTCAACTCAAACCCTCTTTCCTAAAAACCCTACATTCTTAATCTTATTTTTCGCTCAAAATCTCCATCCTTTGGGTTTAACATATCACAGGGAGCAAAAAAAGATTGAATTTTAGGTAAAGATTGTTCATTTTCATCTACATTGATCACATTAATCATGAAATTTGATTGAAAAACTTACGCAGTGTCCAGAGATGTATCTCCGGAACATGTTGAACATGAGCTTTTCCAGAGATGCATTTCTGGAATATTTATGTGTTCATTTTCCAGCCTTTTCTGCAGCAGTAGATTAAATTTTTGTAGCGTTTGTATTGTTTTCAATAGATATGGTGCACCCCGATAATATATCAAAACAAGTAGTTTTTACGAACAATATTTCTCTGGATGTTCAAGAGGTTGTTGTTAAGGCGATAGATGTTCGTGATGACTTTAATAACAAGCAAGAGTTTGACAACCGTGATAACATGCTCGAACGAAATCATATGGTGGCAGCTATACTTGAATTTGGTGTGATTATCGGAAAATCATATGTAGCGTTTGTATTGTTTTCAATAGATATGGTGCACCCTGATAATATATCAAAACAAGTAGTTTTTACGAACAATATTTCTCCGGATGTTCAAGAGGTTGTTGTTAAGGCGATAGATGTTCGTGATGACTTTAATAACAAGCAAGAGTTTGACAACCGTGATAACATGCTCGAACGAAATCATATGGTGGCAGCTATACTTGAATTTGGTGTGATTATCGGAAGGTCAGATAATGACTCAGATAGAAGAAACACCTTTGTGACTAAGTTGTGCAAAAGAAGCGAGAAATATCGAACTCCTCTCTGAAATTTTAAGAGAGACGACACGGGTAGTAGATGATGTGAATGTTCGTTTAAGCTTCATGGTTACATATTGACTAATAAAAAATGGAGATTTAATGTCATTTGTGGTGTGTATAACCATGAATTGTGCTTAAAATTAGCCGGCCATCTTAGTGTATGTCGGCTCAAGCCGGAAGAGAAGGTATGTATTAGTGACATGACCTTGAATCTTATCCAACCGAAAAATATACTTGTAACATTGAAACGGAAAGAAACCGACAATATATCAAATATCAAACAAGTGTATAACATTCGATACCTCACTAACAAGGCGATTAGGGGAGATAGAACTGAGATGAAACAATTGTTGAAACTGTTGGACGATAACAATTACGTGTCCCAGTACTGAACTTGCGACGATGGAGTTACGGTTAGAGATATTTTTTGAACTCATCCAGATATGATTTAGTTGTTCAACACATTTTCGACACTTTAAATCCCAACGCGTACGGTTTAAGTTTTTATTTATTTTTAAATCACTTTTGTTTTGCAATATCTTCATTTATTTTTATTATTTTGAAGATTTTGAAATTAAAAATTAATGTCAAGGTTCAACCATACTATTTAAATGATAAAGTAAACGGAACGTGAATCTCCAAGTTAAATTTTTTAATATAATATTTTATAATCTTTAAAGCCAAAACCTTCAAAACTAGTGATACAATAATTTATAAAAATAAAAGATGAAAATTTTGAAAGTGAAATGAATTAGGTTTAATAAAAATGGAAATGAATATGACTTATAATATTAGGCAATTAGTTAACTTATAATATTTTTCTTTTGAAATTTAAAATTACAGCCGACACAACTTCTTAAATAGATTCATTTAAAATTTGTTAAAAAAATCTGGATGAATTTCTTCCACATCCAATAAATGAATGAATTACTATTATTGTCAGTTTTTATTTTTAAAGATATTTTTACCTTTTTCATCGTATTGACCAACGGATTTTTTTCCTTACAAATTTATTATCATTATTATTATTTTTACCTTCCATTTCCCTTTGTGTATTAGGAAACGCATTCAAACCAAAGTCAGCAATGAAACAAGAAAGAAAATAAAAATAGAAGAAGAAGATAATTCTTATGTAAGTGTAACCAATCATTTCAAGAGTAAAGATAAAATATCAAATGAGCAAGTGAAGTAAAACAACAAGACAAAGCCAACTGTGGGTGAGCTGTAAAACTCTCTAACAATAAATAACCTCCTCCTCCTCGATGCTCACAACCACCGTAACAAACTCATCGATGAATCCCTACATTTTCGGCGTCATACTCCCCGTTCTCGCCACTCTCCTCTTCCGCTCCAACCACCCCAAACGCCGTGGAGTTCCCACCGACAACACCGGCGATCCCGGCGTCACTGTTAGAAACAAGCGATTCGATTCGCCGGTGGAGACGGCATGGGAGGGAGTGAGCACGCTGGCGGAGCTGTTCGAAGAAGCGTGCAGGAAGTACGGGGAGGGACTGTTGCTTGGGACGCGGTTGCTTATATCGAAGGAATTGGAAACGAGTAGCGATGGGAGGCAGTTCGAGAAGGTTGAATTGGGAGGGTATGAGTGGCTATCGTATGCTGATGCGTTTGAAGCAGTTTCTAGCTTTGGGAGTGGATTGGCTGCGTTGGGACATGGAAGGGAACAGCGTGCGGCTATCTTTGCTGATACAAGGGAAGAGTGGTTCCTTGCTCTGCAGGTTCGTAGTGTTATTTCCCAAAGTAATTGAGGTTATCTAACTCTTAATTAATTTTAATAATCTCTTTTTAACAAGTCATTATGGGGTGTTTGTTTCAAAGTTGTAAGATTTATTCTCTGAAATATTACAAGTTACAAAATAAATTTATATTTTTGTTTTCAAGTTAAAAATTTAATTCCTAGATATAAAATATTCCGAGGAAGAAAATAACTTCACATTCCCATGCTTTTCATTTCCAAGGTAATGGGTGGGTATAAATGTTTTCCATGAATGTGAAAATAAAATTTAAATAGCTATCTGTATATTCCACTCTTACAAATAATTTTAGAAATGTGATCAATATTAACCTAATACATTTTATATACAATATATATAAAGATGTCTATTCTTACGTGAGAAAATGGAATATGCACTTATAATGTAAAAAATTTTTAAACTTTAAACCAATTACCATCATGTATTTTGTCACATCAGATTGTAATTTTTATAATTTTTAAGTTAATGTTATGACATAGATAGTGATGAATTCCTATTAGATTCTAGTATAATTTTCTTTTTTTTACAGTGTAAAATTATTTTACATTTACCAGGCATTCTTATTAAACTCTTCTTAGTGGGAAGAGCATTAGTTGTGATATGTCATTGCATGAAAAAAAAAGATGAGGAATTATTTTAAAGTTAATTTGTTCGGTTTGACTTTTTTAGAGAGAAGACTAAATTTGACTAATGTGGTGTAATTGTTATATAGAGTTAACTTTAACACATTTTGATGATATAGCATATGGTTATAGTTAATGTCAAAATGTATATCTATGATCTATTTAATAGTAAGTCTCAATCCCCTATTTGATTTTGAAAAATATTTATCCAGTTGTATGTTACTGAATGAGTGTAACTTTTTTCTTCCTTTCATTTTATACTTATGTTTTCTCCTTCAGGGTTGTTTCAGGCGAAATGTGACAGTTGTAACTATGTATGCATCATTGGGAGAGGAAGCTTTATGTCACTCCCTAAATGAGGTTATTTGTTTTTCGTTAGTCTCTTAATTACTTCAAGGAACTTGTTTACTCTCTGCTGTGGTTTACTGAAATGTTTATGCGTTAGCCATTATGTTATTCATTCAAGTCTATGAACTCTTTACTGCTCTGTTTCTCTCTGAAGTCTCTCTCAAATTCTTTTCTTTCAGACAGAGGCTACAACAGTAATTTGTGGGAAGAAAGAATTGAAAACACTTGTACATATTAGTGGACAACTTGACTCAGTGAAACGTGTGATATGCTTGGATGATGATATCCCATCTGATACCTCATCTGTTGGACATGGGTGGACAGTTATATCCTTTGCAGATGTTAAGAGACTTGGTAAACAAAACCCTGTTGATGCTGATTTACCTCTCCCACCAGATGTTGCAGTTATTATGTATACAAGTGGAAGTACCGGATTACCTAAGGTTTGAATCATCTTAAATATGTAGCTCTTCAATATCAGTTTTTTTTTAATAAATTAGCAATTTGTATTTGATTTTTTTTTTTTGCACAGGGTGTGATGATGACACATGGCAATGTTTTAGCTACAGTCTCGGCTGTGAAGACAATTGTTCCCAAACTTGGGAAAAAGGATATATATCTAGCATACTTGCCAATGGCTCATATCCTTGAACTAGCAGCCGAGGTATGCAAGGAGATAGATATACATACTTTTGCGAATAGATTCAATAAATGTTTCAGTTTAAGTGTTTGACATTGCATTCTGTTTCTATTTTCTTGCATTTTTGTGTTTTGACAAAGTTGAATTTATTGTAGAATTTGATGGCAGCTGTTGGGGCTGCTATAGGATATGGATCTCCTTTGACCCTAACAGATACATCAAGCAAGATAAAGAAAGGAACAAAGGGGGATGCTACAGTGTTGATGCCAACTTTAATGGCTTCTGTACCTGCAATTCTTGACCGTGTTCGGGATGGAGTGTTCAAGAAGGTATTTTGATTTGTGACTCATGTGAATACCCCACCCATCTCATATGCCTCATGCGTGTGTTGGTAAGCTAGTTGCATCAAATCTCCTTTCAAAATATTTTGTTCCTCGACTATAGAGTTGAGCAATTTGATCTCCAAATTTATGAAATAACAAATTAGTCTGTGTTGAAGATTGTCAATCATTTTTTTAGTGATTCCATCAATTAGTTCAATCAGTTATTATGAAACTAGATTGTAAAATAGAAATCAACATAAAATGTAATCAAATTTCTAGAAACAAGCTTCAAATGGGCGTTTAATAAATATGTTCACTTAGGATTTGTGGCAGTTAGATGACATATATGAACTAAATTAGATTATGACTTAAATTTAAAAACTAATTTGCATTTTGTATGTTTAAAGATTAGATTAAATTGTTCGTTCCAACAATTTTGAAGATTAAAATTGCGACTCACTTGCTTCAATAGTGCTAGACTGAAAGACTCTCCAATGCAGGTAAATGCAACAGGAGGATTACCAAAGAAGTTGTTTTATTTATCCTATGAGAGAAGGTTGCAAGCTATTAATGGGAGCTGGTTTGGAGCTTGGGGCTTGGAAAAGGCTCTCTGGAACTTTCTTGTGTTTAAAAAGGTCCGAGCAATTCTAGGTGGCCGTATCCGTTTTATACTGTCTGGTGGTGCTCCCCTTTCTGGTGATACTCAGCAGTTCATCAATATCTGCCTTGGGTCAGTCTTGTCAATAATATATACATATAAGAAATCAACATCAAAATTTAATAACATGAAAGCGGAATAGACCAGAAAGACAAATTAACTCAAAATGCTAACATGTCTAAAACTAAAGAATCATCCTTGGTTTCCTGTCCAACCAGAAGAAGCACTAATAAAAGACAGCATGCATAGATATGTCAAACTTTGAAACTTTTTTGCAAACACATAGTCACACTCACAAGCAACAATATCCTATCGTTGCACCAAGGATATCCCTCCTTCTGTAAAGGAAAATATTATTGGATTTTATTCTCTTATCACACTATTTATGCTTATTACTTTTTCTTTTCTACAATTTGTGTTTTTATATTGTTTAGTCATTTCCAGTGCTCCTATAGGCCAAGGATATGGTCTTACAGAGACTTGTGCTGGTGGGACATTCTCTGATTTTGATGATACATCTGTTGGCCGTGTTGGACCACCTCTTCCTTGTTCATACATTAAGGTAATAATTAACCACACCAACTTTGCTTTTCTATGTATATTTTTACATGAATTACTCTTTCATGTGCGATAAGGATTTAGCTATTTTAAAGCAAGGGATGCATTTTAGAGAACAAAGTGCAAATTATAATGGTTGGTTGAATAAAGTGCAAGTTATGACAGTTAGAGAATCAACCTTTATAACTCCTCATTTTAAAGGAATCCCGTTTTGATATCATCGTGGTTTGGTTACTTCTAGTTAATATCTTAAATCCCTCATCTCTAGTACACTCCTAGTAGCTTAAGTATAAAGGAATCTTATCTTATACCATTGGATGCAAGTGTAGAATTTTTATTGCAGTGAAAATGCGTCTCAGTTAAAATGAATAAAAAGCTGAATATTATTTCTGAATCATTATAGTAGATAATTTAATTGCAGTATATATTGAAATTGTATTGGAATTCTACATTGCTCAGACTCTCATGCTGTTGGATGCATAGATGTGTTTGGACACCCTTATCCTTTAAGTTAGCTTTTGGAATGAGATCCAAGCCCTTTTAACAATATATTGAATTGGTCAAACAAATGCCTTCCCAACAGATTATCTTTCTTTTATACCCCGCCATCATCTTATATATGTCAATTTGTTTTCTCAGCTTATCGACTGGCCCGAAGGTGGGTATTTGATTAATGACTCACCAATGCCCCGGGGTGAAATTGTAATCGGTGGTCCAAATGTCACACTTGGGTACTTCAAAAACGAAGAAAAGACAAAAGAATCATACAAGGTAAGCATTTTTTTAATCTTTTATTATGATGGGAAAAAATAATAAGGGATAAATATCTGTTAATTCTATTGATAAGGTGAGATAAATATCAAAGATCACTTTATCATAGGAAATAGTAAATTCAATAATTTTTTTTTGAAGTATACATAAAAGCTGATATCTTAAGTTCTATTGATTTGAGTTCTTCTGTTTAGTGAATCTGAATGTTGTATTACTATCATTATTTGTTTGGTGGGGCCAGGTTGATGAAAGAGGAATGAGATGGTTCTACACTGGTGACATAGGGAGGTTTCATCTAGATGGTTGTCTTGAGATCATTGATCGTAAAAAGGACATTGTTAAACTGCAGCATGGAGAGTACGTCTCTTTGGGAAAGGTATGGCCATTAATTTGTAGAACATGCATCATTCTCAATTATTTTTCAAATTAATCATCATTTCGGTTCTTAAATACAGTACGAATCTGATTATTTAGTGGTCCAAATTCATGAAATGACAGAATCATCTCTTAAATATAAAATCATTGGTCAGTTTAATACATTCATCTAAAAAATAGTCACTCTCCAAACTATCATTAGTAGAAAAACTCAAATCAATAAATAGTGATATCTTTTTTAGTTCTTGACTTCTGGTTGCAGCTAGCTCTAAAATGCTAGGTGGTTTTAATATTTCATAAAGTCAAGAAACTAAATCATGAAATCCTTGCAGGTTGAGGCAGCTCTTATTGTCAGCCCCTATGTGGACAATATTATGTTGCATGCTGATCCTTTCCATAGTTACTGTGTGGCACTTGTTGTGGCTTCTCAGTCCACATTGGAAGAATGGGCTTCAAAGCAAGGAATTCCTTATTCTGGTTTTTCAGAACTATGCTCTAAAGGAGAAAGCTTGAAAGAGGTGCACGCGTCACTAGTAAAGGTATACTATATGCCTATATTTCTGTTTTTAGAATATGTATAGATTTGATATTTTTTTGAAATAGGGAACGGAGCGAGTATTAATTTGTAATTTATGAAACTATGTGCAGGAGGCAAAGAAGGCAGGTTTGCAAAAACTTGAGATTCCTGCAAAAATTAAATTGCTTTCTGATCCATGGACACCTGAGTCTGGCCTAGTCACTGCTGCTCTCAAGCTCAAGAGAGAGGTCGTCAGAAAGACTTTTCAGGAAGAACTTCTCAAGTTATACTCTTCATAGGCTAGCTAGGTATTTGGATGTTGAGTTTCTTGGTTTTTTATATTGAAAAGAGAAAAACTATCAGAGTATGTTTGAATAAGAGGGTAATTTAAATTTTTGAGGTGATATAATTTTAGAGGGTAATTTAAATTTAAGAGAATTTTTTGAGGAAATAGAACTTTATAGGGTAATTCAAATTCTTATACGTAAATTACATTCTTAGGATGATAAAATTTGAGATATCCTAAAGTATGTTTGGGTTGGTGGTAAATTAAATTCTTAGGATGATAAAATTTGAAATATCCTAAAGAATGTTTAGATTGGTGGTATGAGATGAAATGGAATAAAGTGGTAATTAGTGCGATTCTGATAAAATTTGAAATATCTAAAGAATGTTCAAATAATGAATATAACGGACATAAAGGATCATTTCATCCAAATCTCTATTTTTTGTTCCATCCAATTTGGATGTATGTGATGGAATGAAAATAAAATAATCCAAACAATAGAGTGAGATCTATATTTCATTCCGCTATATAGTCTTAAAGTGACATAAATTTTATGAAATGTTTTGTCAAAATTATTATTTTTTTTTTAAATACTACATAAAAATTTAAAGTTAGATTTTTTTTTATTTCTCCATCTAAATATAACGCAAATTTTAAATTAATCTTATAAATTATTCTATTAAATTTTGTAAATTGTTAAAATTATGATGCATTAATGGTATAAATTTTTTATAAAGACAATACATAACAATTAATTTCATAAAAAGTGTAAACATTCTTATTTTATTTTTTGGGTTGATTTTTATTTTTTGAACTAAATTAAATATAAATAGTTAGATGATAGTTAGATGATGTTTTAGAATGGTGGTTGACCGATGTCAGAACAATAGTTTCATTGTTGGTCGTTGTGAGTGTTGACTATTGTTGGCAGGAGTTGGAGTAGTGGTATGCGATCATTGGTGGTAATGTTTTAGTATTTAAACAAAAATTTGAATTTTGAGACCTATTTTACTGGTTTTGAATTTTAGTGCAAAATGTATGGAAACTAAGTAAAAAATCAACTCTTAACTCTAATTTTGTCAAACATGTTTTTTTTTTTTTAATTTGTTAAATTCACTTTCAAAATAAAAAATAAAAAACTCACAAGCACGCGAACATTATTTTTAATGACTAGGTAACTAAGAGTTCACAAAGACAAAAAAAACAAGGGTGATAAAATAGATGGATTGGATAAATATGGATTATATTGTTAATGGATGGATCAAAACAAGGAAATTTTACCCCATACCCCTACAATTATACCCATACCTCTACACTAAAATTTTTTGGACCAAAATACCCTCGTATAAAAAGTTATAATTTTTTTTGTTTGTTTACTGGAAGACTTTTTGGAAGTCTTCCGGTTCACATTTTTTTGGTTTGTTTACTGGAAGACTTCAAGAAGTCTTTCGGTTCACATTTTTTTTTTGGTTTGTTTACTGGAAGACTTTTTGGAAGTCTTCCGGTTCACATTTTTTTGGTTTGTTTACCGGAAGACTTCCAAGAAGTCTTCCAGTTCATGCTTTTTTATTTTTTTTAATTTTTTTTTAATATTCAAATTACAAATATATTTATTCTATTTACTCTATTTTAATTAATATATTTATTCTATTTATTTATTTAATAATAATTATTCTCCTAATTTAATTTTTTATTAATTTACTATATTTATTTACTTAATAATAATTACTCCACTAATTTGTTATTGTTTTTTTTAATCAATAAAAATAAAAGTTGTTAACTAATTTATATATTGATTGTGTTTTTTAAAGAAAGAAAATTAACAGTTTAATAATATGTT
This sequence comes from Lathyrus sativus, assembly GCA_963859935.3. Lineage (NCBI taxonomy): Eukaryota > Viridiplantae > Streptophyta > Magnoliopsida > Fabales > Fabaceae > Lathyrus > Lathyrus sativus. Next base: position 37,438,452 of record OZ012740.1, on the reverse strand, counting down.
TATATGAAAAATAAAAATAAATATTATATTTAAATTATAATCCTATCATTTCTTCTATAAAAAATTTTCACCAAAAAATTATAATATATAACATTTATAATTATTTAAACAATATTTTATAGGGTAAAATATTAACTTTTAAAAATATATTTTATGGGGTAAAATATACTTTTCACCATAAAATATTAACTTTTAAAATTTGTAGGGGTAAAATATTTTATGGGATAAAATATTAACTTTTAAAATATTAAAAACTAATTAAATCATAAATATTTCCTTCAGAGTAATTGTGGTGTCTCAAAATCCTCAGACATATCTAGAATCACAAAGCCGACTGAATATGATAGAACATCTACTCTTACATAGACATCTTCAAGAATTCCATATGGGCATGTGATTGATCTATCCGCCAGTGTTAGAATCATTTGAGTAGGTTTCTATTCACCATATTTTAACTTCCTCATCATGGACAATGACATCAGATTGATGCTAGCTCCTAAATCACACAGAGAAATGCTAATATTTAGCGAACCAATAACATAAGGAATAATGAATCTACCTGATTAGTGATTTTGGGTGGAAGCTTCATTTGGATGATTTCACTACACTCTTCTGCTAAAACATGTTTTCATCACTCTTCTGCTAAAAATTTATGATTTAATTAGTTTTTAATATTTTAAAAGTTAATATTTTACCCCTACAAATTTTAAAAGTTAATATTTTATGGTGAAAATTTTTAAAAGTATATTTTACCCCATAAAATATATTTTTAAAAGTTAATATTTTACCCCATAAAATATTATTTAAATAATTATAAATGTTATATATTATAATTTTTTGGTGAAAATTTTTGATAGAAGAAATGATAGGATTATAATTTAAATATGATATTTATTTTTATTTTTCATATAAACATATTATTAAATTGTTAATTTTCTTTCTTTAAAGAACACAATCAATATATAAATTAGTTAACAACTTTTACTTTTATTGATTAAAAAAAACAATACCAAATTAGTGGAGTAATTATTATTAAGTAAATAAATATAGTAAATTAATAAAAAATCAAATTAGTGGAATAATTATTATTAAATAAATAAATAGAATAAATATATTAATTAACTAAAATAGAGTAAATAGAATAAATATATTTGTAATTTGAATATTAAAAGAAATTAAAAATTAAAAAAAAAAAGCATGAACCGGGAGACTTCCAAAAAGTCTTCATGTAAACAAACTAAAAAAATGTGAATCGGAAGACTTCCAAGTCTTCCGGTAAACAAACCAAAAAAAATGTGAACCGGAAGACTTCTAAAAAGTCTTCCAGTAAACAAACCAAAAAAATGTGAACCGGAAGACTTCCAAAAAGTCTTCCGTTAAACAAACCAAAAAATTATAACTTTTTATACGAGGGTATTTTGGTCCAAAAAATTTTAGTGTAGGGGTATAGATATAATTGTAGGGGTATGGGGTAAAATTTCCTCAAAACAATCCATTAATCCATTAACAATCTACTCAACTCTCTTAATAAAAATCAAATCAAATCCATTCATTAAAAGATAAAATTCATTCAATCCATCCATTAACATGTTTCTAATGGATGGATATCCATCCATCCAAAAAGTTAATTTAAAAATTCTTAATTATTTTTTACATTTCATAGAAATATAATTTAAATATTTTGAATTATTTTTTAAATTTCGTAAAAAAATTTAAATTTCACAAAAATAATTAATATTCTTAACTATTTAAAGAAAAATATAATTTAATAAGTGATAACATAATATCCAATGGATTTATAAAATGAGATGGATGAATTGAATCCATCCATATGAGTTAGTGGATGGATTTGATCAAATCCATTAAATTATTTTTGTCTTATGGATGGATTTGATGGATAAATTATTGGATGGATATTATCTAAATGTATTTAATTGTCACCTCTAGCAGAAAGAATGATTCAATCAGATAGCACAAAATATACCGAACTCATACTATTGAGAACAAAAAGAAAAGCAACATATCAAACAATAAGAACAACAAAGAAAAAAACAAAACCCTAAAAACATCAAATAAATTGACCAATAAAGAGGCAATAAAAAGGGTAGGACTCAAACAATAAAATTCCACCCCTATTAAGAGAACACATGATAGATTTCAATTCACGGGAAACTACCATCAGACAAAAACAAAGTCTTTTAGGAGAAACACCAAGAATACTCTATCACAAGAATAAAGTCGAAAGATCTCAAATCACTATTGATTTAGACAGAGGATAAGGTTCTTATGCAAAATAGAGAAAACATAAGAATTTGCTAAGGACCTACCAAAATACCCTAATTGGATCAACTAAAACCCTAAGATTAAACAAATTCTCTCTATTAAAGATCTTATCTTACAGAAGTTAAAAAAAAACCACGACTTTAGAATGAACCCAACTAATCTAAATGAGAGGGAGGTCCAAGTACAAAAAATGGGAAGAAAAAACAATAGGAAGATTATGCTCCAATAGATAAAAAAAGTTGAGTATATTGGAAACATCCCATCACTAGCATGTTGCCACCACCCATATCACTATTAAAGGATATAGTCGACCCCGGGATAAAAGAAAGGATGTTGTAAACCATTTCATATTCATAAACAAAGAGAGATATCCTTATACAATTTACCTCACCCGCATGTCGATAGTGCTGATCAGAGATTCTAAAAAGCCTAGGGAACCTGATTTTTGTTGGATATGTGGCTTCACACATGAGAGAGAGAGAGAGAGAGAGAGAGAGAGAGAGAGAGAGAGAGAGAGAGAGAGAGAGAGAGAGAGAGAGAGAGAGAGAGAGAGAGAGAAAGAGAGAGAGAGAGAGATATTGGGGGGGGGGGGGTTGAATTGTGTGTTACATAAAAAATTGGTTTTGAAAAAATTTTGGAATTAAAATAAGAGTTCAAAAATATTTTGAAAAGAATGCTAAGATTAAATAGCAGAAAAAAATTGCAGAAAGTAAAGTGCAAAAATTAAAGAAATAAGTGAAAAGAGAACACAGTAGAAGTTATAGAGGTTCGATTAAACAAAAGAGACACACTCTTCTCTCCAAGAATTGATCTCTTGAGTATCCCATAAACTTAAGATCTTTTAATAGATTAAATTATCGAACCCCCTTATACAAGGAAAAATGAAGTTTATGGCTAACTTCCAACCAAACAACAACCTATGGAGTGAAGAGGCGAGTCTTTCTTCCAGACGGAGGATCGAAACGTTTAGTCTCCTTTTCAACAAAATCTTAGAATGGTTAGCCTTCACGCTTCAAACAAACTTTGGGAGCTTTTAACACTGGGATGAGCTCTCGAACCTAAACCTTGGTTTTATACATGACTAACCAATAACCAGTGAAATTTTATCACCGAGTTTATCTCGAACCGAAACAAGATTTTAATACCGGGTTAAGCTTTAACCTAATCTGGGTTTTATCACAGGATAACCAAGAGCCTATGAGATTTTATTGCGGGCTAATCTCGAACCTAAACAAGAAACTTGATCACACAAATTCCAAACCTAAACCTTTTATGTGTTTAGCTTCAAACCTAAACAAACAATCCCTAAATGGATAAAATGTTCAACCAAGGTATTAACAAATCTACCCTTATAGAATTACAACTTCCTCACCTGTAAAAATATTTTCTCGAAAGCACTCCGACTAAATTATTAGTGAGAGAATGGGTAATCCTTCCCTATTTTCCAGAGGAGTTATTGACGATTATGTTTTCTAGAGGAGTTATTGACCGTCTATATTTAAGGAGTTAATGGGTAATCCTTCTTTCTTGACCTACACGTAAGGGTTTCCTCTGGACGGATCTCTGGGTCATCGCTCGGGCGACGCGCCAATTGGGATAGGGCGCCCTTGTTTAGGACTCTAAAAATATGACACTATAGTCTACAGGTATACTCTACTGTCGAGTACAAACTCAATTTTCTAACTCTAATATGTAAAGAAGTCACCCTCCACTGTAGATCCCTGAAGAAAGGACCTCCACCAACCATAATGTCTTCGACCGTCCTTCCTAACCCTTTATCAAACTAAATAGTTGCTTTCTTCATATGATTATGTTAACACATTTTATGACCAAAAAAAGAGTTTGACGAGGTCTATACAAGAAAAAGTAGAATAAGTTCACTCTAAAGATCCCTTAATTGTGATAGAAAATTCAAACAAAAAATAAAGAGTTTTAAAATAATAATAATAATTAAACATATGAAATAGAAAAAACTAACATCCTTATTTTATATTTGATCGGTTTATACTTTTTTAACCAAATTAAATATAAACACCCTTAATGAATAATTTATTCAAAGAGACCTGAATTAAACTTATTAGAGAAATTTTTACAATAATTTTCTCACTTTTAACTAGGGGTGACAAACGGGTATGGCTGCCCCGCAAAAATCCTAAAAAATGAAACAGACATATTTGAGGGTGTTGATCTAAAACTTTGTCACACTCCGCATAAAAGTGATAGCGGAGTGGAATGGTCACACAGAGATTGAAGCTTTTAAACTTAAAAATTACAAAATTGTATGTAAAAGTCTGTGCATACAAAAGCCCGCATAAAAAATAAGACGGAACAAAATAGACACATTAAAGAGTGTGAGTCTAAAATCTTGACACACCTTAAAAAAAATGCAGACCAAATGAACATGCCCGATGGAGCATGCCCGTTTTTCCACTAGTACTTTTAATTATATTCTAAATTCTAAGTTGAACTTTATGAAATGAGAATTATGATTTTAAAGAATGTATGTGGTTTAATGAGGTGGTTAGCTAGTGCAAGACAAAAATGTTACTTGCAAAATCATATTTATGTCTAATATAATTTTTTTAATTTTATTTATACAATATGTAAAATATACTTATTTATAATTGCTAATATGGTTTTCCCTATTTTAAATATACATATGTCATCATTAACTTCAAGTGAAGTTTCTGTAGCATGCCATATTTAGAGGGAGGGGAGGATCTGTAAAAGTTCCAGTAGAGATTTGATTAAATACAATCTTATTAGCTGCCTCTGTGTAATGGGTACCATCCCATATGATTTGATTAAATAATTGATCTATGAAAATAAGTCTCTCCATATGGCAACGACAGTGCTTGAAAGGCAGCAGCGCAACCACCAGTATCAGCATTTGAAGCACCAAAGTTAAAGATTGCAGGAAAATTGCAATCTTTTGCGGAAAATATTGGAACAGTATTTGTACATAAAATAACCACAATCAAAAACACAATTAGTGTTAAATGTAATTCATTGTTTTGATTTTATTTGATATGATTAGATTTGAACATTTTGGGCCTTTTATGTTTTGGGCTTTTGTAATCCTAAAACTATAAATAAGGTGCCTTACTTTGTATTCAAACACAACATATAACAGATTTCACAGTTGCAGTGTTTAGCAAGTGAAAGTTCTATAAACAATAAGAAATCCCACAGTTGTGGGTAACACATTCTCTCCATATATTTTCTTCTCTCATTCTTCTCTTTCTTGTGTGTTCTTCTTTTCTTTTGTTGTTCTCGATAATTACTTGGTATTACCATTACTATCATATTGTGGGTTTGTTCATCAATCTTGAGATCAAGATTGAAGGGAATTCTTCATAGGGTGTAAGGTGAATTTCCAACAATTAGTGTCATAAACTTGATGAAGCTCATATGAACCTTATAAGACTATAATATGCTTATCAAAAACTTCAACATATTGTTAATATTATTAAATTAATCGAGAAATCAAAATGAATTAAATAATTATTCTCTTTGGTTTTACTCAAGACTTTAGTTATTATGATTTGTTTTTATTTGATTATTTATTTTACTAATAACATTCAATGAAATGTTGGAAATTCACCTCACACCCTATGAAAATTTTTCTTCAATCTTGATCTCAAGATTGATGAACAAACCCATAATATGATAGTAATGGTAATAACAAGTAATTATCAAGAACAATAAAAGAAGAGAAGAACAAACAAGAAAGAGAAGAATGAGAGAAGAAATATTTGGAGAGAATGTGTTACCCACAACTGTGGGATTTCTTATTGCTTATAGAACTTTCACTTGCTCAAACTGCAACTGTGAAATCTGTTCTATGTTGTGATATAGAATACATAGCAAGGCACCCTATTTATAGTTTTAGGTTTACACAAGCCCAAAGCATAAAAGGCCTAAAATATTAAAATCAAATCTAATCATATCAAATCAAATCTATTTAACACAATGAATTATATTTTAACACACCACCTAATTTATTGTGTCTAAACTGTCTACATTCATCATGGCTCTTAGTCTTCTGAAGGCTTCGACCTGCACTCCCTTCGTCATGATATCTGCAATCTGATTCTCAGTTCTGCAGTGTTCCAACTTCATCTTCCCTTTTGCTACCTGCTCTCGAAGATAATGGAACCTCATTTCGATGTGCTTGCTTTGACTATGAGCTATTGGATTCTTTGCCAAGTTGATAGCTGACATGCTGTCTATCTTCATGGTAATTGCTCCATGATTCTTCCCTGTGATTTCTTCGACCAAGTTCACCATCCAAGTTGCTTGACATGCACAAAGAGAAGCAGCTATATATTCTGCTTCGCATGATGATAATACCACTACTGGTTCCTTTCTCGAATTCCAAGCAACTGGTGCACCACCTAACATAAACACATACCCAGCTGTGGATTTTCGATCCTCAGCATCACTACACCAACTGGAGTCTGTGTATCCCACTAACTTGCATTCTTTTCCTTCATCAGCTATTGGAAACAAAATGCCATAGTCGAGAGTTCCTTTCAGATACCTCAGTATCTCTTCGCCACTGCTAGGTGTGATATCTTTGGCTTCTGCACGAATCTACTTACCATACCAACACTGTATGCTAAGTCAGACCTTGTGTGAAAAAGGTATCTAAGTGACCTAATAAGTCTTCTGTATTGGGTTGGGTCGACATCATCTTCATCTGAATCCTTTGATAGTTGCAATCTGGGCTCAGCTGGAGTCAAAGTTTGGTTGCAATCTTGCATCTCAAATCTCTTGAGTATCTCGCCTGCATATCTTCTTTGGTGCATCATCAAACCTCTACTTGTCTTGTAGAATTCGATTCCAAGGAAATATGAGAGATTTCCCAAGTCTGACATTTCAAACTCCTTACTCAGGTCATGTTTGAAATCTTTGATCTCCTTCTTGCAACTCCCTGTTATCAACAGATTATCAACATAGAGACATAGTATAAGAAATTTGCCATTGCTTCTTCTTACATATACTCCATGCTTAGTTGTACACTTCATAAATTCCTTCTCCCTTAAGAAGCTGTCGATTTTCTTATTCCAAGCTCTTGGAGCTTACTTAAGTCCATACAGGGCTTTATGAAGCCTGTACATCTTTCTTTCTTCACCTTGTTTCACAAACCCAGCTGGTTGTGCAACATAAACTTCTTCGTCTAAGAGGCCATTAAGGAATGCACATTTCACGTCCATCTGACATGTGTGCCAGTTGTTCATATTTGCTAGACCAACAACCAACTTGATTGTTTCGATTCTAGCAATAGGTGCGAATACTTCATCAAAGTCGATTCCTTCCTTCTGAAGAAATCCTTTCGCCACAAGTCTCGCCTTGTGTCGAGTTACTTCTCCTTTAGGATTTACCTTCACCTTGTAAACCCACTTCACATCAATTGCCTTCTTACCTTGCGGCAATTCGACAAGTGACCAAGTATCGTTGACTTCGATGGACTCCAACTCTTCAGTCATTGCTTTCACCCACTTCGAATCTTTCAATGCCTCAGCTGCATTGACTGGTTCAACATCTGTGCAGAAAGCATAATGTACCAACTCACCTTCTTCATCGACTACATCATCTGATGTAATTACACATTCTTGCAACCTTGCAGGCATGTGTCTTGTTCGTCGAGGTCTGCTTGAACCTGCTTCATCTGTAACTGTTTCCTGTCGAACTTCTATTTCGACTTCAGTGGCTGGTTCTTCACAAGAGATTCTCACTGAATCCTTCTTGGCATTCTTAGTCCAATACCATTCTTTAAGCTCATCTATGATCACGTCCCTGCTGATCACTACCTGCTTATCACTGGGTCGAACAACTTGTAACCCCCAGTCGAATGATATCCTATCAAGATCATCTGATTCGACTTATCATCAAGCTTCCTTCTCAACTGACCTGGCACATGTCTATGTGCTATAGATCCAAACACCTTCAAGTGACTGAGCCTAGGCTTGACACCAGACCAACATTCTTCTGGTATGATTCCTTCAAGCTTCTTCGTCGGACATCTGTTCAATATATATGTTGCTGTTGAAACTGCTTCTCCCCATAATTCTTTGGGTAGATGCTTTCCATTCAACATACTTCTCACCATATTCATGATGGTTCTATTCTTGCATTCTGCAATCCCATTTTGCTGTGGAGTGTAGGGTGGCACCACCTCATGCACAATCCCTTCTTTTACACATAGTGTATCGAACTCTTTCGACACATACTCTCCACCACCATCAATCCTTATAATTTTCAGCTTTCGACCACTCTGTCTTTCGACCATGGATTTGAATCTGGAAAATACCTCAATCACATCACTTTTCTTCTTAATAAGGTAAGTCCACAACTTTCGACTGTAATCATCTATAAACGTGACAAAGTATCTATTGCCACCAATCAAATCCACCTGGATTGGACCACATACATCAGAGTATATGACTTCAAGTATTGCCTTCGACTTCCTTCCTGCATCCTTGTTAAAGCTATTCTTGTGTTGTTTTGACGGAATACACTCCTCACAGACTTCACTTGGAATGTCAATTTCTGGTAATCCTGAAACCATATTTCTTTTCTTTAGTTCTCTGATGTCATTAAAGTTGAGATGACCTAGTCAAAAATGCCATAACCACTCATCTCTGCTGGCTGCAGTTGCTAGACACTTGTGATCCATTACATTGAGTCCAATCTTGAAGGTCCTATTCTGAGACATTGGAGCCTTCAAGATTAATCTATCACCTGCGTCGAGAACTCTCATCATCTTGTCTTCGACAACTATCTTGTAGTTTTTTTCGACAAGCTGCCCTATACTGAGAAAATTACTCTTCATGCCTGGTATGTATAACACATTGGAAATTGTTGACCTTTTGCCATCTTTGCTCATAATCAAAACATCACCAACACCTTCATCCGCTAGAGTGTTGTCATTTACAAACTTCACTGTGTTCTTCGACGACGGCTTCATGTTGACAAACCAATCTTTCCTTCCAGTCATGTGTGACGAGCATCCTGAGTCCAAGTACCACTGATCTTGGAATCTTTCTTCATCTTTTGTTGTGACCATTAGCAACGTTTCTTCTTCTTCTTCTTCATGTTTCGCTAGCTTTGCATCAGTCTCTTGATTTCTCTTCCTTTCTGGATAATCACTAGCATAATGACCATACTTCTGACAATTTAAACACTGAATATGGCTTTTGTCTGGCTTTCGACCACCACCTCTTCCTTTACCTACAACACCACCTCTTTGGTTGCCTTGGTTCCAAGGTTTCTTCTGATTCGATTGGTTTCCTCCTTTGTTGCTATTCCAGCTACCTTTGCCTTTTCTTTCCTTTTCTGACTGCGCCTGCAAAGCCATATCTTTCGACTTTCCTGCAGCTCTCTTGTAACACCCCCTTCTATACCCCAAATAAATGCATATAAAACATTTAAGCATATACGAATTGATCAGAGTAAAAGTTTTAGAATAAGGTATAAAAGAAGAATGTCACAACTTCACCAATAAAACACTTGCTCCATAAAATATGTAACATTTTCAATTTAAGCGGAAGATAAAATCATTTGATCGTTTTCAAAATATTAATTCACGTACACATGAGCTATCCAAATTAATATATCATATCAGTTAGCTTTACAAAACCACATAAGCTGATACATCGCAATGTATCACAAAAGAATGACTATACTAGTCTAACTACCCGATTTTACATATCAGAGCAGCAGACTTAAAAGAATGAAGACTAATCTTCACAAAAGGACTCCAGCATCCTAATCTGCAATGCCTCGTAGAGCATTATAAAACAGCAGAAGGGTGAGAAATATAACCATAATAATCAAAGCATAAGATTATATATATATAGGTAGTCATATAACACATATTCACATTTCTCACCATACTTCATTCTCTTAATCATATATATTTACCACACGTATATAGACAAACATGGATATTCACAAAGCATTCCCACATTATGCATACACTTACAATTTCCACAATCTCATCATTCACACATAAGCATCTCTTCATGCATATGTCATATATCAATGTGACTCAACAACTCAATGCAACACATGTAACTCATGCAATGCGGTACCGACTCTCGTTATTTTTTTTCGGTTTTTACATTAAACCGGGTCCACTCTTCTAGACCGATAACCCGTTATCTTTTTTCGGTTTTTACATTAAACCGGGTCCACTCTTCTAGACCGATAACCACAAAGGCCCGTCCTCTAAGCCTTCAAACCCACTCTTCTAGGTTTGGGACAAGCCACTAGTTTCCACGAAACTAACAGACATTGCCTCTTGACTGAATGATGCATGTACAATCAACCACAACAAATGCACTTAAGACCGACATCTTAATCTCATGCATTTACATGATTCATCTCTTCAAGAATTACACAATGATTGCACATACAACATATCACAATAATCACCAATGTATTCGCAATTCAATAATATCACCACATTAACACACAATACACACATATCCGCGATATGTTCTCATGCATTATCCACATATATTCACAATTCAATACAACATCATATTTAGCAAGCAATGCACGCATATCCATCATTATGCTCTCATGCATTCTTCATGTATTTTAACATACAATCGCATATAAACAATATGCATCCACAACACATTTTTCATAGTATGTTTATTCCTTATCTCATGCCATCTCATACAAGGTATACACATCACAATACCAATCATACAATTATAAGTTATGCACACATATCCACCATGTTCTCATGCATACTCATCACATAATTGTATACACATCAAGCATTCGCAAGTTCATTAGACAATACACATACATTCATCATTGTATTCACATGTATTTCTATTTATCACAATTAATACGCATCGCACATCAACTAGGATTCACGCCCGTAGGCTACCCACAGCACACATCATCACAATAGATCATATCTATATCATATCATAGAGGTATTAACCTATGAGAAGCAACCAAACCATCTCCACATGAACAACACAGCAAGAGAAAAATGCTGTCACATTCGCCTTCATTCGCCTGGCGAACTCTCGCAGCGAACCTTCGCCTGGCGAACTCTCTCAGCGAACACTCGCTAGGCTTCGCCTGGCGAGACTTCCCAGCGAGCCCAAGTCAGTAGCTACTGACTTCATTCGCCACCATTCGCCAGCACCTTCGCTGGGCGATCCTTCGCTATCCAACTTCGCCTGGCGAACTCGCCAGCAAAGTCCACTGGGACTTAAATATAATTATTCGCCAACATTCGCTGGGCTTCGCCTGGCGAAGCTTCGCCTTTGCTCGCCTGGCGAGAGCCAGCGAACCTGCGCAGAACAGATTCACACTCTGTTCGTCCTTCACCAATCCATCATCAACCCTCTCTTACACATCCAAATCAGTATAAACAGCATCAAAACATGTTACCCGACCATTCTACGGCATTATTACTCAGTTCCAACCGATTAAATCATCAATCTACCGATTATCCAACATTTTGCCCTAAGTGGAAAGTGATGGAAACTCTACCCAAAACCCCAACCCAACATACATAACATCATACAATGATCAAATAGAAACATTTCTCACCCTTACCTCGATTAATCGGAGCTTTGATGTTGGTTCTTGATGATTTCCACTTTTCCTCTTCTCCTCTTCTCTTTCTCTCCTTTCTTCTTCTTTCCTCTTTCTTTCCAAATGTTTTTCTATCTTTCTTTTCTTTTCTTTCTCTCTTATATATTCCTTTATTTTCCTTCCTTCCAATTTCCTTCTCAATTCTCTATTAATTCCAATTAATAAAATCAATTTCCAACATTAATAAAAATCCCACTAAATCAATTAATTACTACAATTAATTATTTAATGAAATTTGGGCTGTTACAACTCTCCCCCACTTTAGGAATTTTCGTCCTCGAAAATGTTACCTGATTCAAACAGTTCTGGATAAGACTCCTTCATCTGACTCTCAAGCTCCCACGTAACATTTCCACCAGCTGGTCCTCCCCAAGCGACCTTCACTAAAGCAATCTCTTTACCTCGAAGCTGTTTCAATTTCCGATCCTCAATCCGCATAGGTGATGTCTCAACAGTCAGGTTATCTCTCACCTGCACATCATCTAATTGGACTACATGAGACGGATCCGCAATGTATTTCCTCAACTGAGATACATGGAATACGTCATGAAGATTAGCAAGCGACGGTGGTAAAGCCACACGATAGGCCACTTCTCCTATCCTTTGCAAAATCTGATAAGGACCAATGAAACGCGGCGACAACTTGCGCGACTTCAGTTCCCTACCAACACCTGTCATCAGAGTGACTCGAAGAAACACATGATCTCCCTCTTGAAATTCAAGTGCCTTCCTCCTCTTGTCATAATAACTCTTCTGACGACTCTGAGTAATTCTCATCTTCTCTTGAATCATCTTGATCTTATCAGTAGTCTGTTGAACTAACTCGGGTCCAACAACAGAACTCTCTCCGGACTCGAACCAACACAATGGTGTCCTACACCGCCTACCATACAACGCCTCAAATGGCGCCATACCAATACTCGAATGGAAACTGTTGTTGTAGGTAAACTCAATCAAAGGCAAGTAGCTATCCCAAGCTCCTCATTTTTCCAATACACAAGCTCTCAAAAGATCTTCAAGCGACTGAATCGTCCTCTCCGTCTGACCATCAGTCTGAGGATGATACGCTGAACTCAAACGCAACTTAGTACCCAAAACACTCTGCAGGCTCTCCCAAAATCTCGAAGTAAACCGCGGATCTCTATCCGAAACAATACTTAACGGAATACCATGCAGACACACAATTCTCTCAATATACAACTTAGCCAACTTCTCCAAAGGGTAATCCATACGCATAGGAATAAAGTGAGCAGATTTAGTCAATCTATCTACGATAACCCAAATAGCCTCAAAATTACTCGGTGTCCTTGGCAAACCCGATACAAAATCCATGGAGATACTATCCCATTTCCACTCAGGAATAAACAACGGCTTCATCAAACCCGATGGCTTCTGATGCTCCATCTTTGACTTCTGGCAAGTCAAACAAGAATATACAAATTCCGCGATATCCTTCTTCATACTAGGCCACCAAAATACTTTCCTCAAATCCTGATACATCTTAGTAGCACCCGGATGAATACTCAATCCGCTACGATGTCCTTCCTCAAGGATGCTCTTCTTAAGCTCAACCATGTTCGGAACACAAACTCGATCCCGACATCTCATAATACCATTCTCATCAATCCGAAAATCACCACCCTGGCCTTGGTTGATTAAAGTCAATCGATAAACTAAGCTCAAATCCGATTTCTGTCCTTCTCGAATTTCATCCAAAATACCACTTGTAAGCTTTAACATACCCAACTTAAATCCAAAAGAAGTCTTCTCACATACTAAACTCAAATCCCGAAATTGTTCAATCAATTCTAACTCTTTCACCATCAACGCCGACATATGCAATGATTTCCGACTCAATGCATCCGCTACTACATTCGCTTTACCCAGATGGTAGTTCAAGCCAAAATCATAATCCTTCAATAGCTCTAACCACCTTCTTTGCCTTGCATTCAATTCCTTTTGATCAAAGAGATACTTCAAACTCTTGTGGTCGCTAAACACTTCAAATCTTGCGCCAAATAAATAATGCCTCCAGAGTTTCAACACGAACACAACGGCGACCAACTCTAAGTCATGCGTCGGATAATTCTTCTCATGCACTTTGAGTTGCCTCGAAGCATAAGCCACAACTTGGTTATTCTGCATCAACACACCTCCTAAACCCATCAAAGAAGCATCACAATACACAACGAATGGTTCTTCTAGATTTGGCAGAATCAAAACAGGAGCTGTCGTCAACCTTCGCTTAAGTTCTTGAAAACTCGCTTCACACTTGGCGTCCCAAACAAAGGCTTGACCTTTCCTAGTCAACTGTGTCAACGGCAACGATAACTTAGCAAATCCCTCAATAAACTTCCGATTATAACCGGCTAAACCAAGAAAACTTCTGATCTCAAAAACTGACTTCGGAGTCTCCCATTGCGACACCGCTTCAACCTTCGACGGATCGACCGCAATACCACTACTAGAAATCACATGACCAAGGAAACTAACTTCCTTCAACCAAAATTCACACTTAGAAAGCTTCGCGAACAACTGCTTCTCTCTCAGCACAGATAACACAATCTTTAGATGCTCGGCATGCTCTCCTTCGCTCTTTGAATAAACCAAAATGTCGTCGATAAACACCACCACAAACTTATCCAAATAAGGATGGAAAATCCTATTCATGTACTCCATAAATACACCTGGTGCATTAGTCACACCAAATGGCATCACGGAATACTCATAGTGTCCATACCTCGTCCGAAAGGCCGTCTTCTGAATATCCTCAGCTTTCACACGGATCTGATGATACCCAGATCTCAAATCAATCTTGCTGAACACGCTTGCACCAACCAACTGATCCATCAAATCATCAATCCTTGGAAGTGGATACTTATTCTTAATAGTCACCTTGTTCAACTGTCTGTAATCCACACAGAGCCTCATAGAACCCTCTTTCTTCTTAACCAACAACACCGGTGCACCCCACGGTGACACGCTCGGACGAATAAACCTCTTTTCAAGCAAATCCTCAAGTTGACTCTTCAACTCTTTTAACTCCGAGGCCGACATACGATATGGAGCCATCGATATCGGACTAGTTCCAGGAATCAAATCTATCGAAAACTCCACTTCTTGCTCCGGCGGTAAATCCTTTATCTCTTCAGGGAATACTTCCGGAAAATCTCTAACAATGGGCAAAGCATCAATCTCTTCACTTTCACTAGTCCTCAAAGTTGCCATAAGCATAAATACCTTAGCTCCATCTTGCACCGATTCCTTCACTTGTTTCCTCGTCATAAACAAATTCCTTTCAACATACGAATCGGGAAAAATAACCGTTTTGTCAAAACAGTTAATATAAACACGATTGAATTTTAACCAATTCATTCCAAGAATGACATCCAGTTGATCTAAATGAAGACACACTAAATCAATCCCAAAATCTCTACCGAAAATACTCAACGGGCAATTCAAGCAAACATACGGTGTAGTTACCGAACCCATAGTAGGAGTATCAATAACCATACCGCCACTAATCACAGACAACTCAAGATTCAACCTTCTAACACAATCCAAAGAAATAAAAGAATGCGTAGCTCCGGTATCAATTATAGCGATCAAAGGTATACCATTAATAAAACACGTACCTCTGATCAAGCGATCGTCACTAGCAGTCTCAGATCCAGATAGAGCGAACACTTTCCCGCTCCCTTGATTCTTTTTCGGCTTATCGCACTTGGTACTGATGTGCCCCCGCTCACCACAGTTATAGCAAGTAACACCCGCACCGCTTCTACACTCTAGAGCCTTGTGGCCTGGCTTGCCACACTTAAAACACTTCTGTTCAACACTCTTGCACTCCGGAGCACGATGCCCCGCTTCACCATAATTGTAACACCTAACCGGGGTAGAAACTCCCCCCACTTGGCTTCTTGCCAAAACCAACCTTTTGTTTCCCCTTATCAGCAGGAGTTACGTAAGGTTTTCCTCTGAATTGTCCTTTTCCTTTCTTGTCACTTAGACTCTTGTAGTGGCTGGACCTAGCCCTACTGTCTTCGTCATAAATTCTGCTCTTGTTAACCAACTCAGAAAACTGCCTGATTTCCTGATATCCAATAGCTTGTCTAATCTCGGGTCTCAAACCGTTCACAAACTTGAGGCACTTAGACCTCTCAGCATTACCAGTATTGTAGTGAGGACAAAATTTGATCAACTCCTCAAATTTCGCCGCATACTCAGCAACCGTCGAATTACCTTGCTTCAACTCAAGAAATTCGATCTCTTTCTTCCCCCGCACATCCTCTGGAAAATACTTCTCCAGAAAAGTTTCCCTAAACAAATTCCACGTAATCACAATATCATCTTCCTCAAATCTTTGGCGAGTATTACCCCACCAATCTTCAGCTTCTCCTTCGAGCATATGAGTCCCAAACTGCACCTTCTGTGCATCCGAGCAGTTCATAACTCGAAAAATCTTTTCCACAGCTTTCAACCAAATTTGTGCCTTGTCCGGTTCATGAGTTCCCTTGAAGACCGGAGGGTTATTCTTTTGGAATTTCCCCAAAGCACGGAATCCATCATCAGCATGATTCCTCACATTCACATTGGCCGGAGGATTCTGCCCAATTGCCCCCGCCAATCTCGTCAATGCCTCCGCAATCGCTTCGTCGTTCCTTCCTGCAACCATCTTACTAATTCCAACAACAGAACCACGTAAGAACAACCAATATTGATAATGCAACACACGCATATCAATAACACACAGGAAAAACACTCTAACAACTTGGCCGGACGGACCGACCTGCTCTGATACCACTATTGTAACACCCCCTTCTATACCCCAAATAAATGCATATAAAACATTTAAGCATATACGAATTCATCAGAGTAAAAGTTTTAGAATAAGGTATAAAAGAAGAATGTCACAACTTCACCAATAAAACACTTGCTCCATAAAATATGTAACATTTTCAATTTAAGCGGATGATAAAATCATTTGATCGTTTTCAAAATATTAATTCACGTACACATGAGCTATCCAAATTAATATATCATATCAGTTAGATTTACAAAACCACATAAGCTGATACATCGCAATGTATCACAAAAGAATGACTATACTAGTCTAACTACCCGGTGTTACATATCAGAGCAGCAGACTCAAAAGAATGAAGACTAATCTTCACAAAAGGACTCCAGCATCCTAATCTGCAATGCCTCGTAGAGCATTATAAAACAGCAGAAGGGTGAGAAATATAACCATAATAATCAAAGCATAAGATTATATATATATATATATATAGGTAGTCATATAACACATATTCACATTTCTCACCACACTTCATTCTCTTAATCATATATATTTACCACACGTATATAGACAAACATGGATATTCACAAAGCATTCCCATATTATGCATACACTTACAATTTCCACAATCTCATCATTCACACATAAGCATCTCTTCATGCATATGTCATATATCAGTGTGACTCAACAACTCAATGCAACTCATGCAACTCATGCAATGCGGTACCGACTCTCGTTTTTTTTTGGTTTTTACATTAAACCGGGTCCACTCTTCTAGACCGATAACCCGTTATCTTTTTTTGGTTTTTACATTAAACCGGGTCCACTCTTCTAGACCGATAACCACAAAGGCCCGTTCTCTAAGCCTTCAAACCCACTCTTCTAGGTTTGGGACAAGCCACTAGTTTCCACGAAACTAACAGACATTGCCTCTTGACTGAATGATGCATGTACAATCAACCACAACAAATGCACTTAAGACCGATATCTTAATCTCATGCATTTACATAATTCATCTCTTCAAGAATTACACAATGATTGCACATACAACATATCACAATAATCACCAATGTATTCGCAATTCAATAATATCACCACATTAACACACAATGCACACATATCCGCGATATGTTCTCATGCATTATCCATATATATTCACAATTCAATACAGCATCATATTTAGCAAGCAATGCACGCATATCCATCATTATGCTCTCATGCATTCTTCATGTATTTTAACATACAATCGCATATAAACAATATGCATCCACAACACATTTTTCATAGTATGTTTATTCCTTATCTCATGCCATCTCATACAAGGTATACACATCACAATACCAATCATACAATTATAAGTTATGCACACATATCCACCATGTTCTCATGCATACTCATCACATAATTGTATACACATCAAGCATTCGCAAGTTCATTAGACAATACACATACATTCATCATTGTATTCACATGTATTTCTATTTATCACAATTAATATGCATCGCACATCAACTAGGATTCACGCCCGTAGGCTACCCACAACACACATCATCACAATAGATCATATCTATATCATATCATAGAGGTATTAACCTATGAGAAGCAACCAAACCATCTCCACATGAACAAAACAGCAAGAGAAAAATGCTGTCACATTCGCCTTCATTCGCCTGGCGAACTCTCGCAGCGAACCTTCGCATGGCGAACTCTCTCAGCGAACACTCGCTAGGCTTCGCCTGGCGAGACTTCCCAGCGAGCCCAAGTCAGTAGCTACTGACTTCATTCGCCACCATTCGCCAGCACCTTCGCTGGGCGATCCTTCGCTATCCAACTTCGCCTGGCGAACTCGCCAGCAAAGTCCACTGGGACTTAAATATAATTATTCGCCAACATTCGCTGGGCTTCTCCTGGCGAAGCTTCGCCTTTGCTCGCCTGGCGAGAGCCAGCGAACCTGCGCAGAACAGATTCACACTCTGTTCCTCCTTCACCAATCCATCATCAACCCTCTCTTACACATCCAAATCAGTATAAACAGCATCAAAACATGTTACCCGACCATTCTACGGCATTATTACTCAGTTCCAACCGATTAAATCATCAATCTACCGATTATCCAATATTTTGCCCTAAGTGGAAAGTGATGGAAACTCTACCCAAAACCCCAACCCAACATACATAACATCATACAATGATCAAATAGAAACATTTCTCACCCTTACCTCGATTAATCGGAGCTTTGATGTTGGTTCTTGATGATTTCCACTTTTCCTCTTCTCCTCTTCTCTTTCTCTCCTTTCTTCTTCTTTCCTCTTTCTTTCCAAATGTTTTTCTATCTTTCTTTTCTTTTCTTTCTCTCTTATATATTCCTTTATTTTCCTTCCTTCCAATTTCCTTCTCAATTCTCTATTAATTCCAATTAATAAAATTAATTTCCAATATTAATAAAAATCCCACTAAATCAATTAATTACTACAATTAATTATTTAATGAAATTTGGGCTGTTACAACTCTCCCCCACTTTAGGAATTTTCGTCCTCGAAAATGTTACCTGATTCAAACAGTTCTGGATAAGACTCCTTCATCTGGCTCTCAAGCTCCCACGTAACATTTCCACCAGCCGGTCCTCCCCAAGCGACCTTCACTAAAGCAATCTCTTTACCTCGAAGCTGTTTCAATTTCCGATCCTCAATCCGCATAGGTGATGTCTCAACAGTCAGGTTAGCTCTCATCTGCACATCATCTAATTGGACTACATGAGACGGATCCGCAATGTATTTCCTCAACTGAGATACATGGAATATGTCATGAATATTAGCAAGCGACGGTGGTAAAGCCACACGATAGGCCACTTCTCCTATCCTTTGCAAAATCTGATAAGGACCAATGAAACGCGGCGACAACTTGCGCGACTTCAGTTCCCTACCAACACCTGTCATCGGAGTGACTCAAAGAAACACATGATCTCCCTTTTGAAATTCAAGTGCCTTCCTCCTCTTGTCATAATAACTCTTCTGACGACTCTGAGTAATTCTCATCTTCTCTTGAATCATCTTGATCTTATCAGTAGTCTGTTGAACTAACTCGGGTCCAACAACAGAACTCTCTCCGGACTCGAACCAACACAATGGTGTCCTACACCGCCTACCATACAACGCCTCAAATGGTGCCATACCAATACTCGAATGGAAACTGTTGTTGTAGGTAAACTCAATCAAAGGCAAGTAGCTATCCCAAGCTCCTCCTTTTTCCAATACACAAGCTCTCAAAAGATCTTCAAGCGATTGAATCGTCCTCTCCGTCTGACCATCAGTCTGAGGATGATATGCTGAACTCAAACGCAACTTAGTACCCAAAACACTCTGCAGGCTCTCCCAAAATCTCAAAGTAAACCGCGGATCTCTATCCGAAACAATACTTAACGGAATACCATGCAGACACACAATCCTCTCAATATACAACTTAGCCAACTTCTCCAAAGGGTAATCCATACACATAGGAATAAAGTGAGCAGATTTAGTCAATCTATCTACGATAACCCAAATAACCTCAAAATTACTCGGCGTCCTTGGCAAACCCGATACAAAATCCATGGAGGTACTATCCCATTTCCACTCAGGAATAAACAACGGCTTCATCAAACCCGATGGCTTCTGATGCTCCATCTTTGACTTCTGGCAAGTCAAACAAGAATATACAAATTCCGCGATATCCTTCTTCATACTAGGCCACCAAAATACTTTCCTCAAATCCTGATACATCTTAGTAGCACCCGGATGAATACTCAATCCGCTACGATGTCCTTCCTCAAGGATGCTCTTCTTAAGCTCAACCATGTTCGGAACACAAACTCGATCCCGACATCTCATAATACCATTCTCATCAATCCGAAAATCACCACCCTGGCCTTGGTTGATTAAAGTCAATCGATAAACTAAGCTCAAATCCGATTTCTGTCCTTCTCGAATTTCATCCAAAATACCACTTGTAAGCTTTAACATACCCAACTTAAATCCAAAAGAAGTCTTCTCACATACTAAACTCAAATCCCGAAATTGTTCAATCAATTCCAACTCTTTCACCATCAACACCGACATATGCAATGATTTCCGACTCAATGCATCCGCTACTACATTCGCTTTACCCGGATGGTAGTTCAAGCCAAAATCATAATCCTTCAATAGCTCTAACTGTTGCACCCCAAAATTTGACCAACATTTATTCATTCATGGAGTATTTGAAAGTTGATACCTTCATCAGAAAGTTCAAGGGATCTCCAGAGAAGTGGTTTGAAACCAGGGTTGTGTGCTTCACAGTTTGAAAGTTATGGGTGCCCCTCAGATGATTCTGAGACTTTGAGAATGAACTTGATGTTTTGAGAAAGCTTATGAGATGTCTTGATAGCCTTCATGAAGCCCAGAGAAGTCATTATGCAAGAATTCAGAAGATTCAACCATGAATGGTAGAATTAGGGTTTTGACTGGGTCAACCCTAGATCAGCTGAAGATTTGGAGAAGGTTGAGACTCAATCCAAGGGCCATGAGATCATGGAATGATGCATAGAGATGTTATAAAGATGATTCCTAGACCAACTCATCATGATTGAGGAGTTTTGAGAAGTTTCAAGTTAGGGTTTCTGAGGATTGTCAGTGAAAAACCCTAATTTGATCCCTATCTTCCAGGCAGTTTTAGCACTAGATGTGTTTGATATCTCATTTTCCCCACAACATGAATGTTGTAGAGCTTGTTCTAAGCTTTAATTTGAGTGGTGGAAGTCCTTGATAGGAGTTACAGAGCTCAAGTTATGGTTTTGACAAATTACAGGTCAGCAGAGGTGTGTGAATCTGGGTCCTTGAAAGTCACCCAACTTGCAGACAACTTTTGCCCTAGTAGGATGATTCCTATGGTTTCTTGGTCAACATGAATGTTGAAGAGGATCTTCTTAGCTTTAATTTGAGTGGTAGAAGTCCTTGATTGGATTTGTGGAACTCAACTTATGGTTTGAACAAGGCAGGGGTATTTTGGTCATTTGTCAGTTATAGGTCATTTTAGCTAATGCCTAAAACTCCTATTTCCAAGCCTCAAATGGAAAAACTTAAAACATGAAAGTTGCTCAAAATGTGATTTTAAGTCTAGAAAGAAGGTCACAAATTGTTGAAAAAGCTCATAGCACAAGATTCCATGATTGGTTGAAAATGAACTAAAAATGACTTATAACTTTGAAAAGTTGAAATTGAAAAGTGATTTGGGAGATCCACAAATCCAAAATAGGTCATCCAATATATCATTTTGATTGGAAAAAACATTTTAAGAACTTTGGTTTAAGTAGAATTTTCATTTGAGGCTTAAAAAATGAGGTTCCTTTGGAAATTTGTTACTTGAAAAAGAAGGCAATGTTGGAAAACTTAACATAAGGCAATTACAAGGCATGTGAGCTTCCTTACCATTCCATATTATCATGTGGTGAGATTTTAAAGGGTGTGTAAGTTGGTTAGAGGTGATATATCATGAGATAACCAATATGGCATAACATGAGATTTTAAAGAAACTTCCATCACATTCTAGATGATTCTAGAAACATCCATCAATTGTTATATAAGGAATGCATTGTGGAGAGTCTAGGGTTGGTGAAAATTGGAATCAAGTCAGAGGAGAAAGAAGGAGAGATAGCCATTGAAGCCATTTCTTCAAGTTGAAGCAATCCAAGATACCTTCTACTACAAGCCACTTCCTCCCACACAAGTGCAAACAGAAGGTTCTTCACCATTGTAGGAGCATCTTGGACCAATTTCAAGCCTTGCAAGCATCCCCACGAGCCTCCTCCATCATTGCTTGACAGGTTTCTTCTTCACCCTATATCTCTTAAAATTATTGCAGTTTAGTTAGTTTCATAGTCATAGAGTTGATGTACTAGGCTAGAGGATCCATCCCTGAGAGTTGCAGCTTGTTCCATGGCAATCCATAACAGAACCAGAAAACTTTGATTTTCAAGAACTATTAGTTTAGGGCATTTCAATCATCAAGAAGTAGTGTATAATGACCAGGGTAGCGTGTAGTGTATCTGTAAATCATTAGGTTGAAGTTTGGTGAAAGTTTGATAGCAGTTGAACATGGTGGTACCAGGATGTTGAGGCATTCTGTTAGGGCAATCTAGGAAGAATTAAGAAAAGGTGAGCGTATGGTTTTATTCCTCTCGTTTAGTAGATCATTTTTCGTGTTTAGACCTTGCTGAACCGTGGCGTGTGGAGAGAGCTAGTAGAGCTCGAATGTATGAGTGCATGAGAGAGGGTTCTGCAAAACCCTAGTTTGTTTGAAGACGATGAAGGCCAGCCATTGGATCGTTCCTAATGTTTGACAAAATCATCTAATCTAGTGGCCAGGATTTAATCTGAGAAAGAGAGGGAAGATTTAAATAATTAAAACGCCGCGTTTCATTTTAAGGGCGTTCTGGGCCCAATGTTCTATTCGCCCCCCCCTTTTTTTGTTGGCCCAACCAATATAACTGGCGCGTTTACTTAATGCACCCCCCCTCCCTTTAATTAATTCATTTCTTTTAAATTTTCTTCTTTTATTTTTTCTGTCTTGAATAATTCATTAAAAATAGTTAAAAAATGATTTTTAATTTCTTCTTTTTTCTATGAGTAGATTAAAATGAGTAGAAAATTATAAAAATAAAATTGAGATTTTATTTTTAGGTTTAATATTTTTAGTAGATTTTCCAATTAAATAGCTTTTTAATTGTTTCATTTTGATATTTGATTTTGTAGGAATTGTTTTAGTACTTTCCATTAATCTTTTTTACCCATTCTTTTTTGTGCAATTAGATGATTAGTCATACTTCCCCATAGGTTTTTTTCTAGATTTTTTAGAATTAATCTTGATTAGTTTAATTAGGGTTGACTTAGGATAGTCTAATTAGGGTTTAGAATTGTGCATAGGTGGTGATTCCCTTTCTTTGATTGAGTTTTATCTTGATTTTTAGGTAGAAACCTTTGTAGATGTTATGAGTAGGTGTTGAGGACCCTTATGAATATTTGTTAATTTTTCCCCATTAGTTTAGTATTTTTAGGTATTTTCTGAAGTTGCCTGATGATGTGATCTGTTCAGTGGGTTATCTGTTCATCTGTGGGGGTTCATTCTGAGGAATTTGATGAAGGGCTTGTGTGGCCTTGAGGATATTGATGGTGAGCATCATGAAGGGAAGCTTGTAGATCAAGATGCAGAGACCCAGAGCTTGTCTCATCTCCTGTCTGTGAGGTTTGAGAGCCTGAAGTTTGAAGGAAGCTCATGGTACTTTCCTGAGGAAGGCACTATGAATGACTTTCATCCTTCCTTCTCACCTCTTTCTTAAGTATCCAATGATGTTGGAGCCAACTTGTGAGTTTAATTTCTCCTGAGGAGGAATGTAAACTGATCACATGTTGTTGAGCCACATGGGATACAACTCCTAAGTGGAAGCCTCCTAGTACTTTCCTGAGGAAGGTCCTATGAGTCTATTCACTTAGTTCCACTAGTTGATCTAGGATTTCTTAAGTATCCAATGATGTAGGAGCCAACTTGTGAGTTTAATTTCTCCTGAGGAGGAATGTAAACTGATCACATGTTGCTGAGCCACATGGGATACAACTCCTAAGTGGAAGCCTCCTAGTACTTTTCTGAGGAAGGTCCTATGGGTCTATTCACTTAGTTCCACTAGCTTAAATAGGATTTCTTAAATATCCAGTGATGTTGGAGCCTGCTTGTGAGTTTAATCTCTCCTGAGGAGGAATATAAACTGATCACAGTGGTTGAGCCACATAGGGTATGACTCCTGAGTATACACCTCCTAGTGCTTTCCTGAGGAAGACACTATGAGTCTGCTTGCTTAGCTCCCTTTCTTTGGTAAGCTTATTCTGAAGCTTGAAGACTGGGATTGATTCCTCTTGTTTAGGGTCTTGCTGCAGTGCTTAGATTTGATTAGACTCTGTGTTTAGGGTTAGGATTAGAGAATAGATGATTCTTTCTCAGGTGTGTTGTTTGCCTGATGGCACTTCATTTCTTTTATCTGTTCATTGCTTGATAGCATGTTGATTATTTTCAGTATGATTACTGTTATTGCATGACTGGCTTGAGGTTGAGATGAGCTTGTGGAGGTTGAAGCCCCACACACATTTCCTCCCTCACTTGCATTGCATGCATTTTACTGTTAAAGCTGATGTTTTTGTCTGTTTCTGTGTATCATTGACATGATCCCTTAGGACTCTCATTTCCTTTGATAAGGACGTGATGATAGACTTTTAGGTTGAAACCTATGCATGACAACATCTAGGAGTTCCCTGTTCAAACCTCAACCATAGGATGAATCCATGGCATGATAACAGTAGGACTTGATAGTCTCCCTCCTAGTTGAGCTTTTTCTCCTGTAGTTTCCCGAACTACGTTTGCTCTGATCTTTCATACCAGATGAAAGTACGTAGGCATAGGATGCAATATCCTAGCGAGCAACCTTCCCCCGTAATCCCGTAGTTAGCCGAACTACGTTGACTCTGATTTCTCATTCTCTGATGGGAATACGTAGGCATAAAGCGCGATGCTTTGCCGAGTCATTTTTTCTTTTCTTTTTCAGCCAGCCTTGATAGGTAGATAGATTATAACCAACCCGTCCAAGTAAACAAACAAGCGAGGATCCCGTCGAGTACGACGGACGTGAGGGGTGCTAATACCTTCCCCTTGCGTAACCGACTCCCGAACCCAGACAATGGTTGCGATGACCTTGTCTTACCCTTATTCGTCAGGTTTCTCCGATCGTTTCCTTTCCCGCTCTGAGGGATAAATAACGAAAGGTGGCGACTCTTCTGTCATGCCGGCACCTTATTTTCGCGCAAGCGACAGCTGGCGACTCTGCTGGGGACATAGCATCTAGGGACTTTTCCCATCCCTTATGATGGGACCGTTTCCCATCCCCTACGCGAGTCAATCCTATCGTTTGTGCGTCTGCTTGTTGGGTTGCGTTTATTTATCGCATCTTTACTTCTCGCATCTTTACTTCCTGCATTTTATTTTCCGCATTTTATTTCCAGTTTGATATGATTATCTGTGCTGCTGTGGGAGAGGGATGTTACTGTGAGTGAAAAGCCGGACCTGGGCTTGAGTACACACCTAGATATAGTTGTAGAGAAGTAGTAGACGAACCTGTCTGTTGAACAGGCACAGTTCCCTACGAAAATCTGCGCTCAGACGAGATTCTTGCAGAGGTGCTCCTTTCCGGTCCTGAGGATCTGAGGGGAGTCCAGACGTGAGGATTGTCGACTCTGGGGACCGATCATTTGGAAGTCAGCTAAGAGAGGCCTCTTCATGACTTGACGATGCCACTCCTTCTGGGAATCGTATTGTCACTCATGAAAGTCTGTGACGCTGATAACCGCATAGGATGCCGTACCTTTGTCCGTGGATTAGGTCCATCATACCTGTGAGTGGGGTTGGGATATTGCAGGAAACTTTGACCTCCAGACCACCCGGTTTTCTTGACAGTGAATCAGTTATGTTGGGTTCTCAGTTGCAGATATGTTCTTGATAGAGCAAGGGTTTGATCAGAGGATCTTATCGTCGGGTGTTTGTTTGTTCTTGATAGAGCAGGTTCCGATCAGAGTATTGTTATCAGAGGTTTGTTCTGGATGGAGCAGATTTTTGAGTGAGGTCTGAGGATCTCGTCAGCAGTTGTTATTTTGTTCTTGATAGGGCAGGTTTTGAGTGAGGTTTGAAGATCTCATCAGTAGCCGTGTATTTGTTCTTGAGAGGGCAGATTTGTGATTTGGGGTCTGAAGACTTCTCCAACAGATATTCCTTGATCTTGCATCCAGGGTTTTTCATTATCAGGCCTTCGTTCTTGTCAGAGCAGAATCTTGATCTCGATCCTACCAGATGGTTATTCACAACAGATCAGATCAGTGGGTTTACACCGGGGTTTCCTTCTCAGCAGTGACTGTTGACATCGAATCTCCACAGCAACCTTGGATATATTGTTGCATGCCTGCATTTTGCATTAGCTTGCATAATCATTCCATTAGCGTGTGTCCGTGAGGTTGCTGTCTCCATGATTGGGCCTAGATTCTTCTCCTTATTATTATCAGCAGATGCCAGGACCGGGGAAATCTCTCAAGCACACAGACACACGCATGCATTTGCATGAAGCATTCTTGCATGACATACATTCTGTTGCCTTTCCTAACCTTTGATCTTGACAGGTTTTTCAGGTTCCAAGCTGTTTTCAGGATTGATCAAAGATTCATCCACCGCTACTCGACTCGCGCCAATCAAACGAGAATCATGGACCAGGTTCAATCAGATGTTCAGGAACTTCGTGAAAGGATGGATCGTTTTATGGAGTTGATGCAAGCAGTTGCAAACGGGCAAGACCAGCTACGGACTTTGGTTCAACCTCTCATCTCCAGGGTTGACAGCAATGGAATTCTTCATGGCGGGGCCGTACCCACTCCTCCTCCTCAAGGTGATACTCCTCAGAACGTTGTTCCTGCTGCCGGGGGCAACGGTAGTGCTAACGGCAATCTTATGACTAATCTCGGACTTAACGCGGCGGGCGCCGTCAATGGTGGTTTGGGAGCCAATGTCAATGTTGGCGCAGGAAATATGGTGGTGCCTCAACCGTGGCTGGAGGACCATCAGGACGACATTTTCTCTCAGAGGGGTGTAGAGGCTGAGTTAACTGCTGAAGCTAGACTCAGGTTCAAGGCACTGGAAGATAAAATGAGAGATATAGAAAATCAGAACACATTGGGCGTTGACATGTCCAAACTTGGGCTGATTGCTGACTTTAAGGTACCTCACAAGTTTAAGGTGCCTATCTTTGAGAAGTATAGAGGCACTACTTGTCCCCGTGTTCATCTCCGATCGTATTACAGAAAGATGTCCGCTTACTCTGATGATGAGAAGTTGCTGATGCACTTCTTTCAGGATAGTCTTTCTGGCCCATCGCTTGAATGGTATATGGGTTTGGAACCCGCTGCTGTACGAACGTGGAAAGATCTCGCTGAAGCGTTTGTTCTCCACTATCAGTATAATAGCGACTTGGCTCCCAACCGGGTTCAGCTTCAGAATCTCTCTCAGCGGAGCAATGAAAGCTTCAAGGAGTACGCCCAGCGGTGGCGTGAATTGGCTGCTCGGGTTCAACCGCCGATGGTTGAGCGTGAGTTGGTACAGATGTTCGTGGCTACTCTTCCCGGAGTCTATTATGAGAAGTTGGTTAGTGGCATGTCCGGGACATTCTCGGCCCTCATTACTTTGGGCGAGCATGTTGAAAATGGTATAAAGATCGGCAAGATTCAAGGCGAATCATCCTCATCTGGAGGAGCCAGCAAGAAACCTTATACTGGCAAACGCCGAGAGGGCGATGTCAGTGCTGTCTCTAATGCTAGGAGAAAGGGCAAGGGCCCTCAGTCTCAGATCGCTAGCATAAACATCCCAGTTGCTCCCCCGCAGCCGCAGCAGCAGCCTCAGCAACAGAATAATCCGGGATATAAGAAATATCAGCATCGGGGTCCCCTCGCAAACCGTCATTTGGAAACTCCTCCTATGTCGTATGCCCAGCTTCTGCAGACGTTGCTTCAGCTCCAACTGGTTCAGAAAAGGACGCTAGCTCCCTTGACAGGGGCACCACCACCCGGGTACGATGCTAATGCTACTTGTGAATTTCATTCTGGGGCACCTGGCCATACAGTTGAGAATTGCAAAGCTTTTAAGCACAAAGTCCAGGACATGATTGACGCCAAGATAATAAACTTTTCTGACAGCGTGCCCAACGTCACCAAGAATCCAATGCCTCATCATAGGGGCGGCGGAGTGAATGCCGTCATTACTGAAGAGAATTTAGACTTGCTGACTGATGTCAGAGATTTGAAGACGCCGCTGAGTTTTGTTAAAGCTAAGCTGCTAAAGAAAGGTTTCTTTCCCGGGTGTGGGGAGTTTTGTATGGAATGTGCTGCACTTCCTGACGGGTGTGAGCAGTTGAGTGAAGGTATCCAGAGTCTGATGGCCGAGGGTATTTTGCAGTTTAGTCGAAGCATTGAGAATGCGTCAGGGGAAGTCGTGCTGAAGCAGGCGGACGAAGTTGCTACCATCACCATTCCTCGCCACCCTATCACTATATCTGCACCTCGTCCGCCTACTATTACCATCACCAGGGCTGGACCAATCCCATTTGAGAGAACCAATGCCGTTCCATGGCATTATGGCGCTGAAGTGTATTATAATGGTCAGAAGGTAGAGATTGAGCCGCCCAGATCGACTGCGCAGAATCTTGCTGAAGCCAGTGGTATCACCAGAAGTGGCAGAGTGTTCGCGCCGGCAGAGGTCGCAGCAGAGAAGGTAGTCCGGGCTGACGCTATGGACAAAGGCAAAGGTAAAGCTGTTGAAGAGGTTCCTGCGGGGGCAGAAAAAGACTTGTTGGTTAAAGACGCAGAAGAGTTCATGCGGCTGATCAGGAAAAGTGACTACAAGATTGTAGATCATCTTCACCAGACCCCGTCAAAGATCTCAATTCTCAACCTGTTGCTGTGTTCTGAAGCACACCGCAACGCGTTGCTGAAAGTATTGAATGCTGCTTACGTGCCGCAGGAGATATCAGTTAACCAACTTGAGGAAGTGGTAGCTCATGTCAACGCTGGTAATGGGCTGGGTTTTACAGATTTGGAGCTGACGCCCAAGGGAAGAGATCACAACCATGCCTTGCACATCTCGATAGAGTGCAGAGGCACGATTATGTCACATGTCCTAGTAGATACGGGCTCCTCGCTGAACGTGCTTCCGAAGAAAGCACTAATGAAGTTGGATACCCGGGGACTGCTGTGCACGCCCAGTGATCTGGTCGTGAAGGCTTTTGACGGAACCAAACGCCACGTCTTTGGAGAATTGACCCTGCCAATTCAAGTCGGTCCAGAGACGTTTAATGCAGTGTTCTATATTATGGATATCATGCCCGCCTATAGTTGCCTCTTAGGTCGGCCGTGGATTCATTCTGCTGGTGCCGTGACGTCCACGTTGCATCAGAAGCTTAAATATGCTGTTGGGGGCAGCATAGTGACAGTTTGCGGAGAGGAGGACATCATGGTAAGCCACCTGTCGTCCTTCAAGTATGTCGAAATGGATGGCGAGATCCATGAGACTCTTTGCCAGGCGTTTGAGACCGTCAAGGTGAAGGAGGTAGCTCCCGTTGTTGCAGAGAAGCAGGAGGTGAACCTCTCTTCGTTTAAGGAAGCTAGGGCTGTTGTCGAAGCTGGTTCTACCCCAGGCTGGGGGCACGTCTTGGATATACCATTCAAACAGGATAGGTTTGGATTGGGATATTCTCCTGAAGCTGAAGCTTCAACTTCTTCTGGTAGCTCATCTCGTGGAAAGGGGCCGATCCTATTCACCAAGGGAGGAGTAATATTCGAGAGTGTCAACGCAGCGTCGGAGGACAGCGGAGACAGTGATTGTGATCTTGATGCCTGGATTCAACCGAGCAAGCCAGGCGAGCGCCTTCACAACTGGACCATCAAGGAGATTATCGAACTGACAAGTGAAGAGTAATGATTTGCTTTTTACAATCTTTGTACGACCCTATGTCCTGCCCGGGGCATAGTGGTTTTACTGTCAGGGCCTTGTTGGATTATGTGTATACATTTTGTCAATAAATGAAAAGGCGTTTTCTTCGTAATCAAATATTGTGTTCTCTGTTATTCATATTTTATGTTTGTTTTGAAAAACAGCAAAATGGCAACGAGGTTCGTGCTAACCTGCATATTCCTGCTTTAAACTTAACCCTTGTTATTGCAGGATCCACGTAACAGACGACATCGACTCTGGGCCCTCTACGGCTCACTACGACTTTGATTGCCCGATCTATCAAGCCGAGGATGAGATTGATGAAGACGAAGACCTTCCGGAAGAATTGGCCCGCTTGTTGAAACAAGAGGAGAAGGTTATTCTGCCTCATGAGGAGGAGATTGAGATCATAAATCTGGGTTCTGAGGAGCTTATCAGGAATGTCAGAGTCGGGGCTGCGCTGCAGAACGATGTCAAGCATAGACTGGTCGAGATGCTTCGAGAGTATAGTGACGTCTTTGCTTGGTCATATGAGGATATGCCCGGACTTGACACAGATATCGTGGTTCATCGCTTGCCGTTGCGAGAAGATTGCCCTCCAGTCAAGCAGAAGCTCAGGAGGACGAGACCAGACATGGCTGTAAAAATCAAAGAGGAGGTCCAGAAGCAGTTGGACGCAGGATTTCTAGCCGTCACCACCTACCCTCCGTGGGTCGCCAACATAGTGCCTGTACCGAAGAAGGACGGTAAGGTACGCATGTGCGTCGATTATCGGGATTTGAATAGGGCGAGCCCTAAGGATGATTTCCCGTTGCCTCATATCGATGTGTTGGTCGACAATACAGCCCAGTTTTCCGTGTTTTCGTTCATGGATGGCTTCTCCGGTTACAATCAGATTAAGATGGCGCCGGAGGACATGGAGAAAACGACGTTTATTACCCCCTGGGGCACGTTTTGCTACAAGGTAATGCCCTTCGGTCTGAAGAACGCAGGGGCCACTTACCAGCGAGCAATGGTAACTTTGTTTCATGATATGATTCATCATGAGATCGAGGTCTATGTTGATGACATGATTGCAAAGTCCCAAACGGAGGATGAGCATCTGGTCAATTTGCTGAAGCTGTTTGAAAGGCTTAGGAAGTTCAAGCTGAGGCTGAATCCTAACAAGTGCACCTTCGGGGTGCGGTCCGGAAAGTTATTGGGGTTTATCGTTAGTGAACGAGGTATTGAAGTTGATCCTGCAAAGATAAAAGCTATCCAAGAAATGCCAGCGCCGAGAACAGAAAAAGAAGTTCGTGGTTTCTTGGGCCGAATAAACTACATTGCAAGGTTTATCTCTCAGCTCACGGCCACTTGTGAACCGATGTTCAAGTTGTTAAAGAAAAATCAGGCGATTACTTGGAATGAAGATTGCCAGAAGGCATTCGATAAGATAAAGCAGTATCTTCAAGAACCTCCGATCTTGATACCCCCAGTGGCTGGACGGCCATTAATCATGTACTTGACAGTTCTGGAGAATAGCATGGGGTGTGTTCTCGGTCAGCACGACGAGACGGGCAGAAAGGAGCATGCCATTTATTATTTGAGTAAAAAGTTCACTGAGTGTGAATCTCGATACTCGATGCTGGAGAAGACGTGTTGTGCACTAGCTTGGGCCGCCAAACGTCTACGACAGTATATGCTCAATCACACCACTATGCTGATTTCGAAGATGGATCCGATCAAGTACGTCTTCGAGAAGCAGGC
Source organism: Lathyrus sativus (assembly GCA_963859935.3). Taxonomy (NCBI): domain Eukaryota; kingdom Viridiplantae; phylum Streptophyta; class Magnoliopsida; order Fabales; family Fabaceae; genus Lathyrus; species Lathyrus sativus. Next base: position 37,406,417 of record OZ012740.1, on the reverse strand, counting down.
TCTTTCGGGCAGGATTGCCAGATGGCAGATGGTGTTAACGGAATATGATATTCAGTACGTCTCCCAGAAAGCCATCAAAGGGAGCGTATTGTCTGATTACCTTGCCGAACAGCCAATCGAAGACTATCAGCCGATGAAGTTCGAGTTCCCTGACGAGGACATTATGTTTCTCAAAGCAAAGGATTGCGAAGAGCCATTGCCCGACGAGGGGCCGGATAGGAAGTCTCAGTGGAAATTGATATTCGACGGAGCGGTTAATTCCTATGGAAGTGGTATCGGGGCTATCATTACGACTCCTCACGGATCCCACATCCCGTTTACTGCGAGACTGACGTTTCCAGTTACCAACAACGAAGCCGAGTACGAAGCATGTATTATGGGTCTAGAAGAGGCAATTGATTTGAGAATCAAGAATCTAGACATATATGGTGACTCAGCGCTTGTAATCAATCAGATTAAAGGGGAGTGGGAAACTCGTCAACCGAATCTAGTGCCGTACATGAATTACGCCAGGAGGCTGCTTCCGTTCTTTGACCGAGTAGAACTTCATCATGTACCCCGGGCTGAAAATCAAATGGCTGATGCTTTAGCCACGTTGGCTTCAATGTATAAGGTCAATCTTTGGAATGAGGCTCCAAGCATTGTCCTTTCGCGTCTTGCCAGACCAGCATATGTGTTCGCAATCGAGGATGCCACTGACGGCAAGCCATGGTTCCACGACATCCAGACCTTCCTTATGACTAAGGAGTATCCGGCGGGTGCGTCAACCCAGGATAAGAAGACTCTGAGGAGGCTATCTGGAAACTTTTACCTCAATCCTGATGGAGTGCTCTATAAGAGAAACCACGATCTCGTGCTACTCAGATGTGTAGATGAGAAAGAGGCAAGTATGCTCATGGAGGAAGTCCATGAGGGCACATTTGGTACGCACGCCGGCGGGCATGCCATGACGAGAAAGATCCTGAGAGCAGGATATTACTGGTTGACTATGGAGTCGGATTGCTTCAGATTCGCGAAGAAATGTCATAAATGCCAGATTTATGCTGATAGAGTTCATGTGCCGCCGCGCCCCTTGAATGTCATGTCTTCCCCTTGGCCGTTCTCCATGTGGGGCATTGACATGATAGGCAAGATCGAGCCCACCGCGTCCAATGGTCATCGTTTTATTCTGGTAGCTATCGACTACTTCACCAAGTGGGTGGAGGCAGCCTCGTACGCTAATGTGACCAAGCAGGTGGTAGCTAAGTTCATAAAGAGGGACATCATCTGTCGCTATGGAATTCCCGAGCGGATCATTACTGATAATGGTTCGAATTTGAATAATAAGATGATGAAGGAGCTGTGCCAGAGCTTCAAGATTGAACACCACAACTCATCTCCCTATCGGCCGAAGATGAATGGTGCCGTTGAGGCGGCCAACAAGAACATCAAGAGGATTGTTCAGAAGATGGTTGTGACGTATAAGGATTGGCACGAGATGCTGCCGTTTGCCTTGCACGGTTATCGTACGACGGTGCGTACATCGACCGGGGCAACTCCTTTCTCCTTGGTGTACGGTATGGAAGCTGTCCTACCGCTAGAAGTGGAGATTCCCTCTTTGCGAGTTTTGGTTGATGTGAAACTTGATGAGGCAGAATGGGTGACGAATCGCCTGAACCAGCTCAGCCTGATGGACGAGAAGAGGCTAGCATCGATTGCATTTGGTCGCCTGTACCAAAGCCGAATGAAGAAAGCTTATGATAAGAAGGTGCGTCCTCGAAGCTTTCAGACGGGTGATCTCGTCCTGAAGAAGATTCTTCCGCCACATTCCGATCACCGGGGCAAGTGGACTCCGAATTACGAAGGGCCGTATGTCGTCAGCAAGGTCTTCTCGGGAGGAGCTTTGTTGTTATCCACGATGGATGGTGAAGATTTTGCATCCCCGGTGAACGCGGACGCAGTTAAAAAATACTTTGCTTGAAAGCGACCCGCTGGACAAAAAAAAGAGAGTCCAGGCAAAAAAGGGGCATCCCGGCGAACCAAAAACAGAATAAAAGGTTCGGGCAAAAATTAGGGATATATTGAAAAATGTACACCCGCGAAGTCGAAAACCTACACTGGGCGGCTTCGGCAAAAAAGGGTATCCCGGTGAACTGAAAACCCGAAAGGGCGGTTCACGCAAAAGTTAGGGATTTGAATAAGCAAATGACTGCGTTCCGCGTATGGACTTTCATTGTTTAGTGGTTCGGAAGACCTGAGGGCCGTTTATCTGAATCAATCTCTTCCAAAGCTGAAGCATCGGAGAAGTATCGAAGTCGAGTGGGTCTTAGAGGGATCAACTCATGGTGTTCGTCTACGCCTCGATTGCCGACATTTGTATATACTGATGTATATTTATGTTTTCTTTTTGCGCGGCTTCCTCATTTCAGGAGCTTGCCTCTGTTGTAAAACATTTTTGCCCATTCAGGGGTTCACCATCAATAAAATGCACATTATCCAGCAATTCTACTTGTCTGTTTTGCATTTATCTGTTTTGTTTGCGAATGATAACGCCGATGTGTTTTTTGATAAAATGCGCATACATAAACTTGCGGGCCTAAGCCCATTGATTGTTGAAACAATTAATTAATTGAACGTTGTCGCGAGATAATAACCCTGATAGGCCCCTTTGAGGAGGGTATCTTGTCTGTTTGTTTGTTGCAGGTGTGACACCTCGCCAGGAGATGTGCCGTGCGTATCCCCGAAGCAGGATGAGTCCTCCTTCTTCAGCAGAGTTCAGTAATCTCTTCTCCGTAGAATCAGAATCAGAGTAGTGAGCATTGATATGTCTTCCCCAGGTGGAGGTGATTCTCTTCCCCAAGCAGACGCCTCCTGAAGGAATGTCATCTCATCAGATGAGTCAAGCACCGAAGCAGGTGTTTATCCCCAGCACCGGGTCACAAGTGCAGAGTTCATAGAAATGTTTGGGAAGCCGAAGCTCGTGTTTTCCCCAGTAAAGTCGCCGAAGCAGGTGTTTATCCCCAGCACCGGGTCACAAGTGCAGAGTTCATAGAAATGTTTGGGAAGCTGAAGCTCGTGTTTTCCCCAGTAAAGTCGCCGAAGCAGGTTTTTTCCCCCGCACCGGGTCACAAGTGCAGGTTTCGCAGGAAGCTAGTCGTATGCCGAAGTATGCAGTAACTGATAGTGCCAGACTGAAGTCTCCAGTGGAATTGAGATTCCTCCCCAGAATCAGGCTCTCTCCTGAAGACGGACGATTCCTTCTTCCCCAGTAGAGTGTTGGAACAGCTGATGTTGTATTCCCCGGCAGAGTTGTACTCTCCCCCGAAGTCAGATGACCCTTTCTTCCCCAGCGGAATTGAAATTCCCCATCAGGGTCGTACTCTTCAGTGAAGTAGAATGATTTCTCTCCCCGGCTGAGTCCGCAGAAAAGCAGAATCCTTGGAAGTTGATCAGATCATGATCAATTCTCCCCAGCAGAGCATGGGGCAGCTGATGCTGCATTTCCCCAGAGTCGCACTCTTTCCAGCGAAGCAGAATGATTTCTCCTTCCTCAGCCGAGTTTGCAGATGTCCAAGGGATCCGAATCCTTGGAAGTTGATCAGATCATGATTGGTTTTTTCCCAGTGGAGTGTGAAGCAGCTGAAGTTGGTTCCCCACAGAGTGGTCATCCCCAGAAGAGTAGCCGAGACGGCCGCACAGTTTATTCTCGCGATTGGTATCAGCAGATCCAAGTTCTCGTAGAGCTTCATCCCCTGCAGCAGTCAGCTGAAGTTGTTCCCCTGCAGCAGTTCGCGGAAGATTGATTCCCCAGACAGAGCCTAATTGATATTGGCGTGTTCACATTCTCCTCAGCAGGATGATTCCTCTACCTGAGTGGTTCTTTCTCCTTGACAGGAGGATTCCCCCCTCGGCATTTATTTTGCTGACGGGATCGCATTATTGTGCATGATTGCATAGCATTGTGCATGATTGCATAACATTGAGCACGATTGCATAGCATTAAGCATGAGTGCATGGCATTGAGCATGACTGCATAACGCTGAAGCATATGCATCATGAGCATGATCTAGGTCATTATCATCCTTGTTTTACAGGTGTACTACCGAAAGACCAGTTGCTCAGGACGATTCTTGATGTTCTCCCCAGCAAGGTTATTTTCTTAGATGATTCTAAAGACCCCGGTGTGATCCCCGCGGTCGCTCGCTCAAGATGATTTTTGAGATCCCCAGCAAAGTCTTCGGTTCGAGATGATTCTCGAACTCCTCAGCAGGGCCATTTGCTTAAGACGATTCTTAAGACCTCAGTACAGCTTCCCGAGTGGTTCGCCTAGTATGATACTTGAGTTCCCCAATAGCGCCTCCAGCAGGAGTTGCCTAGGAAGATTCCTGGAATTCCCAACAGAATGTTTGCTCCAGAAGGGTTATTAGTTCAGGACGATTCTTGAAGATGCCCGACGGATCTGGTTGGTCAAGATGATTCTTGAAGTCCAGAGCAGCATGATATGTATGCTCCAGCAATGATGTCTAATCTGAAGATGGATTTCGTAAGCGCCCGAAGGCGATATCAGAAGGTTCCTGTGAAGCCAGATTTCCGTGTGGATGAAGCAACGGGTGGCTGAAGACAAGGTTCCAGGGTTGTAGATACAACAGAGTGATTCGTGTGAGTCTGAAGACCACGTCAGTTGTCCTGAGGTGATGATTGATTGCGATCAAGTGAATGATACGTCTTCTGATTGAAGTCGAAGATGTTTCTCCAGCTGAAGCGGAGTTTTGCCTGTAGGCCAAGTGTTTGAATCCCCGTGGAGTCATGAATGGCTCAGGATACCATTTCTCTGACTAAAGTCACAGATTTCTTATGCTGAAGCAAAGGTGCCTAAAGGCAAGGTTATCCCCCAAGGTCGTGAAGGACCTAGGATTCATTGTTCGGACTGAAGGCCGAAGTATACCCCTGACTGAAGTCTTGGATGCTCTATAGCAGAGGTGGAGTTGCCTGAAGGCAGATGCATGTATCCTTGAGGGCCAAGGATCACTTTCTTCAGACTGAAGTCGAAGGATACCTCCTGCAGAGTTGCCGTCCTTGGAAGCCAAGGATGCTTATCTTCAGAAGTACTTGAAGATCTTTGCTAGCTGAAGCTGGAAGTGGCCAGGGGCCAGGGTTTCATCTATCTTCATAAGTACTTGAAGATCTTTTCTAGCTGAAGCTGGAAGTGGCCAGGGGCCAGGGTTTCATATATCTTTAATGTTGAAGTTCTACAGTGGGCAGTGTGCAGCAGTATTCCGATGTTCGTTATGGTTCTGAGGGTGAACCCCAGATCAGAGTGTGCTCGGTTAAGTCTCTCATTCCCAGCGGAGTAGCTTCGGCGAGGTTGTATGTTCGTTTGACGGCGAGGTTAGACTCTTTGAATCCCCAACAGAGATGATGTTTGTGCGACGGCGATGTCGAGTGTCTCTCAGAATGATGTTTGTTTCCGGCTGCGATGTCAGATCAGTATCTCTCCAGCTAGTTGTTGAGCAGCTAATGTTGCAGTGTTCGAAGATTTGTTCCCCGCAGAGTGTCGTGTGCTCGTGCAGTTGGCAAATTTTCGGGTTTACCGGTATTCAACCGTCTCGCACCTTGATTGGTTGAGAGCCGTTCGCTTCTCACCCAGTCAGGTTCAAGCCGTTTGAATAGGGGCAGCTGTTGCACCCCAAAATTTGACCAACATTTATTCATTCATGGAGTATTTGAAAGTTGATACCTTCATCAGAAAGTTCAAGGGATCTCCAGAGAAGTGGTTTGAAACCAGGGTTGTGTGCTTCACAGTTTGAAAGTTGTGGGTGCCCCTCAGATGATTCTGAGACTTTGAGAATGAACTTGATGTTTTGAGAAAGCTTATGAGATGTCTTGATAGCCTTCATGAAGCCCAGAGAAGTCATTATGCAAGAATTCAGAAGATTCAACCATGAATGGTAGAATTAGGGTTTTGACTGGGTCAACCCTAGATCAGCTGAAGATTTGGAGAAGGTTGAGACTCAATCCAAGGGCCATGAGATCATGGAATGATGCATAGAGATGTTATAAAGATGATTCCTAGACCAACTCATCATGATTGAGGAGTTTTGAGAAGTTTCAAGTTAGGGTTTCTGAGGATTGTCAGTGAAAAACCCTAATTTGATCCCTATCTTCCAGGCAGTTTTAGCACTAGATGTGTTTGATATCTCATTTTCCCCACAACATGAATGTTGTAGAGCTTGTTCTAAGCTTTAATTTGAGTGGTGGAAGTCCTTGATAGGAGTTACAGAGCTCAAGTTATGGTTTTGACAAATTACAGGTCAGCAGAGGTGTGTGAATCTGGGTCCTTGAAAGTCACCCAACTTGCAGACAACTTTTGCCCTAGTAGGATGATTCCTATGGTTTCTTGGTCAACATGAATGTTGAAGAGGATCTTCTTAGCTTTAATTTGAGTGGTAGAAGTCCTTGATTGGATTTGTGGAACTCAACTTATGGTTTGAACAAGGCAGGGGTATTTTGGTCATTTGTCAGTTATAGGTCATTTTAGCCAATGCCTAAAACTCCTATTTCCAAGCCTCAAATGGAAAAACTTAAAACATGAAAGTTGCTCAAAATGTGATTTTAAGTCTAGAAAGAAGGTCACAAATTGTTGAAAAAGCTCATAGCACAAGATTCCATGATTGGTTGAAAATGAACTAAAAATGACTTATAACTTTGAAAAGTTGAAATTGAAAAGTGATTTGGGAGATCCACAAATCCAAAATAGGTCATCCAATATATCATTTTGATTGGAAAAAACATTTTAAGAACTTTGGTTTAAGTAGAATTTTCATTTGAGGCTTAAAAAATGAGGTTCCTTTGGAAATTTGTTACTTGAAAAAGAAGGCAATGTTGGAAAACTTAACATAAGGCAATTACAAGGCATGTGAGCTTCCTTACCATTCCATATTATCATGTGGTGAGATTTTAAAGGGTGTGTAAGTTGGTTAGAGGTGATATATCATGAGATAACCAATATGGCATAACATGAGATTTTAAAGAAACTTCCATCACATTCTAGATGATTCTAGAAACATCCATCAATTGTTATATAAGGAATGCATTGTGGAGAGTCTAGGGTTGGTGAAAATTGGAATCAAGTCAGAGGAGAAAGAAGGAGAGATAGCCATTGAAGCCATTTCTTCAAGTTGAAGCAATCCAAGATACCTTCTACTACAAGCCACTTCCTCCCACACAAGTGCAAACAGAAGGTTCTTCACCATTGTAGGAGCATCTTGGACCAATTTCAAGCCTTGCAAGCATCCCCACGAGCCTCCTCCATCATTGCTTGACAGGTTTCTTCTTCACCCTATATCTCTTAAAATTATTGCAGTTTAGTTAGTTTCATAGTCATAGAGTTGATGTACTAGGCTAGAGGATCCATCCCTGAGAGTTGCAGCTTGTTCCATGGCAATCCATAACAGAACCAGAAAACTTTGATTTTCAAGAACTATTAGTTTAGGGCATTTCAATCATCAAGAAGTAGTGTATAATGACCAGGGTAGCGTGTAGTGTATCTGTAAATCATTAGGTTGAAGTTTGGTGAAAGTTTGATAGCAGTTGAACATGGTGGTACCAGGATGTTGAGGCATTCTGTTAGGGCAATCTAGGAAGAATTAAGAAAAGGTGAGCGTATGGTTTTATTCCTCTCGTTTAGTAGATCATTTTTCGTGTTTAGACCTTGCTGAACCGTGGCGTGTGGAGAGAGCTAGTAGAGCTCGAATGTATGAGTGCATGAGAGAGGGTTCTGCAAAACCCTAGTTTGTTTGAAGACGATGAAGGCCAGCCATTGGATCGTTCCTAATGTTTGACAAAATCATCTAATCTAGTGGCCAGGATTTAATCTGAGAAAGAGAGGGAAGATTTAAATAATTAAAACGCCGCGTTTCATTTTAAGGGCGTTCTGGGCCCAATGTTCTATTCGCCCCCCCCTTTTTTTGTTGGCCCAACCAATATAACTGGCGCGTTTACTTAATGCACCCCCCCTCCCTTTAATTAATTCATTTCTTTTAAATTTTCTTCTTTTATTTTTTCTGTCTTGAATAATTCATTAAAAATAGTTAAAAAATGATTTTTAATTTCTTCTTTTTTCTATGAGTAGATTAAAATGAGTAGAAAATTATAAAAATAAAATTGAGATTTTATTTTTAGGTTTAATATTTTTAGTATATTTTCCAATTAAATAGCTTTTTAATTGTTTCATTTTGATATTTGATTTTGTAGGAATTGTTTTAGTACTTTCCATTAATCTTTTTTACCCATTCTTTTTTGTGCAATTAGATGATTAGTCATACTTCCCCATAGGTTTTTTTCTAGATTTTTTAGAATTAATCTTGATTAGTTTAATTAGGGTTGACTTAGGATAGTCTAATTAGGGTTTAGAATTGTGCATAGGTGGTGATTCCCTTTCTTTGATTGAGTTTTATCTTGATTTTTAGGTAGAAACCTTTGTAGATGTTATGAGTAGGTGTTGAGGACCCTTATGAATATTTGTTAATTTTTCCCCATTAGTTTAGTATTTTTAGGTATTTTCTGAAGTTGCCTGATGATGTGATCTGTTCAGTGGGTTATCTGTTCATCTGTGGGGGTTCATTCTGAGGAATTTGATGAAGGGCTTGTGTGGCCTTGAGGATATTGATGGTGAGCATCATGAAGGGAAGCTTGTAGATCAAGATGCAGAGACCCAGAGCTTGTCTCATCTCCTGTCTGTGAGGTTTGAGAGCCTGAAGTTTGAAGGAAGCTCATGGTACTTTCCTGAGGAAGGCACTATGAATGACTTTCATCCTTCCTTCTCACCTCTTTCTTAAGTATCCAATGATGTTGGAGCCAACTTGTGAGTTTAATTTCTCCTGAGGAGGAATGTAAACTGATCACATGTTGTTGAGCCACATGGGATACAACTCCTAAGTGGAAGCCTCCTAGTACTTTCCTGAGGAAGGTCCTATGAGTCTATTCACTTAGTTCCACTAGTTGATCTAGGATTTCTTAAGTATCCAATGATGTAGGAGCCAACTTGTGAGTTTAATTTCTCCTGAGGAGGAATGTAAACTGATCACATGTTGCTGAGCCACATGGGATACAACTCCTAAGTGGAAGCCTCCTAGTACTTTTCTGAGGAAGGTCCTATGGGTCTATTCACTTAGTTCCACTAGCTTAAATAGGATTTCTTAAATATCCAGTGATGTTGGAGCCTGCTTGTGAGTTTAATCTCTCCTGAGGAGGAATATAAACTGATCACAGTGGTTGAGCCACATAGGGTATGACTCCTGAGTATACACCTCCTAGTGCTTTCCTGAGGAAGACACTATGAGTCTGCTTGCTTAGCTCCCTTTCTTTGGTAAGCTTATTCTGAAGCTTGAAGACTGGGATTGATTCCTCTTGTTTAGGGTCTTGCTGCAGTGCTTAGATTTGATTAGACTCTGTGTTTAGGGTTAGGATTAGAGAATAGATGATTCTTTCTCAGGTGTGTTGTTTGCCTGATGGCACTTCATTTCTTTTATCTGTTCATTGCTTGATAGCATGTTGATTATTTTCAGTATGATTACTGTTATTGCATGACTGGCTTGAGGTTGAGATGAGCTTGTGGAGGTTGAAGCCCCACACACATTTCCTCCCTCACTTGCATTGCATGCATTTTACTGTTAAAGCTGATGTTTTTGTCTGTTTCTGTGTATCATTGACATGATCCCTTAGGACTCTCATTTCCTTTGATAAGGACGTGATGATAGACTTTTAGGTTGAAACCTATGCATGACAACATCTAGGAGTTCCCTGTTCAAACCTCAACCATAGGATGAATCCATGGCATGATAACAGTAGGACTTGATAGTCTCCCTCCTAGTTGAGCTTTTTCTCCTGTAGTTTCCCGAACTACGTTTGCTCTGATCTTTCATACCAGATGAAAGTACGTAGGCATAGGATGCAATATCCTAGCGAGCAACCTTCCCCCGTAATCCCGTAGTTAGCCGAACTACGTTGACTCTGATTTCTCATTCTCTGATGGGAATACGTAGGCATAAAGCGCGATGCTTTGCCGAGTCATTTTTTCTTTTCTTTTTCAGCCAGCCTTGATAGGTAGATAGATTATAACCAACCCGTCCAAGTAAACAAACAAGCGAGGATCCCGTCGAGTACGACGGACGTGAGGGGTGCTAATACCTTCCCCTTGCGTAACCGACTCCCGAACCCAGACAATGGTTGCGATGACCTTGTCTTACCCTTATTCGTCAGGTTTCTCCGATCGTTTCCTTTCCCGCTCTGAGGGATAAATAACGAAAGGTGGTGACTCTTCTGTCATGCCGGCACCTTATTTTCGCGCAAGCGACACTAACCACCTTCTTTGCCTTGCATTCAATTCCTTTTGATCAAAGAGATACTTCAAACTCTTGTGGTCGCTAAACACTTCAAATCTTGCGCCAAATAAATAATGCCTCCAGAGTTTCAACACGAACACAACGGCGACCAACTCTAAGTCATGCGTCGGATAATTCTTCTCATGCACTTTGAGTTGCCTCGAAGCATAAGCCACAACTTGGTTATTCTGCATCAACACACCTCCTAAACCCATCAAAGAAGCATCACAATACACAACGAATGGTTCTTCTAGATTTGGCAGAATCAAAACAGGAGCTGTCGTCAACCTTCGCTTAAGTTCTTGAAAACTCGCTTCACACTTGGCGTCCCAAACAAAGGCTTGACCTTTCCTAGTCAACTGTGTCAACGGCAACGATAACTTAGCAAATCCCTCAATAAACTTCCGATTATAACCGGCTAAACCAAGAAAACTTCTGATCTCAAAAACTGACTTCGGAGTCTCCCATTGCGACACCGCTTCAACCTTCGACGGATCGACCGCAATACCACTACTAGAAATCACATGACCAAGGAAACTAACTTCCTTCAACCAAAATTCACACTTAGAAAGCTTCGCGAACAACTGCTTCTCTCTCAGCACAGATAACACAATCTTTAGATGCTCGGCATGCTCTCCTTCGCTCTTTGAATAAACCAAAATGTCGTCGATAAACACCACCACAAACTTATCCAAATAAGGATGGAAAATCCTATTCATGTACTCCATAAATACACCTGGTGCATTAGTCACACCAAATGGCATCACGGAATACTCATAGTGTCCATACCTCGTCCGAAAGGCCGTCTTCTGAATATCCTCAGCTTTCACACGGATCTGATGATACCCAGATCTCAAATCAATCTTGCTGAACACGCTTGCACCAACCAACTGATCCATCAGATCATTAATCCTTGGAAGTGGATACTTATTCTTAATAGTCACCTTGTTCAACTGTCTGTAATCCACACAGAGCCTCATAGAACCCTCTTTCTTCTTAACCAACAACACCGGTGCACCCCACGGTGACACGCTCGGACGAATAAACCTCTTTTCAAGCAAATCCTCAAGTTGACTCTTCAACTCTTTTAACTCCGAGGCCGACATACGATATGGAGCCATCGATATCGGACTAGTTCCAAGAATCAAATCTATCGAAAACTCCACTTCTTGCTCCGGCGGTAAATCCTTTATCTCTTCAGGGAATACTTCCGGAAAATCTCTAACAATGGGCAAAGCATCAATCTCTTCACTTTCACTAGTCCTCAAAGTTGCCATAAGCATAAATACCTTAGCTCCATCTTGCACCGATTCCTTCACTTGTTTCCTCGTCATAAACAAATTCCTTTCAACATCCGAATCGGGAAAAATAACCGTTTTGTCAAAACAGTTAATATAAACACGATTGAATTTTAACCAATTCATTCCAAGAATGACATCCAGTTGATCTAAATGAAGACACACTAAATCAATCCCAAAATCTCTACCGAAAATACTCAACGGGCAATTCAAGCAAACATACGGTGTAGTTACCGAACCCATAGTAGGAGTATAAATAACCATACCGCCACCAATCACAGACAACTCAAGATTCAACCTTCTAACACAATCCAAAGAAATAAAAGAATGCGTAGCTCCGGTATCAATTATAGCGATCAAAGGTATACCATTAATAAAACACGTACCTCTGATCAAGCGATCGTCACTAGCAGTCTCAGATCCAGATAGAGCGAACACTTTCCCGCTCCCTTGATTCTTTTTCGGCTTATCGCACTTGGTACTGATGTGCCCCCGCTCACCACAGTTATAGCAAGTAACACCCGCACCACTTCTATACTCTAGAGCCTTGTGGCCTGGCTTGCCACACTTAAAACACTTCTGTTCAACACTCTTGCACTCCGGAGCACGATGCCCCGCTTCACCATAATTGTAACACCTAACCGGGGTAGAAACTCCCCCCACTTGGCTTCTTGCCAAAACCAACCTTTTGTTTCCCCTTATCAGCAGGAGTTACGTAAGGTTTTCCTCTGAATTGTCCTTTTCCTTTCTTGTCACTTAGACTCTTGTAGTGGCTGGACCTAGCCCTACTGTCTTCGTCATAAATTCTGCTCTTGTTAACCAACTCAGAAAACCGCCTGATTTCCTGATATCCAATAGCTTGTCTAATCTCGGGTCTCAAACCGTTCACAAACTTGAGGCACTTAGACCTCTCAGCATTACCAGTATTGTAGTGAGGACAAAATTTGATCAACTCCTCAAATTTCGCCGCATACTCAGCAACCGTCAAATTACCTTGCTTCAACTCAAGAAATTCGATCTCTTTCTTCCCCCGCACATCCTCTGGAAAATACTTCTCCAGAAAAGTTTCCCTAAACAAATTCCACGTAATCACAATATCATCTTCCTCAAATCTTTGGCGAGTATTACCCCACCAATCTTCAGCTTCTCCTTCGAGCATATGAGTCCCAAACTGCACCTTCTGTGCATCCGAGCAGTTCATAACTCGAAAAATCTTTTCCACAGCTTTCAACCAAATTTGTGCCTTGTCCGGTTCATGAGTTCCCTTGAAGACCGGAGGGTTATTCTTTTGGAATTTCCCCAAAGCACGAAATCCATCATCAACATGATTCCTCACATTCACATTGGCCGGAGGATTCTGCCCAATTGCCCCCGCCAATCTCGTCAATGCCTCCGCAATCGCTTCGTCGTTCCTTCCTGCAACCATCTTACTAATTCCAACAACAAAACCACGTAAGAACAACCAATATTGATAATGCAACACACGCATATCAATAACACACAGGAAAAACACTCTAACAACTTGGCCGGACGGACCGACCTGCTCTGATACCACTATTGTAACACCCCCTTCTATACCCCAAATAAATGCATATAAAACATTTAAGCATATACGAATTCATCAGAGTAAAAGTTTTAGAATAAGGTATAAAAGAAGAATGTCACAACTTCACCAATAAAACACTTGCTCCATAAAATATGTAACATTTTCAATTTAAGCGGATGATAAAATCATTTGATCGTTTTCAAAATATTAATTCACGTACACATGAGCTATCCAAATTAATATATCATATCAGTTAGATTTACAAAACCACATAAGCTGATACATCGCAATGTATCACAAAAGAATGACTATACTAGTCTAACTACCCGGTGTTACATATCAGAGCAGCAGACTCAAAAGAATGAAGACTAATCTTCACAAAAGGACTCCAGCATCCTAATCTGCAATGCCTCGTAGAGCATTATAAAACAGCAGAAGGGTGAGAAATATAACCATAATAATCAAAGCATAAGATTATATATATATATATATATATATATATATATATATATATATATATATATATATATATATATATATATATATATATATATATATATATATATATATATATATATATATATATATATATATATATATATATATATATATATATATATATATATATATATATATATATATAGGTAGTCATATAACACATATTCACATTTCTCACCACACTTCATTCTCTTAATCATATATATTTACCACACGTATATAGACAAACATGGATATTCACAAAGCATTCCCATATTATGCATACACTTACAATTTCCACAATCTCATCATTCACACATAAGCATCTCTTCATGCATATGTCATATATCAGTGTGACTCAACAACTCAATGCAACTCATGCAACTCATGCAATGCGGTACCGACTCTCGTTTTTTTTTTGGTTTTTACATTAAACCGGGTCCACTCTTCTAGACCGATAACCCGTTATCTTTTTTTGGTTTTTACATTAAACCGGGTCCACTCTTCTAGACCGATAACCACAAAGGCCCATCCTCTAAGCCTTCAAACCCACTCTTCTAGGTTTGGGACAAGCCACTAGTTTCCACGAAACTAACAGACATTGCCTCTTGACTGAATGATGCATGTACAATCAACCACAACAAATGCACTTAAGACCGATATCTTAATCTCATGCATTTACATAATTCATCTCTTCAAGAATTACACAATGATTGCACATACAACATATCACAATAATCACCAATGTATTCACAATTCAATAATATCACCACATTAACACACAATGCACACATATCCGCGATATGTTCTCATGCATTATCCATATATATTCACAATTCAATACAGCATCATATTTAGCAAGCAATGCACGCATATCCATCATTATGCTCTCATGCATTCTTCATGTATTTTAACATACAATCGCATATAAACAATATGCATCCACAACACATTTTTCATAGTATGTTTATTCCTTATCTCATGCCATCTCATACAAGGTATACACATCACAATACCAATCATACAATTATAAGTTATGCACACATATCCACCATGTTCTCATGCATACTCATCACATAATTGTATACACATCAAGCATTCGCAAGTTCATTAGACAATACACATACATTCATCATTGTATTCACATGTATTTCTATTTATCACAATTAATATGCATCGCACATCAACTAGGATTCACGCCCGTAGGCTACCCACAACACACATCATCACAATAGATCATATCTATATCATATCATAGAGGTATTAACCTATGAGAAGCAACCAAACCATCTCCACATGAACAAAACAGCAAGAGAAAAATGCTGTCACATTCGCCTTCATTCGCCTGGCGAACTCTCGCAGCGAACCTTCGCATGGCGAACTCTCTCAGCGAACACTCGCTAGGCTTCGCCTGGCGAGACTTCCCAGCGAGCCCAAGTCAGTAGCTACTGACTTCATTCGCCACCATTCGCCAGCACCTTCGCTGGGCGATCCTTCGCTATCCAACTTCGCCTGGCGAACTCGCCAGCAAAGTCCACTGGGACTTAAATATAATTATTCGCCAACATTCGCTGGGCTTCGCCTGGCGAAGCTTCGCCTTTGCTCGCCTGGCGAGAGCCAGCGAACCTGCGCAGAACAGATTCACACTCTGTTCCTCCTTCACCAATCCATCATCAACCCTCTCTTACACATCCAAATCAGTATAAACAGCATCAAAACATGTTACCCGACCATTCTACGGCATTATTACTCAGTTCCAACCGATTAAATCATCAATCTACCGATTATCCAATATTTTGCCCTAAGTGGAAAGTGATGGAAACTCTACCCAAAACCCCAACCCAACATACATAACATCATACAATGATCAAATAGAAACATTTCTCACCCTTACCTCGATTAATCGGAGCTTTGATGTTGGTTCTTGATGATTTCCACTTTTCCTCTTCTCCTCTTCTCTTTCTCTCCTTTCTTCTTCTTTCCTCTTTCTTTCCAAATGTTTTTCTATCTTTCTTTTCTTTTCTTTCTCTCTTATATATTCCTTTATTTTCCTTCCTTCCAATTTCCTTCTCAATTCTCTATTAATTCCAATTAATAAAATTAATTTCCAATATTAATAAAAATCCCACTAAATCAATTAATTACTACAATTAATTATTTAATGAAATTTGGGCTGTTACAACTCTCCCCCACTTTAGGAATTTTCGTCCTCGAAAATGTTACCTGATTCAAACAGTTCTGGATAAGACTCCTTCATCTGGCTCTCAAGCTCCCACGTAACATTTCCACCAGCCGGTCCTCCCCAAGCGACCTTCACTAAAGCAATCTCTTTACCTCGAAGCTGTTTCAATTTCCGATCCTCAATCCGCATAGGTGATGTCTCAACAGTCAGGTTAGCTCTCATCTGCACATCATCTAATTGGACTACATGAGACGGATCCGCAATGTATTTCCTCAACTGAGATACATGGAATATGTCATGAATATTAGCAAGCGACGGTGGTAAAGCCACACGATAGGCCACTTCTCCTATCCTTTGCAAAATCTGATAAGGACCAATGAAACGCGGCGACAACTTGCGCGACTTCAGTTCCCTACCAACACCTGTCATCGGAGTGACTCAAAGAAACACATGATCTCCCTTTTGAAATTCAAGTGCCTTCCTCCTCTTGTCATAATAACTCTTCTGACGACTCTGAGTAATTCTCATCTTCTCTTGAATCATCTTGATCTTATCAGTAGTCTGTTGAACTAACTCGGGTCCAACAACAGAACTCTCTCCAGACTCGAACCAACACAATGGTGTCCTACACCGCCTACCATACAACGCCTCAAATGGTGCCATACCAATACTCGAATGGAAACTGTTGTTGTAGGTAAACTCAATCAAAGGCAAGTAGCTATCCCAAGCTCCTCCTTTTTCCAATACACAAGCTCTCAAAAGATCTTCAAGCGACTGAATCGTCCTCTCCGTCTGACCATCAGTCTGAGGATGATATGCTGAACTCAAACGCAACTTAGTACCCAAAACACTCTGCAGGCTCTCCCAAAATCTCAAAGTAAACCGCGGATCTCTATCCGAAACAATACTTAACGGAATACCATGCAGACACACAATCCTCTCAATATACAACTTAGCCAACTTCTCCAAAGGGTAATCCATACACATAGGAATAAAGTGAGCAGATTTAGTCAATCTATCTACGATAACCCAAATAACCTCAAAATTACTCGGCGTCCTTGGCAAACCCGATACAAAATCCATGGAGGTACTATCCCATTTCCACTCAGGAATAAACAACGGCTTCATCAAACCCGATGGCTTCTGATGCTCCATCTTTGACTTCTGGCAAGTCAAACAAGAATATACAAATTCCGCGATATCCTTCTTCATACTAGGCCACCAAAATACTTTCCTCAAATCCTGATACATCTTAGTAGCACCCGGATGAATACTCAATCCGCTACGATGTCCTTCCTCAAGGATGCTCTTCTTAAGCTCAACCATGTTCGGAACACAAACTCGATCCCGACATCTCATAATACCATTCTCATCAATCCGAAAATCACCACCCTGGCCTTGGTTGATTAAAGTCAATCGATAAACTAAGCTCAAATCCGATTTCTGTCCTTCTCGAATTTCATCCAAAATACCACTTGTAAGCTTTAACATACCCAACTTAAATCCAAAAGAAGTCTTCTCACATACTAAACTCAAATCCCGAAATTGTTCAATCAATTCCAACTCTTTCACCATCAACGCCGACATATGCAATGATTTCCGACTCAATGCATCCGCTACTACATTCGCTTTACCCGGATGGTAGTTCAAGCCAAAATCATAATCCTTCAATAGCTCTAACCACCTTCTTTGCCTTGCATTCAATTCCTTTTGATCAAAGAGATACTTCAAACTCTTGTGGTCGCTAAACACTTCAAATCTTGCGCCAAATAAATAATGCCTCCAGAGTTTCAACACGAACACAACGGCGACCAACTCTAAGTCATGCGTCGGATAATTCTTCTCATGCACTTTGAGTTGCCTCGAAGCATAAGCCACAACTTGGTTATTCTGCATCAACACACCTCCTAAACCCATCAAAGAAGCATCACAATACACAACGAATGGTTCTTCTAGATTTGGCAGAATCAAAACAGGAGCTGTCGTCAACCTTCGCTTAAGTTCTTGAAAACTCGCTTCACACTTGGCGTCCCAAACAAAGGCTTGACCTTTCCTAGTCAACTGTGTCAACGGCAACGATAACTTAGCAAATCCCTCAATAAACTTCCGATTATAACCGGCTAAACCAAGAAAACTTCTGATCTCAAAAACTGACTTCGGAGTCTCCCATTGCGACACCGCTTCAACCTTCGACGGATCGACCGCAATACCACTACTAGAAATCACATGACCAAGGAAACTAACTTCCTTCAACCAAAATTCACACTTAGAAAGCTTCGCGAACAACTGCTTCTCTCTCAGCACAGATAACACAATCTTTAGATGCTCGGCATGCTCTCCTTCGCTCTTTGAATAAACCAAAATGTCGTCGATAAACACCACCACAAACTTATCCAAATAAGGATGGAAAATCCTATTCATGTACTCCATAAATACACCTGGTGCATTAGTCACACCAAATGGCATCACGGAATACTCATAGTGTCCATACCTCGTCCGAAAGGCCGTCTTCTGAATATCCTCAGCTTTCACACGGATCTGATGATACCCAGATCTCAAATCAATCTTGCTGAACACGCTTGCACCAACCAACTGATCCATCAGATCATCAATCCTTGGAAGTGGATACTTATTCTTAATAGTCACCTTGTTCAACTGTCTGTAATCCACACAGAGCCTCATAGAACCCTCTTTCTTCTTAACCAACAACACCGGTGCACCCCACGGTGACACGCTCGGACGAATAAACCTCTTTTCAAGCAAATCCTCAAGTTGACTCTTCAACTCTTTTAACTCCGAGGCCGACATACGATATGGAGCCATCGATATCGGACTAGTTCCAAGAATCAAATCTATCGAAAACTCCACTTCTTGCTCCGGCGGTAAATCCTTTATCTCTTCAGGGAATACTTCCGGAAAATCTCTAACAATGGGCAAAGCATCAATCTCTTCACTTTCACTAGTCCTCAAAGTTGCCATAAGCATAAATACCTTAGCTCCATCTTGCACCGATTCCTTCACTTGTTTCCTCGTCATAAACAAATTCCTTTCAACATCCGAATCGGGAAAAATAACCGTTTTGTCAAAACAGTTAATATAAACACGATTGAATTTTAACCAATTCATTCCAAGAATGACATCCAGTTGATCTAAATGAAGACACACTAAATCAATCCCAAAATCTCTACCGAAAATACTCAACGGGCAATTCAAGCAAACATACGGTGTAGTTACCGAACCCATAGTAGGAGTATAAATAACCATACCGCCACCAATCACAGACAACTCAAGATTCAACCTTCTAACACAATCCAAAGAAATAAAAGAATGCGTAGCTCCGGTATCAATTATAGCGATCAAAGGTATACCATTAATAAAACACGTACCTCTGATCAAGCGATCGTCACTAGCAGTCTCAGATCCAGATAGAGCGAACACTTTCCCGCTCCCTTGATTCTTTTTCGGCTTATCGCACTTGGTACTGATGTGCCCCCGCTCACCACAGTTATAGCAAGTAACACCCGCACCACTTCTATACTCTAGAGCCTTGTGGCCTGGCTTGCCACACTTAAAACACTTCTGTTCAACACTCTTGCACTCCGGAGCACGATGCCCCGCTTCACCATAATTGTAACACCTAACCGGGGTAGAAACTCCCCCCACTTGGCTTCTTGCCAAAACCAACCTTTTGTTTCCCCTTATCAGCAGGAGTTACGTAAGGTTTTCCTCTGAATTGTCCTTTTCCTTTCTTGTCACTTAGACTCTTGTAGTGGCTGGACCTAGCCCTACTGTCTTCGTCATAAATTCTGCTCTTGTTAACCAACTCAGAAAACCGCCTGATTTCCTGATATCCAATAGCTTGTCTAATCTCGGGTCTCAAACCGTTCACAAACTTGAGGCACTTAGACCTCTCAGCATTACCAGTATTGTAGTGAGGACAAAATTTGATCAACTCCTCAAATTTCGCCGCATACTCAGCAACCGTCAAATTACCTTGCTTCAACTCAAGAAATTCGATCTCTTTCTTCCCCCGCACATCCTCTGGAAAATACTTCTCCAGAAAAGTTTCCCTAAACAAATTCCACGTAATCACAATATCATCTTCCTCAAATCTTTGGCGAGTATTACCCCACCAATCTTCAGCTTCTCCTTCGAGCATATGAGTCCCAAACTGCACCTTCTGTGCATCCGAGCAGTTCATAACTCGAAAAATCTTTTCCACAGCTTTCAACCAAATTTGTGCCTTGTCCGGTTCATGAGTTCCCTTGAAGACCGGAGGGTTATTCTTTTGGAATTTCCCCAAAGCACGAAATCCATCATCAACATGATTCCTCACATTCACATTGGCCGGAGGATTCTGCCCAATTGCCCCCGCCAATCTCGTCAATGCCTCCGCAATCGCTTCGTCGTTCCTTCCTGCAACCATCTTACTAATTCCAACAACAAAACCACGTAAGAACAACCAATATTGATAATGCAACACACGCATATCAATAACACACAGGAAAAACACTCTAACAACTTGGCCGGACGGACCGACCTGCTCTGATACCACTATTGTAACACCCCCTTCTATACCCCAAATAAATGCATATAAAACATTTAAGCATATACGAATTCATCAGAGTAAAAGTTTTAGAATAAGGTATAAAAGAAGAATGTCACAACTTCACCAATAAAACACTTGCTCCATAAAATATGTAACATTTTCAATTTAAGCGGATGATAAAATCATTTGATCGTTTTCAAAATATTAATTCACGTACACATGAGCTATCCAAATTAATATATCATATCAGTTAGATTTACAAAACCACATAAGCTGATACATCGCAATGTATCACAAAAGAATGACTATACTAGTCTAACTACCCGGTGTTACATATCAGAGCAGCAGACTCAAAAGAATGAAGACTAATCTTCACAAAAGGACTCCAGCATCCTAATCTGCAATGCCTCGTAGAGCATTATAAAACAGCAGAAGGGTGAGAAATATAACCATAATAATCAAAGCATAAGATTATATATATATATATATATATATATATATATATATATATATATATATATATATATATATATATATATATATATATATATATATATATATATATATATATATATATATATATATATATATATATATATATATATATATATATATATATATATATATATATATAGGTAGTCATATAACACATATTCACATTTCTCACCACACTTCATTCTCTTAATCATATATATTTACCACACGTATATAGACAAACATGGATATTCACAAAGCATTCCCATATTATGCATACACTTACAATTTCCACAATCTCATCATTCACACATAAGCATCTCTTCATGCATATGTCATATATCAGTGTGACTCAACAACTCAATGCAACTCATGCAACTCATGCAATGCGGTACCGACTCTCGTTTTTTTTTTTGGTTTTTACATTAAACCGGGTCCACTCTTCTAGACCGATAACCCGTTATCTTTTTTTGGTTTTTACATTAAACCGGGTCCACTCTTCTAGACCGATAACCACAAAGGCCCATCCTCTAAGCCTTCAAACCCACTCTTCTAGGTTTGGGACAAGCCACTAGTTTCCACGAAACTAACAGACATTGCCTCTTGACTGAATGATGCATGTACAATCAACCACAACAAATGCACTTAAGACCGATATCTTAATCTCATGCATTTACATAATTCATCTCTTCAAGAATTACACAATGATTGCACATACAACATATCACAATAATCACCAATGTATTCACAATTCAATAATATCACCACATTAACACACAATGCACACATATCCGCGATATGTTCTCATGCATTATCCATATATATTCACAATTCAATACAGCATCATATTTAGCAAGCAATGCACGCATATCCATCATTATGCTCTCATGCATTCTTCATGTATTTTAACATACAATCGCATATAAACAATATGCATCCACAACACATTTTTCATAGTATGTTTATTCCTTATCTCATGCCATCTCATACAAGGTATACACATCACAATACCAATCATACAATTATAAGTTATGCACACATATCCACCATGTTCTCATGCATACTCATCACATAATTGTATACACATCAAGCATTCGCAAGTTCATTAGACAATACACATACATTCATCATTGTATTCACATGTATTTCTATTTATCACAATTAATATGCATCGCACATCAACTAGGATTCACGCCCGTAGGCTACCCACAACACACATCATCACAATAGATCATATCTATATCATATCATAGAGGTATTAACCTATGAGAAGCAACCAAACCATCTCCACATGAACAAAACAGCAAGAGAAAAATGCTGTCACATTCGCCTTCATTCGCCTGGCGAACTCTCGCAGCGAACCTTCGCATGGCGAACTCTCTCAGCGAACACTCGCTAGGCTTCGCCTGGCGAGACTTCCCAGCGAGCCCAAGTCAGTAGCTACTGACTTCATTCGCCACCATTCGCCAGCACCTTCGCTGGGCGATCCTTCGCTATCCAACTTCGCCTGGCGAACTCGCCAGCAAAGTCCACTGGGACTTAAATATAATTATTCGCCAACATTCGCTGGGCTTCGCCTGGCGAAGCTTCGCCTTTGCTCGCCTGGCGAGAGCCAGCGAACCTGCGCAGAACAGATTCACACTCTGTTCCTCCTTCACCAATCCATCATCAACCCTCTCTTACACATCCAAATCAGTATAAACAGCATCAAAACATGTTACCCGACCATTCTACGGCATTATTACTCAGTTCCAACCGATTAAATCATCAATCTACCGATTATCCAATATTTTGCCCTAAGTGGAAAGTGATGGAAACTCTACCCAAAACCCCAACCCAACATACATAACATCATACAATGATCAAATAGAAACATTTCTCACCCTTACCTCGATTAATCGGAGCTTTGATGTTGGTTCTTGATGATTTCCACTTTTCCTCTTCTCCTCTTCTCTTTCTCTCCTTTCTTCTTCTTTCCTCTTTCTTTCCAAATGTTTTTCTATCTTTCTTTTCTTTTCTTTCTCTCTTATATATTCCTTTATTTTCCTTCCTTCCAATTTCCTTCTCAATTCTCTATTAATTCCAATTAATAAAATTAATTTCCAATATTAATAAAAATCCCACTAAATCAATTAATTACTACAATTAATTATTTAATGAAATTTGGGCTGTTACAACTCTCCCCCACTTTAGGAATTTTCGTCCTCGAAAATGTTACCTGATTCAAACAGTTCTGGATAAGACTCCTTCATCTGGCTCTCAAGCTCCCACGTAACATTTCCACCAGCCGGTCCTCCCCAAGCGACCTTCACTAAAGCAATCTCTTTACCTCGAAGCTGTTTCAATTTCCGATCCTCAATCCGCATAGGTGATGTCTCAACAGTCAGGTTAGCTCTCATCTGCACATCATCTAATTGGACTACATGAGACGGATCCGCAATGTATTTCCTCAACTGAGATACATGGAATATGTCATGAATATTAGCAAGCGACGGTGGTAAAGCCACACGATAGGCCACTTCTCCTATCCTTTGCAAAATCTGATAAGGACCAATGAAACGCGGCGACAACTTGCGCGACTTCAGTTCCCTACCAACACCTGTCATCGGAGTGACTCAAAGAAACACATGATCTCCCTTTTGAAATTCAAGTGCCTTCCTCCTCTTGTCATAATAACTCTTCTGACGACTCTGAGTAATTCTCATCTTCTCTTGAATCATCTTGATCTTATCAGTAGTCTGTTGAACTAACTCGGGTCCAACAACAGAACTCTCTCCAGACTCGAACCAACACAATGGTGTCCTACACCGCCTACCATACAACGCCTCAAATGGTGCCATACCAATACTCGAATGGAAACTGTTGTTGTAGGTAAACTCAATCAAAGGCAAGTAGCTATCCCAAGCTCCTCCTTTTTCCAATACACAAGCTCTCAAAAGATCTTCAAGCGACTGAATCGTCCTCTCCGTCTGACCATCAGTCTGAGGATGATATGCTGAACTCAAACGCAACTTAGTACCCAAAACACTCTGCAGGCTCTCCCAAAATCTCAAAGTAAACCGCGGATCTCTATCCGAAACAATACTTAACGGAATACCATGCAGACACACAATCCTCTCAATATACAACTTAGCCAACTTCTCCAAAGGGTAATCCATACACATAGGAATAAAGTGAGCAGATTTAGTCAATCTATCTACGATAACCCAAATAACCTCAAAATTACTCGGCGTCCTTGGCAAACCCGATACAAAATCCATGGAGGTACTATCCCATTTCCACTCAGGAATAAACAACGGCTTCATCAAACCCGATGGCTTCTGATGCTCCATCTTTGACTTCTGGCAAGTCAAACAAGAATATACAAATTCCGCGATATCCTTCTTCATACTAGGCCACCAAAATACTTTCCTCAAATCCTGATACATCTTAGTAGCACCCGGATGAATACTCAATCCGCTACGATGTCCTTCCTCAAGGATGCTCTTCTTAAGCTCAACCATGTTCGGAACACAAACTCGATCCCGACATCTCATAATACCATTCTCATCAATCCGAAAATCACCACCCTGGCCTTGGTTGATTAAAGTCAATCGATAAACTAAGCTCAAATCCGATTTCTGTCCTTCTCGAATTTCATCCAAAATACCACTTGTAAGCTTTAACATACCCAACTTAAATCCAAAAGAAGTCTTCTCACATACTAAACTCAAATCCCGAAATTGTTCAATCAATTCCAACTCTTTCACCATCAACGCCGACATATGCAATGATTTCCGACTCAATGCATCCGCTACTACATTCGCTTTACCCGGATGGTAGTTCAAGCCAAAATCATAATCCTTCAATAGCTCTAACCACCTTCTTTGCCTTGCATTCAATTCCTTTTGATCAAAGAGATACTTCAAACTCTTGTGGTCGCTAAACACTTCAAATCTTGCGCCAAATAAATAATGCCTCCAGAGTTTCAACACGAACACAACGGCGACCAACTCTAAGTCATGCGTCGGATAATTCTTCTCATGCACTTTGAGTTGCCTCGAAGCATAAGCCACAACTTGGTTATTCTGCATCAACACACCTCCTAAACCCATCAAAGAAGCATCACAATACACAACGAATGGTTCTTCTAGATTTGGCAGAATCAAAACAGGAGCTGTCGTCAACCTTCGCTTAAGTTCTTGAAAACTCGCTTCACACTTGGCGTCCCAAACAAAGGCTTGACCTTTCCTAGTCAACTGTGTCAACGGCAACGATAACTTAGCAAATCCCTCAATAAACTTCCGATTATAACCGGCTAAACCAAGAAAACTTCTGATCTCAAAAACTGACTTCGGAGTCTCCCATTGCGACACCGCTTCAACCTTCGACGGATCGACCGCAATACCACTACTAGAAATCACATGACCAAGGAAACTAACTTCCTTCAACCAAAATTCACACTTAGAAAGCTTCGCGAACAACTGCTTCTCTCTCAGCACAGATAACACAATCTTTAGATGCTCGGCATGCTCTCCTTCGCTCTTTGAATAAACCAAAATGTCGTCGATAAACACCACCACAAACTTATCCAAATAAGGATGGAAAATCCTATTCATGTACTCCATAAATACACCTGGTGCATTAGTCACACCAAATGGCATCACGGAATACTCATAGTGTCCATACCTCGTCCGAAAGGCCGTCTTCTGAATATCCTCAGCTTTCACACGGATCTGATGATACCCAGATCTCAAATCAATCTTGCTGAACACGCTTGCACCAACCAACTGATCCATCAGATCATCAATCCTTGGAAGTGGATACTTATTCTTAATAGTCACCTTGTTCAACTGTCTGTAATCCACACAGAGCCTCATAGAACCCTCTTTCTTCTTAACCAACAACACCGGTGCACCCCACGGTGACACGCTCGGACGAATAAACCTCTTTTCAAGCAAATCCTCAAGTTGACTCTTCAACTCTTTTAACTCCGAGGCCGACATACGATATGGAGCCATCGATATCGGACTAGTTCCAGGAATCAAATCTATCGAAAACTCCACTTCTTGCTCCGGCGGTAAATCCTTTATCTCTTCAGGGAATACTTCCGGAAAATCTCTAACAATGGGCAAAGCATCAATCTCTTCACTTTCACTAGTCCTCAAAGTTGCCATAAGCATAAATACCTTAGCTCCATCTTGCACCGATTCCTTCACTTGTTTCCTCGTCATAAACAAATTCCTTTCAACATCCGAATCGGGAAAAATAACCGTTTTGTCAAAACAGTTAATATAAACACGATTGAATTTTAACCAATTCATTCCAAGAATGACATCCAGTTGATCTAAATGAAGACACACTAAATCAATCCCAAAATCTCTACCGAAAATACTCAACGGGCAATTCAAGCAAACATACGGTGTAGTTACCGAACCCATAGTAGGAGTATCAATAACCATACCGCCACCAATCACAGACAACTCAAGATTCAACCTTCTAACACAATCCAAAGAAATAAAAGAATGCGTAGCTCCGGTATCAATTATAGCGATCAAAGGTATACCATTAATAAAACACGTACCTCTGATCAAGCGATCGTCACTAGCAGTCTCAGATCCAGATAGAGCGAACACTTTCCCGCTCCCTTGATTCTTTTTCGGCTTATCGCACTTGGTACTGATGTGCCCCCGCTCACCACAGTTATAACAAGTAACACCTGCACCGCTTCTACACTCTAGAGCCTTGTGGCCTGGCTTGCCACACTTAAAACACTTCTGTTCAACACTCTTGCACTCCGGAGCACGATGCCCCGCTTCACCATAATTGTAACACCTAACCGGGGTAGAAACTCCCCCACTTGGCTTCTTGCCAAAACCAACCTTTTGTTTCCCCTTATCAGCAGGAGTTACGTAAGGTTTTCCTCTGAATTGTCCTTTTCCTTTCTTGTCACTTAGACTCTTGTAGTGGCTGGACCTAGCCCTACTGTCTTCGTCATAAATTCTGCTCTTGTTAACCAACTCAGAAAACTGCCTGATTTCCTGATATCCAATAGCTTGTCTAATCTCGGGTCTCAAACCGTTCACAAACTTGAGGCACTTAGACCTCTCAGCATTACCAGTATTGTAGTGAGGACAAAATTTGATCAACTCCTCAAATTTCGCCGCATACTCAGCAACCGTCAAATTACCTTGCTTCAACTCAAGAAATTCGATCTCTTTCTTCCCCCGCACATCCTCTGGAAAATACTTCTCCAGAAAAGTTTCCCTAAACAAATTCCACGTAATCACAATATCATCTTCCTCAAATCTTTGGCGAGTATTACCCCACCAATCTTCAGCTTCTCCTTCGAGCATATGAGTCCCAAACTGCACCTTCTGTGCATCCGAGCAGTTCATAACTCGAAAAATCTTTTCCACAGCTTTCAACCAAATTTGTGCCTTGTCCGGTTCATGAGTTCCCTTGAAGACCGGAGGGTTATTCTTTTGGAATTTCCCCAAAGCACGAAATCCATCATCAACATGATTCCTCACATTCACATTGGCCGGAGGATTCTGCCCAATTGCCCCCGCCAATCTCGTCAATGCCTCCGCAATCGCTTCGTCGTTCCTTCCTGCAACCATCTTACTAATTCCAACAACAAAACCACGTAAGAACAACCAATATTGATAATGCAACACACGCATATCAATAACACACAGGAAAAACACTCTAACAACTTGGCCGGACGGACCGACCTGCTCTGATACCACTATTGTAACACCCCCTTCTATATCCCAAATAAATGCATATAAAACATTTAAGCATATACGAATTCATCAGAGTAAAAGTTTTAGAATAAGGTATAAAAGAAGAATGTCACAACTTCACCAATAAAACACTTGCTCCATAAAATATGTAACATTTTCAATTTAAGCGGATGATAAAATCATTTGATCATTTTCAAAATATTAATTCACGTACACATGAGCTATCCAAATTAATATATCATATCAGTTAGATTTACAAAACCACATAAGCTGATACATCGCAATGTATCACAAAAGAATGACTATACTAGTCTAACTACCCGGTGTTACATATCAGAGCAGCATACTCAAAAGAATGAAGACTAATCTTCACAAAAGGACTCCAGCATCCTAATCTGCAATGCCTCGTAGAGCATTATAAAACAGCAGAAGGGTGAGAAATATAACCATAATAATCAAAGCATAAGATTATATATATATATATATATAGGTAGTCATATAACACATATTCACATTTCTCACCACACTTCATTCTCTTAATCATATATATTTACCACACGTATATAGACAAACATGGATATTCACAAAGCATTCCCACATTATGCATACACTTACAATTTCCACAATCTCATCATTCACACATAAGCATCTCTTCATGCATATGTCATATATCAATGTGACTCAACAACTCAATGCAACTCATGCAACTCATGCAATGCGGTACCGACTCTCGTTATTTTTTTTTTCGGTTTTTACATTAAACCGGGTCCACTCTTCTAGACCGATAACCCGTTATCTTTTTTCGGTTTTTACATTAAACCGGGTCCACTCTTCTAGACCGATAACCACAAAGGCCCGTCCTCTAAGCCTTCAAACCCACTCTTCTAGGTTTGGGACAAGCCACTAGTTTCCACGAAACTAACAGACATTGCCTCTTGACTGAATGATGCATGTACAATCAACCACAACAAATGCACTTAAGACCGACATCTTAATCTCATGCATTTACATAATTCATCTATTCAAGAATTACACAATGATTGCACATACAACATATCACAATAATCACCAATGTATTCGCAATTCAATAATATCACCACATTAACACACAATGCACACATATCCGCGATATGTTCTCATGCATTATCCACATATATTCACAATTCAATACAGCATCATATTTAGCAAGCAATGCACGCATATCCATCATTATGCTCTCATGCATTCTTCATGTATTTTAACATACAATCGCATATAAACAATATGCATCCACAACACATTTTCATAGTATGTTTATTCCTTATCTCATGCCATCTCATACAAGGTATACACATCACAATACCAATCATACAATTATAAGTTATGCACACATATCCACCATGTTCTCATGCATACTCATCACATAATTGTATACACATCAAGCATTCGCAAGTTCATTAGACAATACACATACATTCATCATTGTATTCACATGTATTTCTATTTATCACAATTAATACGCATCGCACATCAACTAGGATTCACGCCCGTAGGCTACCCACAGCACACATCATCACAATAGATCATATCTATATCATATCATAGAGGTATTAACCTATGAGAAGCAACCAAACCATCTCCACATGAACAACACAGCAAGAGAAAAATGCTGTCACATTCGCCTTCATTCGCCTGGCGAACTCTCGCAGCGAACCTTCGCCTGGCCTTCGCCTGGCGAACTCTCTCAGCGAACACTCGCTAGGCTTCGCCTGGCGAGACTTCCCAGCGAGCCCAAGTCAGTAGCTACTGACTTCATTCGCCACCATTCGCCAGCACCTTCGCTGGGCGATCCTTCGCTATCCAACTTCGCCTGGCGAACTCGCCAGCGAAGTCCACTGTGACTTAAATATAATTATTCGCCAACATTCGCTGGGCTTCGCCTTTGCTCGCCTGGCGAGAGCCAGCGAACCTGCGCAGAACAGATTCACACTCTGTTCGTCCTTCACCAATCCATCATCAACCCTCTCTTACACATCCAAATCAGTATAAACAGCATCAAAACATGTTACCCGACCATTCTACGGCATTATTACTCAGTTCCAACCGATTAAATCATCAATCTACCGATTATCCAACATTTTGCCCTAAGTGGAAAGTGATGGAAACTCTACCCAAAACCCCAACCCAACATACATAACATCATACAATGATCAAATAGAAACATTTCTCACCCTTACCTCGATTAATCAGAGCTTTGATGTTGGTTCTTGATGATTTCCACTTTTCCTCTTCTCCTCTTCTCTTTCTCTCCTTTCTTCTTCTTTCCTCTTTCTTTCCAAATGTTTTTCTATCTTTCTTTTCTTTTCTTTCTCTCTTATATATTCCTTTATTTTCCTTCCTTCCAATTTCCTTCTCAATTCTCTATTAATTCCAATTAATAAAATTAATTTCCAACATTAATAAAAATCCCACTAAATCAATTAATTACTACAATTAATTATTTAATGAAATTTGGGCTGTTACATCTCTCATTCATCCTCTGTTCATGAGACTCAAGAGTCCCTTGAAGCTCTTCCTTCGTCAACCCCGACAGATCTTTCGACTCTTCTATGGCAACTACCACATGGTCGAATTTTGGAGCCAACGATCTTAAAATCTTTGAGACAACTGCTTTCATCGTCAGCGCTTCTCCACATACTTTGATTTGATTCACCAACCTTGTAACTCTGGTGAAGAAATCTGTAATGCTTTCATTGTCTTCCATCTGAAGCAACTTATAAGTTCTCTTGTGAGTTTGTAACCTCACCTCTTTCACCTTCTCTGCGCCTCCAAATAACTTTCCAAGAATCTCCCATGCTTCTTTTGCTGAATCAACATCACTAACCTTTTCAAAGTTATCAGGATCAACACACTGATGAATTATAAAGAGTGCTTTATAATCCTTCTTCTTCAATTCTTTATGCGCTTCCTTTTCCGTCTCCGTTGCGTTCTCCCCAAGCGATGTTACTCCGTCCTTCACAAGATCCCAAAGATCTTGATAACAGAAAATCACCTTAATCTGCTTGCACCAATTCTCATAATTGTCTTTCTTGAGAATTGACAAGGTCACCAGAATGTTTCCGTTTGGATAGTTCATCGCCATCACTATCTTCCTTCCTTGAATCTCTCAATCAGGCTCTGATACCAGATGTTGGAAATTCACCTCACACCCGATGAAGAATTTCCTTCAATCTTGATCTCAAGATTGATGAACAAACCCACAATATGATAGTAATGGTAATAACAAGTAATTATCAAGAACAACAAAAGAAGAGAAGAACAAACAAGAAAGAGAAGAATGAGAGAAGAAATATTTGGAGAGAATGTGTTACCCACAACTGTGGAATTTCTTATTGCTTATAGAACTTTCACTTACTCAAACTGCAACTGTGAAATCTGTTCTATGTTGTGATATAGAATACATAGCAAGACACCCTATTTATTTAGGTTTACACAAGCCCAAAGCATAAAAGGTCCAAAATATTAAAATCAAATCTAATCATATCAAATCAAATCTATTTAACATAATGAATTATATTTTAACATGAAATAATCTCTTATATATTATCAAAATCATATATAAATAAATCTTTACAAACGTGGATAAAGTCTTTCTACTCTATGTAAAAATCCACTATTTGTTAAAAAATCAAAAGTGTCAAAAAAAAAAATAGTATAAAAATATGTTGATTGTCAAAATACGTTTTTTCATTCTTGACTACTTTATTTAAAGCGGCTTTGAGATTTGTTAGACCCACAATATAATCTACCGTCCTCATTTCCATTGGGGTTTTTCCCCTGTCTCTCAGTATGTTCCACTGGGATAACACTCAAGATTGGATCCTAAAAACCACAAACGCGTATGAGACGTCCTCTACCACCGAGTACAAATCCAATCCGTCAACTCTAATCCATTTATTCTCTTTTTTGGAAACATCTGTTTTCTAAGTTTAAAAAGGTTATTTTTGTTTTTTATTTCATTTTGAAACATTAGTATATTTTAATATGGCATTGCGTCAAAAGAAGAAAAAGATATAATAAACACGCCTCACCATTTTTTTTTTCATTTTCTTCACTTTTCTTACCGTAGCGAAAATACCAACTTTTCCACACACTACAAACTCACCAAAACACCACCTTTCATTTTAACATACAAATCTCTCACCATTCAAAACCACCAATAAGTTACACAAACCTCTTCCTCATATTTCACAACACAGAAAACTACCATTCTCTCACCACCTTCAAACTTGTTAAAAAAAATAGAAAACATATACACAACCATTAACACAACCATGTTTCATTCTCTACTTTCATAAACCTACAAGATCCAAACATCAACGCACTACAAATCTTGTCACAAACCTCCATGAAAACCAAATCATAAACCATCACTACACAACTCTTTTCATTTTTGTTTTTCATGAAAACCTTCCATAAAAACCATACACTACCACATAACATACATAAACAAATCTTGTTGAAGAAATTTTCAAAATATTAAATTGATAAATAATAATGGTTAAATTACTAAAATAAATGGTTAAAAGTTGCAACTCTCTAAAATTGAACCAAAGACCTTATTGTGATAAGGTGTGTGGTCATAAGGTGCAAGCACTAGATCAAAAGAACTTTTTCATGAAATTGTTTACTATTATTGATATATAATGGCTCCTGAATGATCATGTTTAAACCATTGAATATTGTTTCTTCTTATCAATTAGCACAAGTTTTCTGTAACTAGAGATACTTGTCACCCATAAAAGATATATGAAAATAATATATTTCAGAGTCAATTTATATCTAAGTCATTTTTTATTTTATTTTTCCAATGCACGAGAATAAATGAGAAAACTTTATTTAATAAAATATTATTAATCGATAGGCTTAATGTGAATGTGTGATTCATGTTAAAGTTTTCAAAGTATCTTAAAGGATTCACCGGTTAACCTTTTGCATCCAATTTGCATAAATTAGTGGTAGCGAATCGAACCTAAAGCATAGAGTAACACACGCTCTAGAATTATTTTCTAGAACTTTCATCATACCGTCTTCATCATCTTCTTCTTATTCGTGTTTTGCAGCAGACCCCCACCCCAACACAAGATCTAATAATCTTTAGGTTCGATTTTTGATTTTCGAATTTCGATTTTGATCCACACTTTATTTATAATTGACTAGCGTTCAGACGGGCACTCCCGTGCCCGTCTGTCCGCTTTTTTAATACGCACAACATAGAAAAATAAACGTGTGTATATTTTGTATGACGTTTTTATCATACTTAAGATTAATTAAATGCATTTGTTTTTAGATATTCTCAAGCAGTCTTAAAATCAAGATGATAAATATATATATACTAAAAATATTTCATTGGATTAACTATACATTAATGCTACTATTAGTTTAAACATACCGAATTAAATAAAATTTAGATTAAAAAATATGTTGTCTAAACATGCTAATAATATTATTACATTTTGAAAATAACAAGCAAAGTTATTCTAAATGATATAAAATAATTGAAGAACACAAAGTACTATCTATACTGTGTAATCAATAACATTCTTTAAGAGGAAGACCGAACGTAAAAATTTTATCTTGAGAATTTTTTCTCTCCCTGCAATTGTTTTCCGTAGTAAAGAAAAAATGTAAGACTCTCACATTAGAATTGCTCTAGGAAAAAATATAGTGAAAGTAGTAGTAATTAGTGTAATATATTATTTTTCTACCTTGTAAAGATTCGAATCAATTCTTCATACATCCCTTTATCGATGCGCTCTTGAGCTTTAAAAAACTACTAATACATCGTGAAATGTCATATCAACAAAGAAATACATTCAAAACATGTGATTTGTTTGATTATAATCTGGTGTACTGAACCATAAATAAATGTATACTTGAAGAATGGAAATATTTTGTTTTAGTCCAGATTTGGTAGAACAACAACCCTGATTTATTTTTGAATTACGTGGATTTTTGGTAAAAAAAGGAAAACAATGAGTTCAGTGAATATACATGGTTTTATTTACATAAACCAATAGTAAAAGTAAAACTCATGCATTCAAAAATATTCTATGGATAAACATTATTAAATGAATAAAATAAAAACCTATCCATCCTTTGAGATATTATTTCTTTTTTCACCATTTTCCAAAGTTGTGTTTTATCTGTTATCACCATGGAGCCCCAACCGACAGAGTAAACTTTTAGACGCTTGACCTGTTTTAATAAGGATGATAAAAGTGTTAGTCAAAGAGTGGTGAAAATGCAACAAACATATTTTTTTATATATGTTGCGAAAAAGGTAAATGCACCTTATTGTCTAGCTTGCCGATAAATGAAATTGTTTGTTCATCCTTCCATGTGTTCCATTTATCTTTAAAGTCCCCAATCTAAAATTTATTTAGTATAAGAATAGTGAGAATAAGTATGATCCAATTGATTGATTATTATTAAAAGAATAAAATAAAGGATTAAGTATAACTTACCTTTATGTCGAAGCAAGTTTCAACATTCTTCCGTCTCAGCTCCTTACATAATTGGAAGGCTTCATTGTGTTCTAGTTTGGTTGTATATCAAAGCCACACAGTTTTATAATTAGTTATACTTAGTTTTATCATATAAAGAATACAATATAATATTGGTATTTCATGTACAAATGGGAATCGATGTGTGAGGTTATTTGTTTAATGTACGTAATGATACTTGCGGGTGCGATAAAAGAATTTGTTTAAAGACTACATTTTTTATGTAGTCACCATCTTCTCCTTCCAATTTTCCTTCCTTGGATAAAATTTTTGTTGTAGCCTGTGAAACACCTATGGATAAAGCCACATATAACTGTCCATGACTGAAAACATGTCGTGGAAGATATATTCCAACATTTGGAATGGTTTGTCCTTGTGACTTATTTATTGTAATTGCAAAACTTAGTCGCACAAGAAACTGCTTTCTACTAAGGATAAAAGGCAACCCATCACTGGCCGATGTTTTTATTTTAATTCTGGGAAAGAAAACTCGTCTTCCTGCGTTGTTTCCTGTCAAGATTTCCACATCCAACATATTCATATATAACCCACAACATAATAACCGTGTCCCATTACACAGCCCATATCTAGGATCTAGATTTTGCAACAACATCAATGGTGCACCCTTTTTTATCTTTAGAATATGCGGGGGCAAACTACCTTGTGCAATTGAGTTTAAGAATTCTTGCTGGTATAAATTATTATTATCCCATTCAACCTCGTCAAATGACAACAAATTATGTTCTTCTCCTGGAAACCGGTCAATAATTATATCATTTAATTTTTTGACATCATCGTTTGTTGGGGTCAAAATAGCTCTTTGTACCATATAAAGGGCATCCCAACCATGCAATTCTAAATCAGGAAAATATGTTGTATAAGCACTTGTATGGAATGTTCACCTTCCCATGGGACTACAATCTGTGAAGGCAACCTCACCATGTCATCTGGTTTGGTAGGTTCAACACCATCACCAATGCGCATAAGAAATTCTACAAACTCTTGACGCAGAAATCATTTGTACCTTAGTACCTTTTCTTACAACAGGAAGAACCTGTTGAAAGTCTCCCCCCATGATCATAACTTTTCCTCCAAATGGAGCATTGTTGCTAAAAATGTCTTGTAATAATCGATCTAAGGCTTCCAAACAATTTTTGCTTATCATTGGGGCCTCATACCAAATTATTGCAGCAGAAACCCTAATGAGATTTACAAGATCATTTTGCTTTTGAATACCACAAATAGAACTCTGTTGTATATCGATAGGTATCTTAAATCGAGAGTGTGCAGTGTAACGCCCGTTCATTTTAATTAAATTATTTATAAATTGTTGGTGTGCCTTTATGTGGGAGTGTGTCTGAGAGCGTTGGTGGATGTCCTTAAAGTATAGGAAACCATTTAATAAATCATTGAGTTTGATATTAATATAATATAATTAATAATGATGATAATTTAATAACTAGTAGAAATATTATATTATTGTTATTATTATTATTATTATTATTATTATTATTATTACTATTATTATTATTATTATAATTATTATTATTATTATTAGTAGTAGTAGTAGAGAGAATAAAGGGAATTAGGGAGTTATTAGAGAAGTTGTGGGAGAAAGAGCAAAAGAACGATAAACTGCTCAGAAAACCAAATTGGAGGAGAAAGGTTGAGAAAAGAGGAAAAAGGACGTGGCTGTGGAAAAAGGTTGAGAAAAGAGGAAGAACAGAAGAATTAACCGCCAGAGAGAATTGAATGTTGTTGCAGAAGAGTCACCGGGAGAGTAAACCGGAACCAGAAGTTTAGAGTTGTCCTCAATCCAAAGGTAAGGGTGGGGTTTAATTCTATAATTGTGGGCATGATGGATTTCATGAAGGGTATGGAATCATAAGATTAATGTTCCTGTAGATCGATAAATATTAAGGATTAATGTTCCTAATATTAAGGATTAATATTCCCGTAGTAACGTTACCGTAGTAATGTTCCCGTAAGTTGAAGAAATATTAAGATTAATGTTACCGTAGTAATGTTCCCGTAAGTTGAAGAAATATTAAGGATTAACGTTCCGTAGTAATGTTCCCGTAGTAATGTTCCCGTAGGTTGAGAAATATTAAGAGAATATTAAGGGTAAATGTTCCCGTAGGTTGAGAAATATTAAGGGTTAATGTTTGTCTACGCCTGCATCACAAAATAACATAATAGACTATAGTAGATGTAAAAAATTACCTATATTTTATTTTCTACTCCATCACAAAATTTTAGGTTTTCCCCCACTAAAAAACAAATTTAAAAGACTATAATCCATGACATATATTTCTTATAAAATAGGTAATAAATAAAATAAATAATAAAGCTAGAATTTATTTATATTTACCATAATTCACAATTAACTATGGTTAATTAGATGTAAATTTATTCAATATATTTCTTCTCCATCACCAAATTTCATCTTTTTTCGTCAGTAAGCCACAAAGTTAAAAGACTATAAAACACAATAGATGTAAACAATTTCTATATTTTTCATCTTCTCCGTCACCAAAATTCTGGTTCCTTAACCTCTAAGAAACTAACTTAAGAGAATACAAATGAATGACCCATGATTTATACACATGCATAACAATTAAAATTAAATAATCATGCTCAATATTATTTATATTCATCGTATTCACATTGACTTATGGTATATGACATCTAAAAATATTAGATATTTTTCCTCACCATCCCAAAGTTTTAATCTTTTTATCACCATTCAAAAAACATAAAAGACTATAGTATATGTAAGAAATTACCTATATTTTATTTTTCT
The DNA here is from genome assembly GCA_963859935.3 of Lathyrus sativus. NCBI lineage: Eukaryota > Viridiplantae > Streptophyta > Magnoliopsida > Fabales > Fabaceae > Lathyrus > Lathyrus sativus. The sequence continues at coordinate 37,369,454 of OZ012740.1, read as the reverse complement.
ACACCATCACAAAATTTTAGGTTTTTCCCCACTAAAAAACAAAGTTAAAAGACTATAATCCATGACATATATTTCTTATAAAATAGGTAATAAATAAAATAAATAATAAAGCTAGAATTTATTTATATTTACCATAATTCGCATTGAACTATGGTTAATTAGATGTAAATTTATTCAATATATTTCTTCTCCATCACCAAATTTCATCTTTTTTCGTCAGTAAGCCAAAGAGTTAAAAGACTATAAAACACAACAGATGTAAACAATTTCTATATTTTTCTTCTTCTCCGTCACCAAAAATATAGTTCCTTAACCTCTAAGATACTAACTTATGAGAATAAAAATGAATGACCCATGATTTATACACATGCATAACAATTAAACTTAAATAATCATGCTCAATATTATTTATATTCATCGTATTCACATTGACTTATGGTATATGACATCTAAAAATATTAGATATTTTTCTTCACCGTCCCAAAGTTTTAATCTTTTTATCACCAATCAAAAAACATCATAGACTATAGTAGATGTAAAAAATTACCTATATTTTATTTTTCTACTCCATTATAAAATTCTAGGTTTTTCCCCACTAAAAAACAAAGTTAAAAGACTATATAATCCATGACATATATTTCTTATCAAATAGGTAATAAATAAAATAAATAATAAAGCTAGAATTTATTTATATTTACCATAATTCACATTGAATTATGGTTAATTTGATGTAAATTTCTTCAATACGTTTCTTCACCATCACAAAATTTCACCTTTCTTCGTCAGTAAGCCACAGAGCTAAAAGACTATAAAGCATAATAGATGTAAACAATTTCTATATTTTTCTTCTTCTCCGTCACCAAAATTCTGGTTTCTTAACCTCTAAGAAACTAACTTAATAGAATACAAATGAATGACCCATGATTTATACACATGCATAACAATTAAAATTAAATAATCATGCTCAATATTATTTATATTCATCGTATTCACATTGACTTATGGTATATGACATCTAAAAATATTAGATATTTTTCTTCACCTTTCCAAAGTTTTAATCTTTTTATCACCATTCAAAAAACATAATAGACTATAGTAGATGTAAAAAATTACCTATATTTTATTTTTCTACTCCATCACAAAGTTCTAGGTTTTTCCCCACTAAAATACAAAGTTAAAAGACTATAATCCATGACATATATTTCTTATCAAATAGGTAATAAATAAAATAAATAATAAAGCTAGAATTTATTTATATTTACCATAATTCTCATTGAATTATGGTTAATTAGATGTAAATTTCTTCAATACGTTTCTTCTCCATCACAAAATTTCACCTTTCTTCGTCAGTAAGCCACAGAGCTAAAAGACTATAAAGCATAATAGATGTAAACAATTTCTATATTTTTCTTCTTCTCCGTCACCAAAATTCTAGTTCCTTAACCTCTAAGAAACTAACTTAAGAGAATACAAATGAATGACCCATGATTTATACACATGCATAACAATTAAAATTAAATAATCATGCTCAATATTATTTATATTCATCGTATTCACATTGACTTATGGTATATGACATCTAAAAATATTAGATATTTTTCTTCACCGTTCCAAAGTTTTAATCTTTTTATCACCATTCAAATAACATAATAGACTATAGTAGATGTAAAAAATTACCTATATTTAATTTTCTACTCCATCACAAAATTTTAGGTTTTCCCCCACTAAAAAACAAAGTTAAAAGACTATAATCCATGACATATATTTCTTATAAAATAGGTAATAAATAAAATAAATAATAAAGCTAGAATTTATTTATATTTACCATAATTCACATTGAACTATGGTTAATTAGATGTAAATTTATTCAATATGTTTTTTCTCCATCACCAAATTTCATCTTTTTTCGTCAGTAAGCCAAAGAGTTAAAAGACTATAAAACACAACAAATTTATTCAATATGTTTCTTCTCCATCACCAAATTTCATCTTTTTTCGTCAGTAAGCCACAGAGTTAAAAGACTATAAAGCATAATAGATGTAAACAATTTCTATATTTTTCTTCTTCTCCGTCACCAAAATTCTGGTTTCTTAACCTCTAAGAAACTAACTTAAGAGAATACAAATGAATGACCCATGATTTATACACATTCATAACAATTAAAATAAAAATAATCATGCTCAATATTATTTATATTCCTCGTATTCACATTGACTTATGGTATATGATATCTAAACATATTAGATTTTTTCTTCACCGTTCCAAACTATTAATCTTTTTATCACCATTCAAAAAACATAATAGACTATGGTAGATGTAAAAAATTACCTATATTTTATTTTTCTACTCCATCGCAAAATTTTAGGTTTTTGCCCTCTAAAAAACAAAGTTAAAAGACTATAATCCATGACATATATTTCTTATCAAATAGGTAATAAATAAAATAATAATAAAGCTAGAATTTATTTATATTTACCATAATTCACATTGAATTATGGTTAATTTGATGTAAATTTCTTCAATATGTTTCTTCTCCATCACAAAATTTTACCTTTCTTCGTCAGTAAGCCACAGAGCTAAAAGACTATAAAGCATAATAGATGTAAACAATTTCTATATTTTTCTTCTTCTCCGTCACCAAAATTCTAGTTCCTTAACCTCTAAGAAACTAACTTAAGAGAATACAAATGAATGACCCATGATTTATACACATGCATAACAATTAAAATTAAATAATCATGCTCAATATTATTTATATTCATCGTATTCACATTGACTTATGGTATATGACATCTAAAAATATTAGATATTTTTCTTCACCGTTCCAAAGTTTTAATCTTTTTATCACCATTAAAATAACATAATAGACTATAGTAGATGTAAAAAATTACCTATATTTAATTTTCTACTCCATCACAAAATTTTAGGTTTTCCCCCACTAAAAAACAAAGTTAAAAGACTATAATCCATGACATATATTTCTTATAAAATAGGTAATAAATAAAATAAATAATAAAGCTAGAATTTATTTATATTTACCATAATTCACACTGAACTATGGTTAATTAGATGTAAATTTATTCAATATGTTTCTTCTCCATCACCAAATTTCATCTTTTTTCGTCAGTAAGCCAAATAGTTAAAAGACTATAAAACACCACAAATTTATTCAATATGTTTCTTCTCCATCACCAAATTTTATCTTTTTTCGTCAGTAAGCCACAGAGTTAAAAGACAATAAAGCATAATTGATGTAAACAATTTCTATATTTTTCTTCTTCTCCGTCACCAAAATTCTGGTTTCTTAACCTCTAAGAATCTAACTTAAGAGAATACAAATGAATGACCCATGATTTATACACATTCATAACAATTAAAATAAAAATAATCATGCTCAATATTATTTATATTCCTCGTATTCACATTGACTTATGGTATATGATATCCAAAAATATTAGATTTTTTCTTCACCGTTCCAAACTATTAATCTTTTTATCACCATTCAAAAAACATAATAGACTATAGTAGATGCAAAAAATTACCTATATTTTATTTTTCTACTCCATCACAAAATTTTAGGTTTTTGCCCACTAAAAAACAAAGTTAAAAGACTATAATCCATGACATATATTTCTTATCAAATAGGTAATAAATAAAATAATAATAAGGCTATAATTTATTTATATTTACCATAATTCACATTGAATTATGGTTAATTTGATGTAAATTTCTTCAATATGTTTCTTCTCCATCACAAAATTTTAGCTTTCTTCGTCAGTAAGCCACAGAGCTAAAAGGCTATAAAGCATAATAGATGTAAACAATTTCTATATTTTTCTTCTTCTCCGTCACCAAAATTCTAGTTCCTTAACCTCTAAGATACTAACTTAAGAGAATACAAATGAATGACCCATGATTTATACACATGCATAACAATTAAAATTAAATAATCATGCTCAATATTATTTATATTCATCGTATTCACATTGACTTATGGTATATGACATCTAAAAATATTAGATATTTTTCTTCACCGTTCCAAAGTTTTAATCTTTATATCACCATTCAAATAACATAATAGACTATAGTAGATGTAAAAAATTACCTATATTTAATTTTCTACTCCATCACAAAATTTTAGGTTTTCCCCCACTAAATAACAAAGTTAAAAGACTATAATCCATGACATATATTTCTTATAAAATAGGTAATAAATAAAATAAATAATAAAGCTAGAATTTATTTATATTTACCATAATTCACATTGAACTATGGTTAATTAGATGTAAATTTATTCAATATGTTTCTTCTCCATCACCAAATTTCATCTTTTTTCGTCAGTAAGCCAAAGAGTTAAAAGACTATAAAACACAACAAATTTATTCAATATGTTTCTTCTCCATCACAAAATTTCATCTTTATTCGTCAGTAAGCCACAGAGTTAAAAGACTATAAAGCATAATAGATGTAAATAATTTCTATGTTTTTCTTCTTCTCCGTCACCAAAATTCTGGTTTCTTAACCTCTAAGAAACCAACTTAAGAGAATACAAATGAATGACCCTTGATTTATACACATTCATAACAATTAAAATAAAAATAATCATCCTCAATATTATTTATATTCCTCGTATTCACATTGACTTATGGTTTATGACATCTAAAAATATTAGATTTTTTCTTCTCCGTTCCAAACTATTAATCTTTTTATCACCATTCAAAAAACATAATAGACTATAGTAGATGTAAAAAATTACCTATATTTTATTTTTCTACTCCATCACAAAATTTTAGGTTTTTGCCCACTAAAAAACAAAGTTAAAAGACTATAATCCATGACATATATTTCTTATCAAATAGGTAATAAATAAAATAATAATAAGGCTAGAATTTATTTATATTTACTTTAATTCACATTGAATTATGGTTAATTTGATGCAAATTTCTTCAATACGTTTCTTCTCCATCACAAAATTTCACCTTTCTTCGTCAGTAAGCCACAGTTAAAAGACTATAAAGCATAATAGATGTAAACAATTTCTATATTTTTCTTCTTCTCCGTCACCAAAATTCTGGTTTCTTAACCTCTAAGAAACTAACTTAATAGAATACAAATGAATGACCCATGATTTATACACATGCATAACAATTAAAATTAAATAATCATGCTCAATATTATTTATATTCATCGTATTCACATTGACTTATGGTATATGACATCTAAAAATATTAGATATTTTTCTTCACCTTTCCAAAGTTTTAATCTTTTTATCACCATTCAAAAAACATAATAGACTATAGTAGATGTAAAAAATTACCTATATTTTATTTTTCTACTCCATCACAAAGTTCTAGGTTTTTCCCCACTAAAATACAAAGTTAAAAGACTATAATCCATGACATATATTTCTTATCAAATAGGTAATAAATAAAATAAATAATAAAGCTAGAATTTATTTATATTTACCATAATTCTCATTGAATTATGGTTAATTAGATGTAAATTTCTTCAATACGTTTCTTCTCCATCACAAAATTTCACCTTTCTTCGTCAGTAAGCCACAGAGCTAAAAGACTATAAAGCATAATAGATGTAAACAATTTCTATATTTTTCTTCTTCTCCGTCACCAAAATTCTAGTTCCTTAACCTCTAAGAAACTAACTTAAGAGAATACAAATGAATGACCCATGATTTATACACATGCATAACAATTAAAATTAAATAATCATGCTCAATATTATTTATATTCATCGTATTCACATTGACTTATGGTATATGACATCTAAAAATATTAGATATTTTTCTTCACCGTTCCAAAGTTTTAATCTTTTTATCACCATTCAAATAACATAATAGACTATAGTAGATGTAAAAAATTACCTATATTTAATTTTCTACTCCATCACAAAATTTTAGGTTTTCCCCCACTAAAAAACAAAGTTAAAAGACTATAATCCATGACATATATTTCTTATAAAATAGGTAATAAATAAAATAAATAATAAAGCTAGAATTTATTTATATTTACCATAATTCACATTGAACTATGGTTAATTAGATGTAAATTTATTCAATATGTTTTTTCTCCATCACCAAATTTCATCTTTTTTCGTCAGTAAGCCAAAGAGTTAAAAGACTATAAAACACAACAAATTTATTCAATATGTTTCTTCTCCATCACCAAATTTCATCTTTTTTCGTCAGTAAGCCACAGAGTTAAAAGACTATAAAGCATAATAGATGTAAACAATTTCTATATTTTTCTTCTTCTCCGTCACCAAAATTCTGGTTTCTTAACCTCTAAGAAACTAACTTAAGAGAATACAAATGAATGACCCATGATTTATACACATTCATAACAATTAAAATAAAAATAATCATGCTCAATATTATTTATATTCCTCGTATTCACATTGACTTATGGTATATGATATCTAAACATATTAGATTTTTTCTTCACCGTTCCAAACTATTAATCTTTTTATCACCATTCAAAAAACATAATAGACTATGGTAGATGTAAAAAATTACCTATATTTTATTTTTCTACTCCATCGCAAAATTTTAGGTTTTTGCCCTCTAAAAAACAAAGTTAAAAGACTATAATCCATGACATATATTTCTTATCAAATAGGTAATAAATAAAATAATAATAAAGCTAGAATTTATTTATATTTACCATAATTCACATTGAATTATGGTTAATTTGATGTAAATTTCTTCAATATGTTTCTTCTCCATCACAAAATTTTACCTTTCTTCGTCAGTAAGCCACAGAGCTAAAAGACTATAAAGCATAATAGATGTAAACAATTTCTATATTTTTCTTCTTCTCCGTCACCAAAATTCTAGTTCCTTAACCTCTAAGAAACTAACTTAAGAGAATACAAATGAATGACCCATGATTTATACACATGCATAACAATTAAAATTAAATAATCATGCTCAATATTATTTATATTCATCGTATTCACATTGACTTATGGTATATGACATCTAAAAATATTAGATATTTTTCTTCACCGTTCCAAAGTTTTAATCTTTTTATCACCATTAAAATAACATAATAGACTATAGTAGATGTAAAAAATTACCTATATTTAATTTTCTACTCCATCACAAAATTTTAGGTTTTCCCCCACTAAAAAACAAAGTTAAAAGACTATAATCCATGACATATATTTCTTATAAAATAGGTAATAAATAAAATAAATAATAAAGCTAGAATTTATTTATATTTACCATAATTCACACTGAACTATGGTTAATTAGATGTAAATTTATTCAATATGTTTCTTCTCCATCACCAAATTTCATCTTTTTTCGTCAGTAAGCCAAATAGTTAAAAGACTATAAAACACCACAAATTTATTCAATATGTTTCTTCTCCATCACCAAATTTTATCTTTTTTCGTCAGTAAGCCACAGAGTTAAAAGACAATAAAGCATAATTGATGTAAACAATTTCTATATTTTTCTTCTTCTCCGTCACCAAAATTCTGGTTTCTTAACCTCTAAGAATCTAACTTAAGAGAATACAAATGAATGACCCATGATTTATACACATTCATAACAATTAAAATAAAAATAATCATGCTCAATATTATTTATATTCCTCGTATTCACATTGACTTATGGTATATGATATCCAAAAATATTAGATTTTTTCTTCACCGTTCCAAACTATTAATCTTTTTATCACCATTCAAAAAACATAATAGACTATAGTAGATGCAAAAAATTACCTATATTTTATTTTTCTACTCCATCACAAAATTTTAGGTTTTTGCCCACTAAAAAACAAAGTTAAAAGACTATAATCCATGACATATATTTCTTATCAAATAGGTAATAAATAAAATAATAATAAGGCTATAATTTATTTATATTTACCATAATTCACATTGAATTATGGTTAATTTGATGTAAATTTCTTCAATATGTTTCTTCTCCATCACAAAATTTTAGCTTTCTTCGTCAGTAAGCCACAGAGCTAAAAGGCTATAAAGCATAATAGATGTAAACAATTTCTATATTTTTCTTCTTCTCCGTCACCAAAATTCTAGTTCCTTAACCTCTAAGATACTAACTTAAGAGAATACAAATGAATGACCCATGATTTATACACATGCATAACAATTAAAATTAAATAATCATGCTCAATATTATTTATATTCATCGTATTCACATTGACTTATGGTATATGACATCTAAAAATATTAGATATTTTTCTTCACCGTTCCAAAGTTTTAATCTTTATATCACCATTCAAATAACATAATAGACTATAGTAGATGTAAAAAATTACCTATATTTAATTTTCTACTCCATCACAAAATTTTAGGTTTTCCCCCACTAAATAACAAAGTTAAAAGACTATAATCCATGACATATATTTCTTATAAAATAGGTAATAAATAAAATAAATAATAAAGCTAGAATTTATTTATATTTACCATAATTCACATTGAACTATGGTTAATTAGATGTAAATTTATTCAATATGTTTCTTCTCCATCACCAAATTTCATCTTTTTTCGTCAGTAAGCCAAAGAGTTAAAAGACTATAAAACACAACAAATTTATTCAATATGTTTCTTCTCCATCACAAAATTTCATCTTTATTCGTCAGTAAGCCACAGAGTTAAAAGACTATAAAGCATAATAGATGTAAATAATTTCTATGTTTTTCTTCTTCTCCGTCACCAAAATTCTGGTTTCTTAACCTCTAAGAAACCAACTTAAGAGAATACAAATGAATGACCCTTGATTTATACACATTCATAACAATTAAAATAAAAATAATCATCCTCAATATTATTTATATTCCTCGTATTCACATTGACTTATGGTTTATGACATCTAAAAATATTAGATTTTTTCTTCTCCGTTCCAAACTATTAATCTTTTTATCACCATTCAAAAAACATAATAGACTATAGTAGATGTAAAAAATTACCTATATTTTATTTTTCTACTCCATCACAAAATTTTAGGTTTTTGCCCACTAAAAAACAAAGTTAAAAGACTATAATCCATGACATATATTTCTTATCAAATAGGTAATAAATAAAATAATAATAAGGCTAGAATTTATTTATATTTACTTTAATTCACATTGAATTATGGTTAATTTGATGCAAATTTCTTCAATACGTTTCTTCTCCATCACAAAATTTCACCTTTCTTCGTCAGTAAGCCACAGTTAAAAGACTATAAAGCATAATAGATGTAAACAATTTCTATATTTTTCTTCTTCTCCGTCACCAAAATTCTGGTTTCTTAACCTCTAAGAAACTAACTTAAGAGAATACAAATGAACGACCCATGACTTATACACATGCATAAAAATTAAAATTAAATAATCATGCTCAATATTATTTATATTCATCGTATTCACATTGACTTATGGTATATGACATCAAAAAATATTAGATATTTTTCTTCACCGTTCCAAAGTTTTAATCTTTTTATCACCATTCAAAAAACATAATAGACTAGAGTAGATGTAAAAAATTACCTATATTTTATTTTTCTACTCCATCACAAAATTTTAGGTTTTTCCCCACTTAAAAAAAAAGTTAATAGACTATGATCCATGACATATATTTCTTATCAAATAGGTAATAAATAAAATAAATAATAAAGCTAGAATTTATTTATATTTACCATAATTCACATTGAACTATGGTTAATTAGATGTAAATTTATTCAATATGTTTCTTCTCCATCACCAAATTTCATCTTTCTTCGCCAGTAAGCCACAGAGTTAAAAGACTATAAAGCATAATAGATGTAAACAATTTCTATGTTTTTCTTCTTCTCCGTCACCAAAATTCTGGTTTCTTAACCTCTAAGAAACTAACTTAAGAGAATACAAATGAATGACCCATGATTTATACACATTCATAACAATTAAAATAAAAATAATCATGCTCAATATTATTTATATTCCTCGTATTCACATTGACTTATGGTTTATGACATCTAAAAATATTAGATTTTTTCTTCACCGTTCCAAACTATTAATCTTTTTATCACCATTCAAAAAACATAATAGACTATAGTAGATGTAAAAAATTACCTATATTTTATTTTTCTACTCCATCACAAAATTTTAGGTTTTTGCCCACTAAAAAACAAAGTTAAAAGACTATAATCCATGACATATATTTCTTATCAAATAGGTAATAAATAAAATAATAATAAGGCTAGAATTTATTTATATTTACCATAATTCACATTGAATTATGGTTAATTTGATGTAAATTTCTTCAATACGTTTCTTCTCCATCACAAAATTTCACCTTTCTTCGTCAGTAAGCCACAGTTAAAAGACTATAAAGCATAATAAATGTAAACAATTTCTATATTTTTCTTCTTCTCCGTCACCAAAATTCTGGTTTCTTAACCTCTAAGAAACTAACTTAAGAGAATACAAATGAACGACCCATGACTTATACACATGCATAAAAATTAAAATTAAATAATCATGCTCAATATTATTTATATTCATCGTATTCACATTGACTTATGTTATATGACATCAAAAAATATTAGATATTTTTCTTCACCGTTCCAAAGTTTTAATCTTTTTATCACCATTCAAAAAACATAATAAACTAGAGTAGATGTAAAAAATTACCTATATTTTATTTTTCTACTCCATCACAAAATTTTAGGTTTTTTCCCACTTAAAAACAAAGTTAATAGACTATGATCCATGACATATATTTCTTATCAAATAGGTAATAAATAAAATAAATAATAAAGCTAGAATTTATTAATATTTACCATAATTCACATTGAACTATGGTTAATTAGATGTAAATTTATTCAATATGTTTCTTCTCCATCACCAAATTTCATCTTTCTTCGCCAGTAAGCCACAGAGTTAAAAGACTATAAAGCATAATAGATGTAAACAATTTCTATATTTTTCTTCTTCTTCGTCACTAAAATTCTGGTTTCTTAACCTCTAAGAAACTAACTTAAGAGAATACAAATGAATGACCCTTGATTTATACATATTCATAACAATTAAAATAAAAATAATCATGCTCAATATTATTTATATTCCTCGTATTCACATTGACTTATGGTATATGACATCTAAAAATATTAGATATTTTTCTTCACCGTTCCAAACTATTAATCTTTTTATCACCATTCAAAAAACATTATAGACTATAGTAGATGTAAAAAATTACCTATATTTTATTTTTCTACTCCATCACAAAATTTTAGGTTTTTGCCCACTAAAAAACAAAGTTAAAAGACTATAATCCATGACATATATTTCTTATCAAATAGGTAATAAATAAAATAAATAATAAAGCTAGAATTTATTTATATTTACCATAATTCACATTGAATTATGGTTAATTTGATGTAAATTTATTCAATACGTTTCTTCTCCATCACAAAATTTCACCTTTCTTCGACATTAAGCCACAGAGTTAAAAGACTATAAAGCATAATAGATGTAAACAATTTCTATATTTTTCTTCTGCTCCGTCACAAATATTCTGGTTTCTTAACCTCTAAGAAACTAACTTATGAGAATACAAATGAATGACCCATGATTTATACACATGCATAACAATTAAAATTAAATAATCATGCTCAATATTATTTATATTCATCGTATTCACAGTGACTTATGGTATCTGACATCTAAAAATATTAGATATTTTTCTTTACTGTTCCAAAGTTTTAATCTTTTTACAACCATTCAAAAAACATAATAGACTATAGTAGATGTAAAAAATTACCTATATTTTATTTTTCTACTTCATCACAAAATTTTAGGTTTTTCCCCACTAAAAAACAAAGTTAAAAGACTATAATCCATGACATATATTTCTTATAAAATAGGTAATAAATAAAATCAACAATAAAGCTAGAATTTATTTATATTTAGCATAATTCACATTGAACTATGGTTAATTAGATGTAAATTTATTCAATATGTTTCTTCTCCATCACCAAGTTTCATCTTATTTCGTCAGTAAGCCACAGAGTTAAAAGACTATAAAACACAATAAATGTAAACAATTTCTATATTTTTCTTCTTCTCTGTCACAAAAATTCTGGTTTCTTAACCTCTAAGAAACTAACTTAAGAGAATACAAATGAATGACCCATGATTTATACACATGCATAACAATTAAAATTAAATAATCATGCTCAATATTATTTATATTCATCGTATTCACATTGACTTATGGTATATGACATTTAAAAATATTAGATATTTTTATTCACCATCCCAAAGTTTTAATCTTTTTATCACCATTCAAATAACATAATAGACTATAGTAGATGTAAAAAATTACCTATATTTAATTTTCTACTCCATCACAAAATTTTAGGTTTTCCCCCACTAAAAAACAAAGTTAATAGACTATGATCCATGACATATATTTCTTATCAAATAGGTAATAAATAAAATAAATAATAAAGCTAGAATTTATTTATATTTACCATAATTCACATTGAACTATGGTTAATTAGATGTAAATTTATTCCATATGTTTCTTCTCCATCACCAAATTTCATCTTTCTTCGTCAGTAAGCCACAAAGTTAAAAGACTATAAAGCATAATAGATGTAAACAATTTCTATATTTTTCTTCTTCTCCGTCACCAAAATTCTGGTTTCTTAACCTCTAAGAAACTAACTTAAGAGAATACAAATGAATGACCCTTGATTTATACACATTCATAACAATTAAAATAAAAATAATCATGCTCAATATTATTTATATTCCTCGTATTCACATTGACTTATGATATATGACATCTAAAAATATTAGATATTTTTCTTCACCGTTCCAAACTATTAACCTTTTTATAACCATTCAAAAAACATAATAGACTATAGTAGATGTAAAAAATTACCTATATTTTATTTTTCTACTCCATCACAAAATTTTAGGTTTTTCCCCACTAAAAAACAAAGTTAAAAGACTATAATCCATGACATATATATCTTATCAAATAGGTAATAAATAAAATAAATAATAAAGCTAGAATTTATTTATATTTACCATAATTCACATTGAATTATGGTTAATTTGATGTAAATTTATTCAATACGATTCTTCTCCATCACAAAATTTCACCTTTCTTCGACAGTAAGCCACAGAGTTAAAAGACTATAAAGCATAATAGATGTAAACAATTTCTATATTTTTCTTCTTCTCCGTCACAAAAATTCTGGTTTCTTAACCTCTAAGAAACTAACTTAAGAGAATACAAATGAATGACCCATGATTTATACACATGCATAAAAATTAAAATTAAATAATCATGCTCAATATTATTTATATTCATCGTATTCACATTGACTTATGGTATCTGACATCTATAAATATTAGATATTTTTCTTTACTGTTCAAAAGTTTTAATCTTTTTATCACCATTCAAAAAACATAATAGACTATAGTAGATGTAAAAAATTACCTATATTTTATTTTTCTACTCCATCACAAAATTTTAGGTTTTTCCCCACTAAAAAAAAAGTTAAAAGACTATAATCTATGACATATATTTCTTATAAAATAGGTAATAAATAAAATAAATAATAAAGCTAGAATTTATTTATATTTACCATAATTCACATTGAGCTATGGTTAATTAGATGTAAATTTATTCAATATGTTTCTTCTCCATCACCCAATTTCATCTTATTTCGTCAGTAAGCCACATAGTTAAAAGACTATAAAACACAACAGATGTAAACAATTTCTATATTTTTCTTCTTCTCCGTCACCAAAATTCTGGTTCCTTAACCTCTAAGAAACTAACTTAAGAGAATAAAAATGAATGACCCATGATTTATACACATGCATAACAATTAAAATTAAATAATCAATGCTCAATATTATTTATATTCATCGTATTCACATTGACTTATGGTATATGACATCTAAAAATATTAGATATTTTTCTTCACCGTCCCAAAGTTTTAATCTTTTTATCACCATTCAAAAAAATAATAGACTATAGTAGCTGTAAAAAATTACCTATATTTTATTTTTCTACTCCATCACAAAATTTTAGGTTTTTCGCCACTAAAAAATAAAGTTAAAAGACAATAATTCATGACATATATTTCTTGTCAAATAGGTAATAAATAAAATAAATAATAAAGCTAGAATTTATTTATATTTACCATAATTCACATTGAGCTATGGTTAATTAGATGTAAATTTATTCAATATGTTTCTTCTCCATCACCCAATTTCATCTTATTTCGTCAGTAAGCCACATAGTTAAAAGACTATAAAACACAACAGATGTAAACAATTTCTATATTTTTCTTCTTCTCCGTCACCAAAATTCTGGTTCCTTAACCTCTAAGAAACTAACTTAAGAGAATAAAAATGAATGACCCATGATTTATACACATGCATAACAATTAAAATTAAATAATCAATGCTCAATATTATTTATATTCATCGTATTCACATTGACTTATGGTATATGACATCTAAAAATATTAGATATTTTTCTTCACCGTCCCAAAGTTTTAATCTTTTTATCACCATTCAAAAAAATAATAGACTATAGTAGCTGTAAAAAATTACCTATATTTTATTTTTCTACTCCATCACAAAATTTTAGGTTTTTCGCCACTAAAAAAAAAGTTAAAAGACTATAATCCATGACATATATTTCTTATAAAATAGGTAATAAATAAAATAAATAATAAAGCTAGAATTTATTTATATTTACCATAATTCACATTGAACTATGGTTAATAAGATGTAAATTTATTCAATATGTTTCATCTCCATCACAAAATTTCACCTTTCTTCGTCAGTAAGCCACAGAGTTAAAAGACTATAAAGCATAATAGATGTAAACAATTTCTATATTTTTCTTCTTCTCCGACACCAAAATTCTGGCTCTAAGAAACTAACTTAAGAGAATACAGATGAATGACCCATGATTTATACACATTCATAACAATTAAAATAAAAATAATCATGCTCAATATTATTTATATTCCTCGTATTCAAATTGACTTATGGTATATGACATCAAAAAATATTAGATATTTTTCTTCACCGTTCCAAAGTTTTAATCTTTTTATCACCATTCAAAAACCTTAATAGACTATAGTAGATGTAAAAAATTACCTATATTTTATTTTTCTACTCCATCACAAAATTTTAGGTTTTTGCCCACTAAAAAACAAAGTTAAAAGACTATAATCCATGACATATATTTCTTATCAAATAGGTAATAAATAAATTAATAATAAGGCTAGAATTTATTTATATTTACCATAATTCACATTGAATTATGGTTAATTTGATGTAAATTTGTTCAATACGTTTCTTCTCCATCACAAAATTTCACCTTTCTTCGTCAGTAAGCCACAGTTAAAAGACTATAAAGCATAATAGATGTAAACAATTTCTATATTTTTCTTCTTCTCTGTCACCAAAATTCTGGTTTCTTAACCTCTAGGAAACTAACTTAAGAGAATACAGATGAATGACCCATGATTTATACACATGCATAACAATTAAAATTAAATAATCATGCTCAATATTATTTATATTCATCGTATTCACATTGACTTATGGTATATGACATCTAAAAATATTAGATATTTTTGTTCACCTTCCCAAAGTTTTAATCTTTTTATTACCATTCAAAAAACATAATAGACTAGAGTAGATGTAAAAAATTACCTATATTTTATTTTTGTACTCCATCACAAAATTTTAGGTTTTTCCCCACTTAAAAACAAAGTTAATAGACTATGATCCATGACATATATTTCTTATCAAATAGGTAGTAAATAAAATAAATAATAAAGCTAGAATTTATTTATATTTACCATAATTCACATTGAACTATGGTTAATTAGATGTAAATTTATTCAATATGTTTCTTCTCCATCACCAAATTTCATCTTTCTTCGTCAGTAAGCCACAGAGTTAAAAGACTATAAAGCATAATAGATGTAAACAATTTCTATATTTTTCTTCTTCTCCGTCACCAAAATTCTGGTTTCTTAACCTCCTAGAAACTAACTTAAGAGAATACAAATGAATGACCCATGATTTATACACATTCATAACAATTAAAATAAAAATAATCATGCTCAATATTATTTATATTCCTCGTATTCACATTGACTTATGGTATATGACATCTAAAAATATTAGATATTTTTCTTCACCGTTCCAAACTATTAATCTTTTTATCACCATTAAAAAAACATAATAGACTATAGTAGATGTAAAGAATTACCTATATTTTATTTTTCTACTCCATCACAAAATTTTAGGTTTTTCCCCACTAAAAAACAAAGTTAAAAGACTATAATCAATGACATATAGTTCTTATCAAATAGGTAATAAATAAAATAAATGATAAAGCTAGAATTTATTTATATTTACCATAATTCACATTGAATTATGGTTAATTTGATGTAAATTTATTCAATACGTTTCTTCTCCATCACAAAATTTCACCTTTCTTCGACAGTAAGCCACAGAGTGAAAAGAATATAAAGCATAATAGATGTAACCAATTTCTATATTTTTCTTCCTCTCCGTCACAAAATATCTGGTTTCTTAACCTCTAAGAAACTAACTTAAGAGAATACAAATGAATGACCCATGATTTATACACATGCATAACAATTAAAATTAAATAATCAATGCTCAATATTATTTATATTCATCGTATTCACGTTGACTTATGGTATATGACATCTAAAAATATTAGATATTTTTCTTCATCGTTCCAAAGTTTTAATCTTTTTATCACCATTCAAAAAATATAATAGACTATAGTAGCTGTAAAAAATTACCTATATTTTATTTTTCTACTCCATCACAAAATTTTAGGTTTTTCGCCACTAAAAAATAAAGTTAAAAGACTATAATCCATGACATATATTTCTTGTCAAATAGGTAATAGATAAAATAAATAATAAACCTAGAATTTATTTATATTAACCATAATTCACATTGAACTATGGTTAATTAGATGTAAATTTATTCAACATGTTTCTTCTCCATATCCAAATTTCATCTTTTTTCGTTAGTAAGCCACAGAATTAAAAGACTATAAAACACAATAGATGTAAAGAATTTCTATATTTTTCTTCTTCTCCGTCACCAAAATTCTGGTTCCTTAACCTCTAAGAAACTAACTTAAGAGAATACAAATGAATGACCCATGATTTATACACATGCATAACAATTAAAATTAAATAATCATGCTCAATATTATTTATATTTATCGTATTCACATTGACTTATGGTATATGACATCTAAAATATTAGATATTTTTCTTCACCGTTCCGAAGTTTTAATATTTTTATCACCATTCAAAAAACATAATAGACTATAGTAGATGTAAAAAATTACCCATATTTTATTTTTCTACTCCATCACAAAATTTTAGGTTTTTCCCCACTAAAAAACAAAGTTAAAAGACTATAATCCATGACATATATTTCTTATCAAATAGGTAATAGATAAAATAAATAATAAAGCTAGAATTTATTTATATTAACCATAAATCACATTGAACTATGGTTAATTAGATGTAAATTTATTCAACATGTTTCTTCTCCATATCCAAATTTCATCTTTCTTCCTCAATAAGCCACAAAGTTAAAAGACTATAAAACACAATAGATGTAAACAATTTCTATATTTTTCTTCTTCTCCGTCACCAAAATTCTGGTTCCTTAACCTCTAAGAAACTAACTTAAGAGAATACAAATGAATGACCCATGATTTATACACATGCATAACAATTAAAATTAAATAATCATGCTCAATATTATTTATATTCATCATATTCACATTGACTTATGGTATATCACATCACAAAATATTAGATATTTTTCTTCACCTTTCCAAAGTTTTAATCTTTTTATCACCATTCAAAAAACATAATAGACTATAGTAGATGTAAAAAATTACCTATATTTTATTTTTCTACTCCATCAAATTTTTTTAGGTTTTTCCCCACTAAAAAACAAAGTTAAAAGACTATAATCCATGACATATATTTCTTATCAAATAGGTAATAAATAAAATAAATGATAAAGCTAGAATTTATTTATATTTACCATAATTCACATTGAATTATGGTTAATTTGATGTAAATTTATTGAATACGTTTCTTCTCCATCACAAAATTTCACCTTTCTTCGACAGTAAGCCACAGAGTGAAAAGAATATAAAGCATAATAGATGTAAACAATTTCTATATTTTTCTTCCTCTCCGTCACAAAAATTCTGGTTTCTTAACCTCTAAGAAACTAACTTAAGAGAATACAAATGAATGACCCATGATTTATACACATGCATAACAATTAAAATTAAATAATCAATGCTCAATATTATTTATATTCATCGTATTCACATTGACTTATGGTATATGACATCTAAAAATATTAGATATTTTTCTTCACCGTCCCAAAGTTTTAATCTTTTTATCACCATTCAAAAAACATAATAGACTATAGTAGCTGTAAAAAATTACCTATATTTTATTTTTCTACTCCATCACAAAATTTTAGGTTTTTCGCCACTAAAAAATAAAGTTAAAAGACTATAATCCATGACATATATTTCTTGTCAAATAGGTAATAAATAAAATAAATAATAAAGCTATAATTTATTTATATTAACCATAATTCACATTGAACTATGGTTAATTAGATGTAAATTTATTCAACATGTTTCTTCTCCATATCCAAATTTCATCTTTTTTCGTTAGTAAACCACAGAATTAAAAGACTATAACACACAATAGATGTAAAGAATTTCTGTATTTTTCTTCTTCTCCGTCACCAAAATTCTGGTTCCTTAACCTCTAAGAAACTAACTTAAGAGAATACAAATGAATGACCCATGATTTATACACATGCATAACAATTAAAATTAAATAATCATGCTCAATATTATTTATATTCATCGTATTCACATTGACTTATGGTATATGACATCTAAAATATTAGATATTTTTCTTCACCGTTCCGAAGTTTTAATATTTTTATCACCATTCAAAAAATATAATAGACTATAGTAGATGTAAAAAATTACCTATATTTTATTTTTCTACTCCATCACAAAATTTTAGGTTTTTCCCCACTAAAAAACAAAGTTAAAAGACTATAATCCATGACATATATTTCTTATCAAATAGGTAATAGATAAAATAAATAATAAAGCTAGAATTTATTTATATTAACCATAATTCACATTGAACTATGGTTAATTAGATGTAAATTTATTCAACATGTTTCTTCTCCATATCCAAATATCATATTTCTTCCTCAATAAGCCACAAAGTTAAAAGACTATAAAACACAATAGATGTAAACAATTTCTATATTTTTCTTCTTCTCCGTCACCAAAATTCTGGTTCCTTAACCTCTAAGAAACTAACTTAAGAGAATACAAATGAATGACCCATGATTTATACACATGCATAACAATTAAAATTAAATAATCATGCTCAATATTATTTATATTCATCAAATTCACATTGACTTATGGTATATGACATCACAAAATATTAGATATTTTTCTTCACCTTTCCAAAGTTTTAATCTTTTTATCACCATTCAAAAAACATAATAGACTATAGTAGATGTAAAAAATTACCTATATTTTATTTTTCTACCCCATCACAAAATTTTAGGTTTTTCCCCACTAAAAAACAAAGTTAAAAGACTATAATCCATGACATATATTTCTTATCAAATAGGTAATAAATAAAATAAATGATAAAGCTAGAATTTATTTATATTTACCATAATTCACATTGAATTATGGTTAATTTGATGTAAATTTATTGAATACGTTTCTTCTCCATCACAAAATTTCAACTATCTTCGACAGTAAGCCACAAAGTGAAAAGAATATAAAGCATAATAGATGTAAACAATTTCTATATTTTTCTTCCTCTCCGTCACAAAAATTCTGGTTTCTTAACCTCTAAGAAACTAACTTAAGAGAATACAAATGAATGACCCATGATTTATACACATGCATAACAATTAAAATTAAATAATCAATGCTCAATATTATTTATATTCATCGTATTCACATTGACTTATGGTATATGACATCTAAAAATATTAGATATTTTTCTTCACCGCTCCAAAGTTTTAATCTTTTTATCACCATTCAAAAAACATAATATACTATAGTAGCTGTAAAAAATTACCTATATTTTATTTTTCTACTCCATCACAAAATTTTAGGTTTTTCGCCACTAAAAAATAAAGTTAAAAGACTATAATCCATGACATATATTTCTTGTCAAATAGGTAATAAATAAAATAAATAATAAAGCTAGAATTTATTTATATTTACCATAATTCACATTGAACTATGGTTAATTAGATGTAAATTTCTTCAATACATTTCGTCTCCATCACCAAATTTCATCTTATTTCGTCAGTAAGTCACAAAGTTAAAAGACTATAAAACACAACAGATGTAAACAATTTCTATATTTTTCTTCTTCTCCGTTACCAAAATTCTGGTTCCTTAACCTCTAAGAAACTAACTTAAGAGAATACAAATGAATGACCCATGATTTATACACATGCATAACAATTAAAATAAAATAATCATGCTCAATATTATTTATATTCATCGTATTCACATTGACTTATGGTATATGACATCTAAAAATATTAGATATTTTTCTTCACCTTTCCAAAGTTTTAATCTTTTTATCACCATTCAAAAAACATAATAGACTATAGTAGATGTAAAAAATTACCTATATTTTATTTTTCTACTCCATCACAAAATTTTAGGTTTTTCGCCAATAAAAAATAAAGTTAAAAGACTATAATCCATGACATATATTTCTTGTCAAATAGGTAATAAATAAAATAAATAATAAAGCTAGAATTTATTTATATTTACCATAATTCACATTGAATTATGGTTAATTTGATGTAAATTTCTTCAATACATTTCGTCTCCATCACCAAATTTCATCTTATTTCGTCAGTAAGCCACAAAGTTAAAAGACTATAAAACACAACAGATGTAAACAATTTCTATATTTTTCTTCTTCTCCGTTACCAAAATTCTGGTTCCTTAACCTCTAAGAAACTAACTTAAGAGAATACAAATGAATGACCCATGATTTATACACATGCATAACAATTAAAATAAAATAATCATGCTCAATATTATTTATATTCATCGTATTCACATTGACTTATGGTATATGACATCTAAAAATATTAGATATTTTTCTTCACCTTTCCAAAGTTTTAATCTTTTTATCACCATTCAAAAAACATAATAGACTATAGTAGATGTAAAAAATTACCTATATTTTATTTTTCTACTCCATCACAAAATTCTAGGTTTTTCCCCACTAAAAGACAAAGTTAAAAGACTATAATCCATGACATATATTTCTTATCAAATAGGTAATAAATAAAATAAATAATAAAGCTAGAATTTATTTATATTTACCATAATTCTCATTGAATTATGGTTAATTTGATGTAAATTTCTTCAATACGTTTCTTCTCCATCACAAAATTTCACCTTTCTTCGTCAGTAAGCCACAGAGCTAAAAGACTATAAAGCATAATAGATGTAAACAATTTCTATATTTTTCTTCTTCTCCGTCACCAAAATTCTATTTCCTGAACCTCTAAGAAACTAACTTAAGAGAATACAAATGAATGACCCATGATTTATACACATGCATAACAATTAAAATTAAATAATCATGCTCAATATTATTTATATTCATCGTATTCACATTGACTTATGGTATATGACATCTAAAAATATTAGATATTTTTCTTCACCGTTCCAAAATTTAATCTTTTTTATCACCATTCAAATAACATAATAGACTATAGTAGATGTAAAAAATTACCTATATTTAACTTTCTACTCCATCACAAAATTTTAGGTTTTCCCCCACTAAAAAACAAAGTTAAAAGACTATAATCCATGAATATATTTCTTATAAAATAGGTAATAAATAAAATAAATAATAAAGCTAGAATTTATTTATATTTACCATAATTCACATTGAACTATGGTTAATTAGATGTAAATTTATTCAATATGTTTCTTCTCCATCACCAAATTTCATCTTTATTCAATATGTCGCTAAACACTTCAAATCTTGCGCCAAATAAATAATGCCTCCAGAGTTTCAACACGAACACAACGGCGGCCAACTCTAAGTCATGCGTCGAATAATTCTTCTCATGCACTTTGAGTTGCCTCGAAGCATAAGCCACAACTTGGTTATTCTGCATCAACACACCTCCTAAACCCATCAAAGAAGCATCACAATACACAACGAATGGTTCTTCTAGATTTGGCAGAATCAAAACAGGAGCTGTCGTCAACCTTCGCTTAAGTTCTTGAAAACTCGCTTCACACTTGGCGTCCCAAACAAAGGCTTGACCTTTCCTAGTCAACTGTGTCAACGACAACGATAACTTAGCAAATCCCTCAATAAACTTCCGATTATAACCGGCTAAACCAAGAAAACTTCTGATCTCAAAAACTGACTTCAGAGTCTCCCATTGCGACACCGCTTCAACCTTCGACGGATCGACCGCAATACCACTACTAGAAATCACATGACCAAGGAAACTAACTTCCTTCAACCAAAATTCACACTTAGAAAGCTTCGCGAACAACTGCTTCTCTCTCAGCACAGATAACACAATCTTTAGATGCTCGACATGCTCTCCTTTGCTCTTCGAATAAACCAAAATGTCGTCCATAAACACCACCACAAACTTATCCAAATAAGGATGGAAAATCCTATTCATGTACTCCATAAATACACCTGGTGCATTAGTCACACCGAATGGCATCACGGAATACTCATAGTGTCCATACCTCGTCCGAAAGGCCGTCTTCTGAATATCCTCAGCTTTCACACGGATCTGATGATACCCAGATCTCAAATCAATCTTGCTGAACACGCTTGCACCAACCAACTGATCCATCAGATCATCAATCCTTGGAAGTGGATACTTATTCTTAATAGTCACCTTGTTCAACTGTCTGTAATCCACACAGAGCCTCATAGAACCCTCTTTCTTCTTAACCAACAACACCGGTGCACCCCACGGTGACACGCTCGGACGAATAAACCTCTTTTCAAGCAAATCCTCAAGTTGACTCTTCAACTCTTTTAACTCCGAGGCCGACATACGATATGGAGCCATTGATATCGGACTAGTTCCAGGAATCAAATCTATCGAAAACTCCACTTCTCGCTCCGGCGGTAAATCCTTTATCTCTTCAGGGAATACTTCCGGAAAATCTCTAACAATGGGCAAAGCATCAATCTCTTCACTTTCACTAGTCCTCAAAGTTTCCATAAGCATAAATACCTTAGCTCCATCTTGCACCGATTCCTTCACTTGTTTCCTCGTCATAAACAAATTCCTTTCAACATCCGAATCGGGAAAAATAACCGTTTTGTCAAAACAGTTAATATAAACACGATTGAATTTTAACCAATTCATTCCAAGAATGACATCCAGTTGATCTAAATGAAGACACACTAAATCAATCCCAAAATCTCTACCGAAAATACTCAACGGGCAATTCAAGCAAACATACGGTGTAGTTACCGAACCCATAGTAGGAGTATCAATAACCATACCGCCACCAATCACAGACAACTCAAGATTCAACCTTCTAACACAATCCAAAGAAATAAAAGAATTCATAGCTCCGGTATTAATTATAGTGATCAAAGGTATACCATTAATAAAACACGTACCTCTGATCAAGCGATCGTCACTAGCAGTCTCAGATCCAGATAGAGCGAACACTTTCCCGCTCCCTTGATTCTTTTTCGGCTTATCGCACTTGGTACTGATGTGCCCCCGCTCACCACAGTTATAGCAAGTAACACCCGCACCGCTTCTACACTCTATAGCCTTGTGGCCTGGCTTGCCACACTTAAAACACTTCTGTTCAACACTCTTGCACTCCGGAGCACGATGCCCCGCTTCACCATAATTGTAACACCTAACCGGGGTAGAAACTCCCCCACTTGGCTTCTTGCCAAAACCAACCTTTTGTTTCCCCTTATCAGCAGGAGTTACGTAAGGTTTTCCTCTGAATTGTCCTTTTCCTTTCTTGTCACTTAGACTCTTGTAGTGGCTGGACCTAGCCCTACTGTCTTCGTCATAAATTCTGCTCTTGTTAACCAACTCAGAAAACCGCCTGATTTCCTGATATCCAATAGCTTGTCTAATCTCGGGTCTCAAACCGTTCACAAACTTGAGGCACTTAGACCTCTCAGCATTACCAGTATTGTAGTGAGGACAAAATTTGATCAACTCCTCAAATTTCGCCGCATACTCAGCAACCGTCGAATTACCTTGCTTCAACTCAAGAAATTCGATCTCTTTCTTCCCCCGCACATCCTCTGGAAAATACTTCTCCAGAAAAGTTTCCCTAAACAAATTCCACGTAATCACAATATCATCTTCCTCAAATCTTTGGCGAGTATTACCCCACCAATCTTCAGCTTCTCCTTCGAGCATATGAGTCCCAAACTGCACCTTCTGTGCATCCGAGCAGTTCATAACTCGAAAAATCTTTTCCACAGCTTTCAACCAAATTTGTGCCTTGTCCGGTTCATGAGTTCCCTTGAAGACCGGAGGGTTATTCTTTTGGAATTTCCCCAAAGCACGGAATCCATCATCAGCATGATTCCTCACATTCACATTGGCCGGAGGATTCTGCCCAATTGCCCCCGCCAATCTCGTCAATGCCTCCGCAATCGCTTCGTCGTTCCTTCCTGCAACCATCTTACTAATTCCAACAACAGAACCACGTAAGAATAACCAATATTGATAATGCAACACACGCATATCAATAACACACAGGAAAAACACTCTAACAACTTGGCCGGATGGACCGACCTGCTCTGATACCACTATTGTAACACCCCCTTCTATACCCCAAATAAATGCATATAAAACATTTAAGCATATACGAATTCATCAGAGTAAAAGTTTTAGAATAAGGTATAAAAGAAGAATGTCACAACTTCACCAACAAAACACTTGCTCCATAAAATATGTAACATTTTCAATTTAAGCGGATGATAAAATCATTTGATCGTTTTCAAAATATTAATTCACGTACACATGAGCTATCCAAATTAATATATCATATCAGTTAGATTTACAAAACCACATAAGCTGATACATCGCAATGTATCACAAAAGAATGACTATACTAGTCTAACTACCCGGTGTTACATATCAGAGCAGCAGATTCAAAAGAATGAAGACTAATCTTCACAAAAGGACTCCAGCATCCTAATCTGCAATGCCTCGTAGAGCATTATAAAACAGCAGAAGGGTGAGAAATATAACCATAATAATCAAAGCATAAGATTATATATATATATAGGTAGTCATATAACACATATTCACATTTCTCACCACACTTCATTCTCTTAATCATATATATTTACCACACGTATATAGACAAACATGGATATTCACAAAGCATTCCCACATTATGCATACACTTACAATTTCCACAATCTCATCATTCACACATAAGCATCTCTTCATGCATATGTCATATATCAATGTGACTCAACAACTCAATGCAACTCATGCAACTCATGCAATGCGGTACCGACTCTCGTTATTTTTTTTTTCGGTTTTTACATTAAACCGGGTCCACTCTTCTAGACCGATAACCCGTTATCTTTTTTCGGTTTTTACATTAAACCGGGTCCACTCTTCTAGACCGATAACCACAAAGGCCCGTCCTCTAAGCCTTCAAACCCACTCTTCTAGGTTTGGGACAAGCCACTAGTTTCCACGAAACTAACAGACATTGCCTCTTGACTGAATGATGCATGTACAATCAACCACAACAAATGCACTTAAGACCGACATCTTAATCTCATGCATTTACATAATTCATCTCTTCAAGAATTACACAATGATTGCACATACAACATATCACAATAATCACCAATGTATTCGCAATTCAATAATATCACCACATTAACACACAATGCACACATATCCGCGATATGTTCTCATGCATTATCCACATATATTCACAATTCAATACAACATCATATTTAGCAAGCAATGCACGCATATCCATCATTATGCTCTCATGCATTCTTCATGTATTTTAACATACAATCGCATATAAACAATATGCATCCACAACACATTTTTCATAGTATGTTTATTCCTTATCTCATGCCATCTCATACAAGGTATACACATCACAATACCAATCATACAATTATAAGTTATGCACACATATCCACCATGTTCTCATGCATACTCATCACATAATTGTATACACATCAAGCATTCGCAAGTTCATTAGACAATACACATACATTCATCATTGTATTCACACGTATTTCTATTTATCACAATTAATACGCATCGCACATCAACTAGGATTCACGCCCGTAGGCTACCCACAACACACATCATCACAATAGATCATATCTATATCATATCATAGAGGTATTAACCTATGAGAAGCAACCAAACCATCTCCACATGAACAACACAGCAAGAGAAAAATGCTGTCACATTCGCCTTCATTCGCCTGGCGAACTCTCGTAGCGAACCTTCGCCTGGCCTTCACCTGGCGAACTCTCTCAGCGAACACTCGCTAGGCTTTGCCTGGCGAGACTTCCCAGCGAGCCCAAGTCAGTAGCTACTGACTTCATTCGCCACCATTCGCCAGCACCTTCGCTGGGCGATCCTTCGCTATCCAACTTCGCCTGGCGAACTCGCCAGCGAAGTCCACTGGGACTTAAATATAATTATTCGCCAACATTCGCTGGGCTTCGCCTGGCGAAGCTTCGCCTTTGCTCGCCTGGCGAGAGCCAGCGAACCTGCGCAGAACAGATTCACACTCTGTTCCTCCTTCACCAATCCATCATCAACCCTCTCTTACACATCCAAATCAGTATAAACAGCATTAAAACATGTTACCCGACCATTCTACGGCATTATTACTCAGTTCCAACCGATTAAATCATCAATCTACCGATTATCCAACATTTTGCCCTAAGTGGAAAGTGATGGAAACTCTACCCAAAACCCAAACCCAACATACATAACATCATACAATGATCAAATAGAAACATTTCTCACCCTTACCTCGATTAATCGGAGCTTTGATGTTGGTTCTTGATGATTTCCACTTTTCCTCTTCTCCTCTTCTCTTTCTCTCCTTTCTTCTTCTTTCCTCTTTCTTTCCAAATGTTTTTCTATCTTTCTTTTCTTTTCTTTCTCTCTTATATATTCCTTTATTTTCCTTCCTTCCAATTTCCTTCTCAATTCTCTATTAATTCCAATTAATAAAATTAATTTCCAACATTAATAAAAATCCCACTAAATCAATTAATTACTACAATTAATTATTTAATGAAATTTGGGCTGTTACATCTCTCATTCATCCTCTGTTCATGAGACTCAAGAGTCCCTTGAAGCTCTTCCTTCGTCAACACCGGCAGATCTTTCGACTCTTCTATGGCAACTACCACATGGTCGAATTTTGGAGCCAACGATCTTAAAATCTTTGAGACAACTGCTTTCGTCGTCAGCGCTTCTCCACATACTTTGATTTGATTCACCAACCTTGTAACTCTGGTGAAGAAATCTGTAATGCTTTCATTGTCTTCCATCTGAAGCAACTCATAAGTTCTCTTGTGAGTTTGTAACCTCACCTCTTTCACCTTCTCTGCGTCTCCAAATAACTTTCCAAGAATCTGCCATGCTTCTTTTGCTGAATCAACATCACTAACCTTTTCAAAGTTATCAGGATCAATACACTGATGAATTATAAAGAGTGCTTTATAATCCTTCTTCTTCAATTCTTTATGCGCTTCCTTTTCCGCCTCCGTTGCGTTCTCCCCAAGCGATGTTACTCCGTCCTTCACAAGATCCCAAAGATCTTGATAACAGAAAATCACCTTAATCTGCTTGCACCAATTCTCATAATTGTCTTTCTTGAGAATTGACAGGGTCACCAGAATGTTTCCGTTCGGATAGTTCATCGCCATCACTATCTTCCTTCCTTGAATCTCTCAATCAGGCTCTGATACCAGATGTTGGAAATTCACCTCACACCCGATGAAGAATTTCCTTCAATCTTGATCTCAAGATTGATGAACAAACCCACAATATGATAGTAATGGTAATAACAAGTAATTATCAAGAACAACAAAAGAAGAGAAGAACAAACAAGAAAGAGAAGAATGAGAGAAGAAATATTTGGAGAGAATGTGTTACCCACAACTGTAGAATTTCTTATTGCTTATAGAACTTTCACTTACTCAAACTGCAACTGTGAAATCTGTTCTATGTTGTGATATAGAATACATAGCAAGACACCCTATTTATTTAGGTTTACACAAGCCCAAAGCATAAAAGGCCCAAAATATTAAAATCAAATCTAATCATATCAAATCAAATCTATTTAACATAATGAATTATATTTTAACATGAAATAATCTCTTATATATTATCAAAATCATATATAAATAAATCTTTACAAACGTGGATAAAGTCTTTCTACTCTATGTAAAAATCCACTATTTGTTAAAAAATCAAAAGTGTCAAAAAAAAAAAAATAGTATAAAAATATGTTGATTGTCAAAATACGTTTTTTCATTCTTGACTACTTTATTTAAAGCGGCTTTGAGATTTGTTAGACCCACAATATAATCTACCGTCCTCATTTCCATTGGGGTTTTTCCCCTGTCTCTCAGTATGTTCCACTGGGATAACACTCAAGATTGGATCCTAAAAACCACAAACGCGTATGAGACGTCCTCTACCACCGAGTACAAATCCAATCCGTCAACTCTAATCCATTTATTCTCTTTTTTGGAAACATCTGTTTTCTAAGTTTAAAAAGGTTATTTTTGTTTTTTATTTCATTTTGAAACATTAGTATATTTTAATATGGCATTGCGTCAAAAGAAGAAAAAGATATAATAAACACGCCTCACCATTTTTTTTTCATTTTCTTCACTTTTCTTACCGTAGCGAAAACACCAACTTTTCCACACACTACAAAGTCACCAAAACACCACCTTTCATTTTAACATACAAATCTCTCACCATTCAAAACCACCAATAAGTTACTCAAACCTCTTCCTCATATTTCACAACACAGAAAACTACCATTCTCTCACCACCTTCAAACTTGTTAAAAAAAACAGAAAACATATACACAACCATTAACACAACCATGTTTCATTCTCTACTTTCATAAACCTACAAGATCCAAACATCAACGCACTACAAATCTTGTCACAAACCTCCATGAAAACCAAATCATAAACCATCACTACACAACTCTTTTCATTTTTGTTTTTCATGAAAACCTTCCATAAAAACCATACACTACCATTCACTACCACATAACATACATAAACAAATCTTGTTGAAGAAATTTTCAAAATATTAAATTGATAAATAATAATGGTTAAATTACTAAAATAAATGGTTAAAAGTTGCAACTCTCTAAAATTGAACCAAAGACCTTATTGTGATAAGGTTTGTGGTCATAAGGTGCAAGCACTAGATCAAAAGAACTTTTTCATGAAATTGTTTACTATTATTGATATATAATGGCTCCTGAATGATCATGTTTAAACCATTGAATATTGTTTCTTCTTATCAATTAGCACAAGTTTTCTGTAACTAGAGATACTTGTCACCCATAAAAGATATATGAAAATAATATATTTCAGAGTCAATTTATATCTAAGTCATTTTTTATTTTATTTTTCCAATGCACGAGAATAAATGAGAAAACTTTATTTAATAAAATATTATTAATCGATAGGCTTAATGTGAATGTGTGATTCATGTTAAAGTTTTCAAAGTATCTTAAAGGATTCACCGGTTAACCTTTTGCATCCAATTTGCATAAATTAGTGGTAGCGAATCGAACCTAAAGCATAGAGTAACACACGCTCTAGAATTATTTTCTAGAACTTTCATCATACCGTCTTCATCATCTTCTTCTTATTCGTGTTTTGCAGCAGACCCCCACCCCAACACAAGATCTAATAATCTTTAGGTTCGATTTTTGATTTTCGAATTTCGATTTTGATCCACACTTTATTTATAATTGACTAGCGTTCAGACGGGCACTCCCGTGCCCGTCTGTCTGCTTTTTTAATACGCACAACATAGAAAAATAAACGTGTGTATATTTTGTATGACGTTTTTATCATACTTAAGATTAATTAAATGCATTTGTTTTTAGATATTCTCAAGCAGTCTTAAAATCAAGATGATAAATATATATATACTAAAAATATTTCATTGGATTAACTATACATTAATGCTACTATTAGTTTAAACATACCGAATTAAATAAAATTTAGATTAAAAAATATGTTGTCTAAACATGCTAATAATATTATTACATTTTGAAAATAACAAGCAAAGTTATTCTAAATGATATAAAATAATTGAAGAACACAAAGTACTATCTATACTGTGTAATCAATAACATTCTTTAAGAGGAAGACCGAACATAAAAATTTTATCTTGAGAATTTTTTCTCTCCCTGCAATTGTTTTCCGTAGTAAAGAAAAAATGTAAGACTCTCACATTAGAATTGCTCTAGGAAAAAATATAGTGAAAGTAGTAGTAATTAGTGTAATATATTATTTTTCTACCTTGTAAAGATTCGAATCAATTCTTCATACATCCCTTTATCGATGCGCTCTTGAGCTTTAAAAAACTACTAATACATCGTGAAATGTCATATCAACAAAGAAATACATTCAAAACATGTGATTTGTTTGATTATAATCTGGTGTACTGAACCATAAATAAATGTATACTTGAAGAATGGAAATATTTTGTTTTAGTCCAGATTTGGTAGAACAACAACCCTGATTTATTTTTGAATTACGTGGATTTTTGGTAAAAAAAGGAAAACAATGAGTTCAGTGAATATACATGGTTTTATTTACATAAACCAATAGTAAAAGTAAAACTCATGCACTCAAAAATATTCTATGGATAAACATTATTAAATGAATAAAATAAAAACCTATCCATCCTTTGAGATATTATTTCTTTTTTCACCATTTTCCAAAGTTGTGTTTTATCTGTTATCACCATGGAGCCCCAACCGATAGAGTAAACTTTTAGACGCTTGACCTGTTTTAATAAGGATGATAAAAGTGTTAGTCAAAGAGTGGTGAAAATGCAACAAACATATTTTTTTATATATGTTGCGAAAAAGGTAAATGCACCTTATTGTCTAGCTTGCCGATAAATGAAATTGTTTGTTCATCCTTCCATGTGTTCCATTTATCTTTAAAGTCCCCAATCTAAAATTTATTTAGTATAAGAATAGTGAGAATAAGTATGATCCAATTGATTGATTATTATTAAAAGAATAAAATAAAGGATTAAGTATAACTTACATTTATGTCGAAGCAAGTTTCAACATTCTTCCGTCTCAGCTCCTTACATAATTGGAAGACTTCATTGTGTTCTAGTTTGGTTGTATATCAAAGCCACACAGTTTTATAATTAGTTATACTTAGTTTTATCATATAAAGAATACAATATAATATTGGTATTTCATGTACAAATGGGAATCGATGTGTGAGGTTATTTGTTTAATGTACGTAATGATACTTGCGGGTGCGATAAAAGAATTTGTTTAAAGACTACATTTTTTATGTAGTCACCATCTTCTCCTTCCAATTTTCCTTCCTTGGATAAAACTTTTGTTGTAGCCTATGAAACACCTATGGATAAAGCCACATATAACTGTCCATGACTGAAAACATGTCGTGGAAGATATATTCCAACATTTGGGATGGTTTGTCCTTGTGACTTATTTATTGTAATTGCAAAACTTAGTCGCACAAGAAACTGCTTTCTACTAAGGACAAAAGGCAACCCATCACTGGCCGATGTTTTTATTTTAATTCTGGGAAAGAAAACTCGTCTTCCTGCGTTGTTTCCTGTCAAGATTTCCACATCCAACATATTCATATATAACCCACAACATAATAACCGTGTCCCATTACACAGCCCATATCTAGGATCTAGATTTTGCAACAACATCAATGGTGCACCCTTTTTTATCTTTAGAATATGCGGGGGCAAACTACCTTGTGCAATTGAGTTTAAGAATTCTTGCTGGTATAAATTATTATTATCCCATTCAACCTCGTCAAATGACAACAAATTATGTTCTTCTCCTGGAAACTGGTCAATAATTATATCATTTAATTTTTTGACATCATCGTTTGTTGGGGTCAAAATAGCTCTTTGTACCATATAAAGGGCATCCCAACCATGCAATTCTAAATCAGGAAAATATGTTGTATAAGCACTTGTATGGAATGTTCACCTTCCCATGGGACTACAATCTGTGAAGGCAACCTCACCATGTCATCTGGTTTGGTAGGTTCAACACCATCACCAATGCGCATAAGAAATTCTACAAACTCTTGACGCAGAAATCATTTGTACCTTAGTACCTTTTCTTACAACAGGAAGAACCTGTTGAAAGTCTCCCCCCATGATCATAACTTTTCCTCCAAATGGAGCATTGTTGCTACAAATGTCTTGTAATAATCGATCTAAGGCTTCCAAACAATTTTTGCTTATCATTGGGGCCTCATACCAAATTATTGCAGCAGAAACCCTAATGAGATTTACAAGATCATTTTGCTTTTGAATACCACAAATAGAACTCTGTTGTATATCGATAGGTATCTTAAATCGAGAGTGTGCAGTGTAACGCCCGTTCATTTTAATTAAATTATTTATAAATTGTTGGTGTGCCTTTATGTGGGAGTGTGTCTGAGAGCGTTGGTGGATGTCCTTAAAGTATAGGAAACCATTTAATAAATCATTGAGTTTGATATTAATATAATATAATTAATAATGATGATAATTTAATAACTAGTAGAAATATTATATTATTGTTGTTATAATTATTATTATTATTATTATTATTATTATTATTATTACTATTATTATTATTATTATTATTATTATTATTATTATTATTATTATTATTATTATTATTATTATTATTATTATTATTATTATTATTATTATTATTATTATTAGTAGTAGTAGTAGTAGTAGTAGTAGTAGAGAGAATAAAGGGAATTAGGGAGTTATTAGAGAAGTTGTGGGAGAAAGAGCAAAAGAACGATAAACTGCTCAGAAAACCAAATTGGAGGAGAAAGGTTGAGAAAAGAGGAAAAAGGACGTGGCTGTGGAAAGAGGAAGAACAAAAGAATTAACCGCCAGAGAGAATTGAAGGTTGTTGCAGAAGAGTCACCGGGAGAGTAAACCGGAACCAGAAGTTTAGAGTTGTCCTCAATCCAAAGGTAAGGGTGGGGTTTAATTCTATAACTGTGGGTATGATGGATTTCATGAAGGGTATGGAATCATAAGATTAATGTTCCTGTAGATCGATAAATATTAAGGATTAATGTTCCTAGTATTAAGGATTAATATTCCCGTAGTAACGTTACCGTAGTAATGTTCCCGTAAGTTGAAGAAATATTAAGATTAATGTTACCGTAGTAATGTTCCCGTAAGTTGAAGAAATATTAAGGATTAACGTTCCGTAGTAATGTTCCCGTAGTAATGTTCCCGTAGGTTGAAAATATTAAGAGAATATTAAGGGTAAATGTTCCCGTAGGTTGAGAAATATTAAGGGTTAATGTTTGTCTACGCCTGCATCACAAAATAACATAATAGACTATAGTAGATGTAAAAAATTACCTATATTTTATTTTCTACTCCATCACAAAATTTTAGGTTTTCCCCCACTAAAAAACAAAGTTAAAAGACTATAATCCATGACATATATTTCTTATAAAATAGGTAATAAATAAAATAAATAATAAAGCTAGAATTTATTTATATTTACCATAATTAACAATTAACTATGGTTAATTAGATGTAAATTTATTCAATATGTTTCTTCTTCATCACCAAATTTCATCTTTTTTCGTCAGTAAGCCACAGAGTTAAAAGACTATAAAACACAATAGATGTAAACAATTTCTATATTTTTCATCTTCTCCGTCACCAAAATTCTGGTTCCTTAACCTCTAAGAAACTAACTTAAGAGAATACAAATGAATGACCCATGATTTATACACATGCATAACAATTAAAATTAAATAATCATGCTCAATATTATTTATATTCATCGTATTCACATTGACTTATGGTATATGACATCTAAAAATATTAGATATTTTTCTTCACCATCCCAAAGTTTTAATCTTTTTATCACCATTCAAAAAACATAATAGACTATAGTATATGTAAGAAATTACCTATATTTTATTTTTCTACACCATCACAAAACTTTGGGTTTTTCCCCCCTAAAAAACAAAGTTAAAAGGCTATAATCCATGACATATATTTCTTATAAAATAGGTAATAAATAAAATAAATAATAAAGCTAGAATTTATTTATATTTACCATAATTCGCATTGAATTATGGTTAATTAGATGTAAATTTATTCAATATGTTTCTTCTCCATCACCAAATTTCATCTTTTTTCGTCAGTAAGCCAAAGAGTTAAAAGACTATAAAACACAATAAATTTATTCAATATGTTTCTTTTCCATCACCAAATTTCATCTTTTTTCGTCAGTAAGCCACAGAGTTAAAAGACACTAAAGCTTAATAGATGTAAATAATTTCTATATTTTTCTTCTTCTCCGTCACCAAAATTCTGGTTTCTTAACCTCTAAGAATCTAACTTAAGAGAATACAAATGAATGACCCATGATTTATACACATTCATAACAATTAAAATAAAAATAATCATGCTCAATATTATTTATATTCCTCGTATTCACATTGACTTATGGTATATGATATCTAAAAATATTAGATTTTTTCTTCACCGTTCCAAACTATTAATCTTTTTATCACCATTCAAAAAACATACTAGACTATAGTAGATGTAAAAAATTACCTATATTTTATTTTTCTACTCCATCACAAAAGTTTAGGTTTTTGCCCACTAAAAAACAAAGTTAAAAGACTATAATCCATGACATATATTTCTTATCAAATAGGTAATAAATAAAATAATAATAAGTCTAGAATTTATTTATATTTACCATAATTCACATTGAATTATGGTTAATTTGATGTAAATTTCTTTAATATGTTTCTTCTCCATCACAAAATTTTACCTTTCTTCGTCAGTAAGCCACAGAGCTAAAAGACTATAAAGCATAATAGATGTAAACAATTTCTATATTTTTCTTCTTCTCCGTCACCAAAATTCTAGTTCCTTAACCTCTAAGAAACTAACTTAAGAGAATACAAATGAATGACCCATGATTTATACACATGCATAACAATTAAAATTAAATAATCATGCTCAATATTATTTATATTCATCGTATTCACATTGACTTATGGTATATGACATCTAAAAATATTAGATATTTTTCTTCACCGTTCCAAAGTTTTAATCTTTTTATCACCATTCAAATAACATAATAGACTATAGTAGATGTAAAAAATTACCTATATTTAATTTTCTACTCCATCACAAAATTTTAGGTTTTCCCCCACTAAAAAACAAAGTTAAAAGACTATAATCCATGACATATATTTCTTATAAAATAGGTAATAAATAAAATAAATAATAAAGCTAGAATTTATTTATATTTACCATAATTCACACAGAACTATGGTTAATTAGATGTAAATTTATTCAATATGTTTCTTCTCCATCACCAAATTTCATCTTTTTTCGTCAGTAAGCCAAATAGTTAAAAGACTATAAAACACAACAAATTTATTCAATATGTTTCTTCTCCATCACCAAATTTCATCTTTTTTCGTCAGTAAGCCACAGAGTTAAAAGACAATAAAGCATAATAGATGTAAATAATTTCTATATTTTTCTTCTTCTCCGTCACCAAAATTCTGGTTTCTTAACCTCTAAGAATCTAACTTAAGAGAATACAAATGAATGACCCATGATTTATACACATTCATAACAATTAAAATAAAAATAATCATGCTCAATATTATTTATATTCCTCGTATTCACATTGACTTATGGTATATGATATCTAAAAATATTAGATTTTTTCTTCACCGTTCCAAACTATTAATCTTTTTATCACCATTCAAAAAACATACTAGACTATAGTAGATGTAAAAAATTACCTATATTTTATTTTTCTACTCCATCACAAAAGTTTAGATTTTTGCCCACTAAAAAACAAAGTTAAAAGACTATAATCCATGACATATATTTCTTATCAAATAGGTAATAAATAAAATAATAATAAGTCTAGAATTTATTTATATTTACCATAATTCACATTGAATTATGGTTAATTTGATGTAAATTTCTTTAATATGTTTCTTCTCCATCACAAAATTTTACCTTTCTTCGTCAGTAAGCCACAGAGCTAAAAGACTATAAAGCATAATAGATGTAAACAATTTCTATATTTTTCTTCTTCTCCGTCACCAAAATTCTAGTTCCTTAACCTCTAAGAAACTAACTTAAGAGAATACAAATGAATGACCCATGATTTATACACATGCATAACAATTAAAATTAAATAATCATGCTCAATATTATTTATATTCATCGTATTCACATTGACTTATGGTATATGACATCTAAAAATATTAGATATTTTTCTTCACCGTTCCAAAGTTTTAATCTTTTTATCACCATTCAAATAACATAATAGACTATAGTAGATGTAAAAAATTACCTATATTTAATTTTCTACTCCATCACAAAATTTTAGGTTTTCCCCCACTAAAAAACAAAGTTAAAAGACTATAATCCATGACATATATTTCTTATAAAATAGGTAATAAATAAAATAAATAATAAAGCTAGAATTTATTTATATTTACCATAATTCACACTGAACTATGGTTAATTAGATGTAAATTTATTCAATATGTTTCTTCTCCATCACCAAATTTCATCTTTTTTCGTCAGTAAGCCAAATAGTTAAAAGACTATAAAACACAACAAATTTATTCAATATGTTTCTTCTCCATCACCAAATTTCATCTTTTTTCGTCAGTAAGCCACAGAGTTAAAAGACAATAAAGCATAATAGATGTAAATAATTTCTATATTTTTCTTCTTCTCCGTCACCAAAATTCTGGTTTCTTAACCTCTAAGAATCTAACTTAAGAGAATACAAATGAATGACCCATGATTTATAAACATTCATAACAATTAAAATAAAAATAATCATGCTCAATATTATTTATATTCCTCGTATTCACATTGACTTATGGTATATGATATCTAAAAATATTAGATTTTTTCTTCACCGTTCCAAACTATTAATCTTTTTATCACCATTCAAATAACATACTAGACTATAGTAGATGTAAAAAATTACCTATATTTTATTTTTCTACTCCATCACAAAAGTTTAGGTTTTTGCCCACTAAAAAACAAAGTTAAAAGACTATAATCCATGACATATATTTCCTATCAAATAGGTAATAAATAAAATAATAATAAGTCTAGAATTTATTTATATTTACCATAATTCACATTGAATTATGGTTAATTTGATGTAAATTTCTTTAATATGTTTCTTCTCCATCACAAAATTTTACCTTTCTTCGTCAGTAAGCCACAGAGCTAAAAGACTATAAAGCATAATAGATGTAAACAATTTCTATATTTTTCTTCTTCTCCGTCACCAAAATTCTAGTTCCTTAACCTCTAAGAAACTAACTTAAGAGAATACAAATGAATGACCCATGATTTATACACATGCATAACAATTAAAATTAAATAATCATGCTCAATATTATTTATATTCATCGTATTCACATTGACTTATGGTATATGACATCTAAAAATATTAGATATTTTTCTTCACCGTTCCAAAGTTTTAATCTTTTTATCACCATTCAAATAACATAATAGACTATAGTAGATGTAAAAAATTACCTATATTTAATTTTCTACTCCATCACAAAATTTTAGGTTTTCCCCCACTAAAAAACAAAGTTAAAAGACCATAATCCATGACATATATTTCTTATAAAATAGGTAATAAATAAAATAAATAATAAAGCTAGAATTTATTTATATTTACCATAATTCACACTGAACTATGGTTAATTAGATGTAAATTTATTCAATATGTTTCTTCTCCATCACCAAATTTCATCTTTTTTCGTCAGTAAGCCAAATAGTTAAAAGACTATAAAACACAACAAATTTATTCAATATGTTTCTTCTCCATCACCAAATTTCATCTTTTTTTGTCAGTAAGCCACAGAGTTAAAAGACAATAAAGCATAATAGATGTAAATAATTTCTATATTTTTCTTCTTCTCCGTCACAAAAATTCTGGTTTCTTAACCTCTAAGAATCTAACTTAAGAGAATACAAATGAATGACCCATGATTTATACACATTCATAACAATTAAAATAAAAATAATCATGCTCAATATTATTTATATTCCTCGTATTCACATTGACTTATGGTATATGATATCTAAAAATATTAGATTTTTTCTTCACCGTTCCAAACTATTAATCTTTTTATCACCATTCAAAAAACATACTAGACTATAGTAGATGTAAAAAATTACCTATATTTTATTTTTCTACTCCATCACAAAAGTTTAGGTTTTTGCCCACTAAAAAACAAAGTTAAAAGACTATAATCCATGACATATATTTCTTATCAAATAGGTAATAAATAAAATAATAATAAGTCTAGAATTTATTTATATTTACCATAATTCACATTGAATTATGGTTAATTTGATGTAAATTTCTTTAATATGTTTCTTCTCCATCACAAAATTTTACCTTTCTTCGTCAGTAAGCCACAGAGCTAAAAGACTATAAAGCATAATAGATGTAAACAATTTCTATATTTTTCTTCTTCTCCGTCACCAAAATTCTAGTTCCTTAACCTCTAAGAAACTAACTTAAGAGAATACAAATGAATGACCCATGATTTATACACATGCATAACAATTAAAATTAAATAATCATGCTCAATATTATTTATATTCATCGTATTCACATTGACTTATGGTATATGACATCTAAAAATATTAGATATTTTTCTTCACCGTTCCAAAGTTTTAATCTTTTTATCACCATTCAAATAACATAATAGACTATAGTAGATGTAAAAAATTACCTATATTTAATTTTCTACTCCATCACAAAATTTTAGGTATTCCCCCACTAAAAAACAAAGTTAAAAGACTATAATCCATGACATATATTTCTTATAAAATAGGTAATAAATAAAATAAATAATAAAGCTAGAATTTATTTATATTTACCATAATTCACACTGAACTATGGTTAATTAGATGTAAATTTATTCAATATGTTTCTTCTCCATCACCAAATTTCATCTTTTTTCGTCAGTAAGCCAAATAGTTAAAAGACTATAAAACACAACAAATTTATTCAATATGTTTCTTCTCCATCACCAAATTTCATCTTTTTTCGTCAGTAAGCCACAGAGTTAAAAGACAATAAAGCATAATAGATGTAAACAATTTCTATATTTTTCTTCTTCTCCGTCACCAAAATTCTGGTTTCTTAACCTCTAAGAATCTAACTTAAGAGAATACAAATGAATGACCCATGATTTATACACATTCATAACAATTAAAATAAAAATAATCATGCTCAATATTATTTATATTCCTCGTATTCACATTGACTTATGGTATATGATATCTAAAAATATTAGATTTTTTCTTCACCGTTCCAAACTATTAATCTTTTTATCACCATTCAAAAAACATAATAGACTATAGTAGATGTAAAAAATTACCTATATTTTATTTTTCTACTCCATCACAAAATTTTAGGTTTTTGCCCACTAAAAGACAAAGTTAAAAGACTATAATCCATGACATATATTTCTTATCAAATAGGTAATAAATAAAATAATAATAAGTCTAGAATTTATTTATATTTACCATAATTCACATTGAATTATGGTTAATTTGATGTAAATTTCTTCAATATGTTTCTTCTCCATCACAAAATTTCACCTTTCTTCGTCAGTAAGCCACAGAGCTAAAAGACTATAAAGCATAATAGATGTAAACAATTTCTATATTTCTCTTCTTCTCCGTCACCAAAATTCTAGTTCCTTAACCTCTAAGATACTAACTTAAGAGAATACAAATGAATGACCCATGATTTATACACATGCATAAAAATTAAAATTAAATAATCATGCTCAATATTATTTATATTCATCGTATTCATATTGACTTATGGTATATGACATCTAAAAATATTAGATATTTTTCTTCACCGTTCCAAAGTTTTAATCTTTTTATCACCATTCAAATAACATAATAGACTATAGTAGATATAAAAAATTACCTATATTTAATTTTCTATTCCATCACAAAATTTTAGGTTTTCCCCCACTAAAAAACAAAGTTAAAAGACTATAATCCATGACATATATTTCTTATAAAATAGGTAATAAATAAAATAAATAATAAAGCTAGAATTTATTTATATTTACCATAATTCACATTGAACTATGGTTAATTAGATGTAAATTTATTCAATATGTTTCTTCTCCATCACCAAATTTCATCTTTTTTCGTCAGTAAGCCAAAGAGTTAAAAGACTATAAAACACAACAAATTTATTCAATATGTTTCTTCTCCATCACCAAATTTCATCTTTTTTCGTCAGTAAGCCACAAAGTTAAAAGACTATAAAGCATAATAGATGTAAACAATTTCTATGTTTTCTTCTTCTCCGTCACCAAAATTCTGGTTTCTTAACCTCTAAGAAACTAACTTAAGAGAATACAAATGAATGACCCTTGATTTATACACATTCATAACAATTAAAATAAAAATAATCATGCTCAATATTATTTATATTCCTCGTATTCACATTGACTTATGGTTTATGACATCTAAAAATATTAGATTTTTTCTTCACCGTTCCAAACTATTAATCTTTTTATCACCATTCAAAAAACATAATAGACTATAGTAGATGTAAAAAATTACCTATATTTTATTTTTATACTCCATCACAAAATTTTAGGTTTTTGCCCACTAAAAAACAAAGTTAAAAGACTATAATCCATGACATATATTTCTTATCAAATAGGTAATAAATAAAATAATAATAAGGCTAGAATTTATTTATATTTACCATAATTCACATTGAATTATGGTTAATTTGATGTAAATTTCTTCAATACGTTTCTTCTCCATCACAAAATTTCACCTTTCTTCGTCAGTAAGCCACAGTTAAAAGACTATAAAGCATAATAGATGTAAACAATTTCTATATTTTTCTTCTTCTCCGTCACCAAAATTCTGGTTTCTTAACCTCTAAGAAACTAACTTAAGAGAATACAAATGAACGACCCATGACTTATACACATGCATAAAAATTAAAATTAAATAATCATGCTCAATATTATTTATATTCATCGTATTCACATTGACTTATGGTATATGACATCAAAAAATATTAGATATTTTTCTTCAACGTTCCAAAGTTTTAATCTTTTTATCACCATTCAAAAAACATAATAGACTAGAGTAGATGTAAAAAATTACCTATATTTTATTTTTCTACTTCATCACAAAATTTTAGGTTTTTCTCCACTTAAAAAAAAAATTAATAGACTATGATCCATGACATATATTTCTTATCAAATAGGTAATAAATAAAATAAATAATAAAGCTGGAATTTATTTATATTTACCATAATTTACATTGAACTATGGTTAATTAGATGTAAATTTATTCAATATATTTCTTCTCCATCACCAAATTTCATCTTTTTTCGTCAGTAAGCCAAAGAGTTAAAAGACTATAAAACACAACAGATGTAAACAATTTCTATATTTTTCTTCTTCTCCGTCACCAAAAATATAGTTCCTTAACCTCTAAGATACTAACTTATGAGAATAAAAATGAATGACCCATGATTTATACACATGCATAACAATTAAACTTAAATAATCATGCTCAATATTATTTATATTCATCGTAT
Source organism: Lathyrus sativus (assembly GCA_963859935.3). NCBI lineage: Eukaryota > Viridiplantae > Streptophyta > Magnoliopsida > Fabales > Fabaceae > Lathyrus > Lathyrus sativus. The sequence goes on along the minus strand of OZ012740.1, from coordinate 37,327,345 downwards.
TCATATTGACTTATGGTATATGACATCTAAAAATATTAGATGTTTTTCTTCACCGTCCCAAAGTTTTAATCTTTTTATCACCAATCAAAAAACATCATAGACTATAGTAGATGTAAAAAATTACCTATATTTTATTTTTCTACTCCATCACAAAATTCTAGGTTTTTCCCCACTAAAAAACAAAGTTAAAAGACTATAATCCATGACATATATTTCTTATCAAATAGGTAATAAATAAAATAAATAATAAAGCTAGAATTTATTTATATTTACCATAATTCACATTGAATTATGGTTAATTTGATGTAAATTTCTTCAATACGTTTCTTCACCATCACAAAATTTCACCTTTCTTCGTCAGTAAGCCACAGAGCTAAAAGACTATAAAGCATAATAGATGTAAACAATTTCTATATTTTTCTTCTTCTCCGTCACCAAAATTCTGGTTTCTTAACCTCTAAGAAACTAACTTAAGAGAATACAAATGAATGACCCATGATTTATACACATGCATAACAATTAAAATTAAATAATCATGCTCAATATTATTTATATTCATCGTATTCACATTGACTTATGGTATATGACATCTAAAAATATTAGATATTTTTCTTCACCTTTCCAAAGTTTTAATTTTTTTATCACCATTCAAAAAACATAATAGACTATAGTATATGTAAAAAATTACCTATATTTTATTTTTCTACTCCATCACAAAATTCTAGGTTTTTCCCCACTAAAAGACAAAGTTAAAAGACTATAATCCATGACATATATTTCTTATCAAATAGGTAATAAATAAAATAAATAATAAAGCTAGAATTTATTTATATTTACCATAATTCTCATTGAATTATGGTTAATTTGATGTAAATTTCTTCAATACGTTTCTTCTCCATCACAAAATTTCACCTTTCTTCGTCAGTAAGCCACAGAGCTAAAAGACTATAAAGCATAATAGATGTAAACAATTTCTATATTTTTCTTCTTCTCCGTCACCAAAATTCTAGTTCCATAACCTCTAAGAAACTAACTTAAGAGAATACAAATGAATGACCCATGATTTATACACATGCATAACAATTAAAATTAAATAATCATGCTCAACATTATTTATATTCATCGTATTCACATTGACTTATGGTATATGACATCTAAAAATATTAGGTATTTTTCTTCACCGTTCCAAAGTTTTAATCTTTTTATCACCATTCAAATAACATAATAGACTATAGTAGATGTAAAAAATTACCTATATTTAATTTTCTACTCCATCACAAAATTTTAGGTTTTCCCCCACTAAAAAACAAAGTTAAAAGACTATAATCCATGACATATATTTCTTATAAAATAGGTAATAAATAAAATAAATAATAAAGCTAGAATTTATTTATATTTACCATAATTCACATTGAACTATGGTTAATTAGATGTAAATTTATTCAATATGTTTTTTCTCCATCACCAAATTTCATCTTTTTTCGTCAGTAAGCCAAAGAGTTAAAAGACTATAAAACACAACAAATTTATTCAATATGTTTCTTCTCCATCACCAAATTTCATCTTTTTTCGTCAGTAAGCCACAAAGTTAAAAGACTATAAAGCATAATAGATGTAAACAATTTCAATAATTTTCTTCTTCTCCGTCACCAAAATTCTGGTTTCTTAACCTCTAAGAAACTAACTTAAGAGAATACAAATGAATGACCCATGATTTATACACATTCATAACAATTAAAATAAAAATAATCATGCTCAATATTATTTATATTCCTCGTATTCACATTGACTTATGGTATATGATATCTAAACATATTAGATTTTTTCTTCACCGTTCCAAACTATTAATCTTTTTATCACCATTCAAAAAACATAATAGACTATGGTAGATGTAAAAAATTACCTATATTTTATTTTTCTACTCCATCACAAAATTTTAGGTTTTTGCCCTCTAAAAAACAAAGTTAATAGACTATAATCCATGACATATATTTCTTATCAAATAGGTAATAAATAAAATAATAATAAGGCTAGAATTTATTTATATTTACCATAATTCACATTGAATTATGGTTAATTTGATGTAAATTTCTTCAATATGTTTCTTCTCCATCACAAAATTTTACCTTTCTTCGTCAGTAAGCCACAGAGCTAAAAGACTATAAAGCATAATAGATGTAAACAATTTCTATATTTTTCTTCTTCTCCGTCACCAAAATTCTAGTTCCTTAACCTCTAAGAAACTAACTTAAGAGAATACAAATGAATGACCCATGATTTATACACATGCATAACAATTAAAATTAAATAATCATGCTCAATATTATTTATATTCATCGTATTCACATTGACTTATGGTATATGACATCTAAAAATATTAGATATTTTTCTTCACCGTTCCAAAGTTTTAATCTTTTTATCACCATTCAAATAACATAATAGACTATAGTAGATGTAAAAAATTACCTATATTTAATTTTCTACTCCATCACAAAATTTTAGGTTTTCCCCCACTAAAAAACAAAGTTAAAAGACTATAATCCATGACATATATTTCTTATAAAATAGGTAATAAATAAAATAAATAATAAAGCTAGAATTTATTTATATTTACCATAATTCACACTGAACTATGGTTAATTAGATGTAAATTTATTCAATATGTTTCTTCTCCATCACCAAATTTCATCTTTTTTCGTCAGTAAGCCAAAGAGTTAAAAGACTATAAAACACAATAAATTTATTCAATATGTTTCTTTTCCATCACCAAATTTCATCTTTTTTCGTCAGTAAGCCACAGAGTTAAAAGACACTAAAGCTTAATAGATGTAAACAATTTCTATATTTTTCTTCTTCTCCGTCACCAAAATTCTGGTTTCTTAACCTCTAAGAATCTAACTTAAGAGAATACAAATGAATGACCCATGATTTATACACATTCATAACAATTAAATAAAAATAATCATGCTCAATATTATTTATATTCCTCGTATTCACATTGACTTATGGTATATGATATCTAAAAATATTAGATTTTTTCTTCACCGTTCCAAACTATTAATCTTTTTATCACCATTCAAAAAACATACTAGACTATAGTAGATGTAAAAAATTACCTATATTTTATTTTTCTACTCCATCACAAAAGTTTAGGTTTTTGCCCACTAAAAAACAAAGTTAAAAGACTATAATCCATGACATATATTTCTTATCAAATAGGTAATAAATAAAATAATAATAAGTCTAGAATTTATTTATATTTACCATAATTCACATTGAATTATGGTTAATTTGATGTAAATTTCTTTAATATGTTTCTTCTCCATCACAAAATTTTACCTTTCTTCGTCAGTAAGCCACAGAGCTAAAAGACTATAAAGCATAATAGATGTAAACAATTTCTATATTTTTCTTCTTCTCCGTCACCAAAATTCTAGTTCCTTAACCTCTAAGAAACTAACTTAAGAGAATACAAATGAATGACCCATGATTTATACACATGCATAACAATTAAAATTAAATAATCATGCTCAATATTATTTATATTCATCGTATTCACATTGACTTATGGTATATGACGTCTAAAAATATTAGATATTTTTCTTCACCGTTCCAAAGTTTTAATCTTTTTATCACCATTCAAATAACATAATAGACTATAGTAGATGTAAAAAATTACCTATATTTAATTTTCTACTCCATCACAAAATTTTAGGTTTTCCCCCACTAAAAAACAAAGTTAAAAGACTATAATCCATGACATATATTTCTTATAAAATAGGTAATAAATAAAATAAATAATAAAGCTAGAATTTATTTATATTTACCATAATTCACACTGAACTATGGTTAATTAGATGTAAATTTATTCAATATGTTTCTTCTCCATCACCAAATTTCATCTTTTTTCGTCAGTAAGCCAAATAGTTAAAAGACTATAAAACACAACAAATTTATTCAATATGTTTCTTCCCCATCACCAAATTTCATCTTTTTTCGTCAGTAAGCCACAGAGTTAAAAGACAATAAAGCATAATAGATGTAAATAATTTCTATATTTTTCTTCTTCTCCGTCACCAAAATTCTGGTTTCTTAACCTCTAAGAATCTAACTTAAGAGAATACAAATGAATGACCCATGATTTATACACATTCATAACAATTAAAATAAAAATAATCATGCTCAATATTATTTATATTCCTCGTATTCACATTGACTTATGGTATATGATATCTAAAAATATTAGATTTTTTCTTCACCGTTCCAAACTATTAATCTTTTTATCACCATTCAAAAAACATACTAGACTATAGTAGATGTAAAAAATTACCTATATTTTATTTTTCTACTCCATCACAAAAGTTTAGGTTTTTGCCCACTAAAAAACAAAGTTAAAAGACTATAATCCATGACATATATTTCTTATCAAATAGGTAATAAATAAAATAATAATAAGTCTAGAATTTATTTATATTTACCATAATTCACATTGAATTATGGTTAATTTGATGTAAATTTCTTTAATATGTTTCTTCTCCATCACAAAATTTTACCTTTCTTCGTCAGTAAGCCACAGAGCTAAAAGACTATAAAGCATAATAGATGTAAACAATTTCTATATTTTTCTTCTTCTCCGTCACCAAAATTCTAGTTCCTTAACCTCTAAGAAACTAACTTAAGAGAATACAAATGAATGACCCATGATTTATACACATGCATAACAATTAAAATTAAATAATCATGCTCAATATTATTTATATTCATCGTATTCACATTGACTTATGGTATATGACGTCTAAAAATATTAGATATTTTTCTTCACCGTTCCAAAGTTTTAATCTTTTTATCACCATTCAAATAACATAATAGACTATAGTAGATGTAAAAAATTACCTATATTTAATTTTCTACTCCATCACAAAATTTTAGGTTTTCCCCCACTAAAAAACAAAGTTAAAAGACTATAATCCATGACATATATTTCTTATAAAATAGGTAATAAATAAAATAAATAATAAAGCTAGAATTTATTTATATTTACCATAATTCACACTGAACTATGGTTAATTAGATGTAAATTTATTCAATATGTTTCTTCTCCATCACCAAATTTCATCTTTTTTCGTCAGTAAGCCAAATAGTTAAAAGACTATAAAACACAACAAATTTATTCAATATGTTTCTTCCCCATCACCAAATTTCATCTTTTTTCGTCAGTAAGCCACAGAGTTAAAAGACAATAAAGCATAATAGATGTAAATAATTTCTATATTTTTCTTCTTCTCCGTCACCAAAATTCTGGTTTCTTAACCTCTAAGAATCTAACTTAAGAGAATACAAATGAATGACCCATGATTTATACACATTCATAACAATTAAAATAAAAATAATCATGCTCAATATTATTTATATTCCTCGTATTCACATTGACTTATGGTATATGATATCTAAAAATATTAGATTTTTTCTTCACCGTTCCAAACTATTAATCTTTTTATCACCATTCAAAAAACATACTAGACTATAGTAGATGTAAAAAATTACCTATATTTTATTTTTCTACTCCATCACAAAAGTTTAGGTTTTTGCCCACTAAAAAACAAAGTTAAAAGACTATAATCCATGACATATATTTCTTATCAAATAGGTAATAAATAAAATAATAATAAGTCTAGAATTTATTTATATTTACCATAATTCACATTGAATTATGGTTAATTTGATGTAAATTTCTTTAATATGTTTCTTCTCCATCACAAAATTTTACCTTTCTTCGTCAGTAAGCCACAGAGCTAAAAGACTATAAAGCATAATAGATGTAAACAATTTCTATATTTTTCTTCTTCTCCGTCACCAAAATTCTAGTTCCTTAACCTCTAAGAAACTAACTTAAGAGAATACAAATGAATGACCCATGATTTATACACATGCATAACAATTAAAATTAAATAATCATGCTCAATATTATTTATATTCATCGTATTCACATTGACTTATGGTATATGACATCTAAAAATATTAGATATTTTTCTTCACCGTTCCAAAGTTTTAATCTTTTTATCACCATTCAAATAACATAATAGACTATAGTAGATGTAAAAAATTACCTATATTTAATTTTCTACTCCATCACAAAATTTTAGGTTTTCCCCCACTAAAAAACAAAGTTAAAAGACTATAATCCATGACATATATTTCTTATAAAATAGGTAATAAATAAAATAAATAATAAAGCTAGAATTTATTTATATTTACCATAATTCACACTGAACTATGGTTAATTAGATGTAAATTTATTCAATATGTTTCTTCTCCATCACCAAATTTCATCTTTTTTCGTCAGTAAGCCAAATAGTTAAAAGACTATAAAACACAACAAATTTATTCAATATGTTTCTTCCCCATCACCAAATTTCATCTTTTTTCGTCAGTAAGCCACAGAGTTAAAAGACAATAAAGCATAATAGATGTAAATAATTTCTATATTTTTCTTCTTCTCCGTCACCAAAATTCTGGTTTCTTAACCTCTAAGAATCTAACTTAAGAGAATACAAATGAATGACCCATGATTTATACACATTCATAACAATAAAAATAAAAATAATCATGCTCAATATTATTTATATTCCTCGTATTCACATTGACTTATGGTATATGATATCTAAAAATATTAGATTTTTTCTTCACCGTTCCAAACTATTAATCTTTTTATCACCATTCAAAAAACATACTAGACTATAGTAGATGTAAAAAATTACCTATATTTTATTTTTCTACTCCATCACAAAAGTTTAGGTTTTTGCCCACTAAAAAACAAAGTTAAAAGACTATAATCCATGACATATATTTCTTATCAAATAGGTAATAAATAAAATAATAATAAGTCTAGAATTTATTTATATTTACCATAATTCACATTGAATTATGGTTAATTTGATGTAAATTTCTTTAATTTGTTTCTTCTCCATCACAAAATTTTACCTTTCTTCGTCAGTAAGCCACAGAGCTAAAAGACTATAAAGCATAATAGATGTAAACAATTTCTATATTTTTCTTCTTCTCCGTCACCAAAATTCTAGTTCCTTAACCTCTAAGAAACTAACTTAAGAGAATACAAATGAATGACCCATGATTTATACACATGCATAACAATTAAAATTAAATAATCATGCTCAATATTATTTATATTCATCGTATTCACATTGACTTATGGTATATGACATCTAAAAATATTAGATATTTTTCTTCACCGTTCCAAAGTTTTAATCTTTTTATCACCATTCAAATAACATAATAGACTATAGTAGATGTAAAAAATTACCTATATTTAATTTTCTACTCCATCACAAAATTTTAGGTTTTCCCCCACTAAAAAACAAAGTTAAAAGACTATAATCCATGACATATATTTCTTATAAAATAGGTAATAAATAAAATAAATAATAAAGCTAGAATTTATTTATATTTACCATAATTCACACTGAACTATGGTTAATTAGATGTAAATTTATTCAATATGTTTCTTCTCCATCACCAAATTTCATCTTTTTTCGTCAGTAAGCCAAATAGTTAAAAGACTATAAAACACAACAAATTTATTCAATATGTTTCTTCTCCATCACCAAATTTCATCTTTTTTCGTCAGTAAGCCACAGAGTTAAAAGACAATAAAGCATAATAGATGTAAATAATTTCTATATTTTTCTTCTTCTCCGTCACCAAAATTCTGGTTTCTTAACCTCTAAGAATCTAACTTAAGAGAATACAAATGAATGACCCATGATTTATACACATTCATAACAATTAAAATAAAAATAATCATGCTCAATATTATTTATATTCCTCGTATTCACATTGACTTATGGTATATGATATCTAAAAATATTAGATTTTTTCTTCACCGTTCCAAACTATTAATCTTTTTATCACCATTCAAAAAACATACTAGACTATAGTAGATGTAAAAAATTACCTATATTTTATTTTTCTACTCCATCACAAAAGTTTAGGTTTTTGCCCACTAAAAAACAAAGTTAAAAGACTATAATCCATGACATATATTTCCTATCAAATAGGTAATAAATAAAATAATAATAAGTCTAGAATTTATTTATATTTACCATAATTCACATTGAATTATGGTTAATTTGATGTAAATTTCTTTAATATGTTTCTTCTCCATCACAAAATTTTACCTTTCTTCGTCAGTAAGCCACAGAGCTAAAAGACTATAAAGCATAATAGATGTAAACAATTTCTATATTTTTCTTCTTCTCCGTCACCAAAATTCTAGTTCCTTAACCTCTAAGAAACTAACTTAAGAGAATACAAATGAATGACCCATGATTTATACACATGCATAACAATTAAAATTAAATAATCATGCTCAATATTATTTATATTCATCGTATTCACATTGACTTATGGTATATGACATCTAAAAATATTAGATATTTTTCTTCACCGTTCCAAAGTTTTAATCTTTTTATCACCATTCAAATAACATAATAGACTATAGTAGATGTAAAAAATTACCTATATTTAATTTTCTACTCCATCACAAAATTTTAGGTTTTCCCCCACTAAAAAACAAAGTTAAAAGACTATAATCCATGACATATATTTCTTATAAAATAGGTAATAAATAAAATAAATAATAAAGCTAGAATTTATTTATATTTACCATAATTCACACTGAACTATGGTTAATTAGATGTAAATTTATTCAATATGTTTCTTCTCCATCACCAAATTTCATCTTTTTTCGTCAGTAAGCCAAATAGTTAAAAGACTATAAAACACAACAAATTTATTCAATATGTTTCTTCTCCATCACCAAATTTCATCTTTTTTCGTCAGTAAGCCACAGAGTTAAAAGACAATAAAGCATAATAGATGTAAATAATTTCTATATTTTTCTTCTTCTCCGTCACAAAAATTCTGGTTTCTTAACCTCTAAGAATCTAACTTAAGAGAATACAAATGAATGACCCATGATTTATACACATTCATAACAATTAAAATAAAAATAATCATGCTCAATATTATTTATATTCCTCGTATTCACATTGACTTATGGTATATGATATCTAAAAATATTAGATTTTTTCTTCACCGTTCCAAACTATTAATCTTTTTATCACCATTCAAAAAACATACTAGACTATAGTAGATGTAAAAAATTACCTATATTTTATTTTTCTACTCCATCACAAAAGTTTAGGTTTTTGCCCACTAAAAAACAAAGTTAAAAGACTATAATCCATGACATATATTTCTTATCAAATAGGTAATAAATAAAATAATAATAAGTCTAGAATTTATTTATATTTACCATAATTCACATTGAATTATGGTTAATTTGATGTAAATTTCCTTAATATGTTTCTTCTCCATCACAAAATTTTACCTTTCTTCGTCAGTAAGCCACAGAGCTAAAAGACTATAAAGCATAATAGATGTAAACAATTTCTATATTTTTCTTCTTCTCCGTCACCAAAATTCTAGTTCCTTAACCTCTAAGAAACTAACTTAAGAGAATACAAATGAATGACCCATGATTTATACACATGCATAACAATTAAAATTAAATAATCATGCTCAATATTATTTATATTCATCGTATTCACATTGACTTATGGTATATGACATCTAAAAATATTAGATATTTTTCTTCACCGTTCCAAAGTTTTAATCTTTTTATCACCATTCAAATAACATAATAGACTATAGTAGATGTAAAAAATTACCTATATTTAATTTTCTACTCCATCACAAAATTTTAGGTATTCCCCCACTAAAAAACAAAGTTAAAAGACTATAATCCATGACATATATTTCTTATAAAATAGGTAATAAATAAAATAAATAATAAAGCTAGAATTTATTTATATTTACCATAATTCACACTGAACTATGGTTAATTAGATGTAAATTTATTCAATATGTTTCTTCTCCATCACCAAATTTCATCTTTTTTCGTCAGTAAGCCAAATAGTTAAAAGACTATAAAACACAACAAATTTATTCAATATGTTTCTTCTCCATCACCAAATTTCATCTTTTTTCGTCAGTAAGCCACAGAGTTAAAAGACAATAAAGCATAATAGATGTAAACAATTTCTATATTTTTCTTCTTCTCCGTCACCAAAATTCTGGTTTCTTAACCTCTAAGAATCTAACTTAAGAGAATACAAATGAATGACCCATGATTTATACACATTCATAACAATTAAAATAAAAATAATCATGCTCAATATTATTTATATTCCTCGTATTCACATTGACTTATGGTATATGATATCTAAAAATATTAGATTTTTTCTTCACCGTTCCAAACTATTAATCTTTTTATCACCATTCAAAAAACATAATAGACCATAGTAGATGTAAAAAATTACCTATATTTTATTTTTCTACTCCATCACAAAATTTTAGGTTTTTGCCCACTAAAAAACAAAGTTAAAAGACTATAATCCATGACATATATTTCTTATCAAATAGGTAATAAATAAAATAATAATAAGTCTAGAATTTATTTATATTTACCATAATTCACATTGAATTATGGTTAATTTGATGTAAATTTCTTCAATATGTTTCTTCTCCATCACAAAATTTCACCTTTCTTCGTCAGTAAGCCACAGAGCTAAAAGACTATAAAGCATAATAGATGTAAACAATTTCTATATTTCTCTTCTTCTCCGTCACCAAAATTCTAGTTCCTTAACCTCTAAGATACTAACTTAAGAGAATACAAATGAATGACCCATGATTTATACACATGCATAAAAATTAAAATTAAATAATCATGCTCAATATTATTTATATTCATCGTATTCATATTGACTTATGGTATATGACATCTAAAAATATTAGATATTTTTCTTCACCGTTCCAAAGTTTTAATCTTTTTATCACCATTCAAATAACATAATAGACTATAGTAGATATAAAAAATTACCTATATTTAATTTTCTATTCCATCACAAAATTTTAGGTTTTCCCCCACTAAAAAACAAAGTTAAAAGACTATAATCCATGACATATATTTCTTATAAAATAGGTAATAAATAAAATAAATAATAAAGCTAGAATTTATTTATATTTACCATAATTCACATTGAACTATGGTTAATTAGATGTAAATTTATTCAATATGTTTCTTCTCCATCACCAAATTTCATCTTTTTTCGTCAGTAAGCCAAAGAGTTAAAAGACTATAAAACACAACAAATTTATTCAATATGTTTCTTCTCCATCACCAAATTTCATCTTTTTTCGTCAGTAAGCCACAAAGTTAAAAGACTATAAAGCATAATAGATGTAAACAATTTCTATGTTTTCTTCTTCTCCGTCACCAAAATTCTGGTTTCTTAACCTCTAAGAAACTAACTTAAGAGAATACAAATGAATGACCCTTGATTTATACACATTCATAACAATTAAAATAAAAATAATCATGCTCAATATTATTTATATTCCTCGTATTCACATTGACTTATGGTTTATGACATCTAAAAATATTAGATTTTTTCTTCACCGTTCCAAACTATTAATCTTTTTATCACCATTCAAAAAACATAATAGACTATAGTAGATGTAAAAAATTACCTATATTTTATTTTTATACTCCATCACAAAATTTTAGGTTTTTGCCCACTAAAAAACAAAGTTAAAAGACTATAATCCATGACATATATTTCTTATCAAATAGGTAATAAATAAAATAATAATAAGGCTAGAATTTATTTATATTTACCATAATTCACATTGAATTATGGTTAATTTGATGTAAATTTCTTCAATACGTTTCTTCTCCATCACAAAATTTCACCTTTCTTCGTCAGTAAGCCACAGTTAAAAGACTATAAAGCATAATAGATGTAAACAATTTCTATATTTTTCTTCTTCTCCGTCACCAAAATTCTGGTTTCTTAACCTCTAAGAAACTAACTTAAGAGAATACAAATGAACGACCCATGACTTATACACATGCATAAAAATTAAAATTAAATAATCATGCTCAATATTATTTATATTCATCGTATTCACATTGACTTATGGTATATGACATCAAAAAATATTAGATATTTTTCTTCACCGTTCCAAAGTTTTAATCTTTTTATCACCATTCAAAAAACATAATAGACTAGAGTAGATGTAAAAAATTACCTATATTTTATTTTTCTACTTCATCACAAAATTTTAGGTTTTTCCCCACTTAAAAACAAAGTTAATAGACTATGATCCATGACATATATTTCTTATCAAATAGGTAATAAATAAAATAAATAATAAAGCTGGAATTTATTTATATTTACCATAATTCACATTGAACTATGGTTAATTAGATGTAAATTTATTCAATATGTTTCTTCTCCATCACCAAATTTCATCTTTCTTCGCCAGTAAGCCACAGAGTTAAAAGACTATAAAGCATAATAGATGTAAACAATTTCTATATTTTTCTTCTTCTCCGTCACCAAAATTCTGGTTTCTTAACCTCTAAGAAACTAACTTAAGAGAATACAAATGAACAACCCATGACTTATACACATGCATAAAAATTAAAATTAAATAATCATGCTCAATATTATTTATATTCATCGTATTCACATTGACTTATGGTATATGACATCAAAAAATATTAGATATTTTTCTTCACCGTTCCAAAGTTTTAATCTTTTTATCACCATTCAAAAAACATAATAGACTAGAGTAGATGTCAAAAATTACCTATATTTTATTTTTCTACTCCATCACAAAATTTTAGGTTTTTCCCCACTTAAAAACAAAGTTAATAGACTATGATCCATGACATATATTTCTTATCAAATAGGTAATAAATAAAATAAATAATAAAGCTGGAATTTATTTATATTTACCATAATTCACATTGAACTATGGTTAATTAGATGTAAATTTATTCAATATGTTTCTTCTCCATCACCAAATTTCATCTTTCTTCGCCAGTAAGCCACAGAGTTAAAAGACTATAAATCATAATAGATGTAAACAATTTCTATGTTTTTCTTCTTCTCCGTCACCAAAATTCTGGTTTCTTAACCTCTAAGAAACTAACTTAAGAGAATACAAATGAATGACCCATGATTTATACACATTCATAACAATTAAAATAAAAATAATCATGCTCAATATTATTTATATTCCTCGTATTCACATTGACGTATGGTTTACGACATCTAAAAATATTAGATTTTTTCTTCACCGTTCCAAACTATTAATCTTTTTATCACCATTCAAAAAACATAATAGACTATAGTAGATGTAAAAAATTACCTATATTTTATTTTTATACTCCATCACAAAATTTTAGGTTTTTGCCCACTAAAAAACAAAGTTAAAAGACTATAATCCATGACATATATTTCTTATCAAATAGGTAATAAATAAAATAATAATAAGGCTAGAATTTATTTATATTTACCATAATTCACATTGAATTATGGTTAATTTGATGTAAATTTCTTCAATACGTTTCTTCTCCATCACAAAATTTCACCTTTCTTCGTCAGTAAGCCACAGTTAAAAGACTATAAAGCATAATAGATGTAAACAATTTCTATATTTTTCTTCTTCTCCGTCACCAAAATTCTGGTTTCTTAACCTCTAAGAAACTAACTTAAGAGAATACAAATGAACGACCCATGACTTATACACATGCATAAAAATTAAAATTAAATAATCATGCTCAATATTATTTATATTCATCGTATTCACATTGACTTATGGTATATGACATCAAAAAATATTAGATATTTTTCTTCACCGTTCCAAAGTTTTAATCTTTTTATCACCATTCAAAAAACATAATAGACTAGAGTAGATGTCAAAAATTACCTATATTTTATTTTTCTACTCCATCACAAAATTTTAGGTTTTTCCCCACTTAAAAACAAAGTTAATAGACTATGATCCATGACATATATTTCTTATCAAATAGGTAATAAATAAAATAAATAATAAAGCTGGAATTTATTTATATTTACCATAATTCACATTGAACTATGGTTAATTAGATGTAAATTTATTCAATATGTTTCTTCTCCATCACCAAATTTCATCTTTCTTCGCCAGTAAGCCACAGAGTTAAAAGACTATAAAGCATAATAGATGTAAACAATTTCTATGTTTTTCTTCTTCTCCGTCACCAAAATTCTGGTTTCTTAACCTCTAAGAAACTAACTTAAGAGAATACAAATGAATGACCCATGATTTATACACATGCATAACAATTAAAATAAAAATAATCATGCTCAATATTATTTATATTCCTCGTATTCACATTGACTTATGGTTTATGACATCTAAAAATATTAGATTTTTTCTTCACCGTTCCAAACTATTAATCTTTTTATCACCATTCAAAAAACATAATAAACTATAGTAGATGTAAAAAATTACCTATATTTTATTTTTATACTCCATCACAAAATTTTAGGTTTTTGCCCACTAAAAAACAAAGTTAAAAGACTATAATCCATGACATATATTTCTTATCAAATAGGTAATAAATAAAATAATAATAAGGCTAGAATTTATTTATATTTACCATAATTCACATTGAACTATGGTTAATTTGATGTAAATTTCTTCAATACGTTTCTTCTCCATCATAAAATTTCACCTTTCTTCGTCAGTAAGCCACAATTAAAAGACTATAAAGCATAATAGATGTAAACAATTTCTATATTTTTCTTCTTCTCCGTCACCAAAATTCTGGTTTCTTAACCTCTAAGAAACTAACTTAAGAGAATACAAATGAACAACCCATGACTTATACACATGCATAAAAATTAAAATTAAATAATCATGCTCAATATTATTTATATTCATCGTATTCACATTGACTTATGGTATATGACATCAAAAAATATTAGATATTTTTCTCACCGTTCCAAAGTTTTAATCTTTTTATCACCATTCAAAAAACATAATAAACTAGAGTAGATGTCAAAAATTACCTATATTTTATTTTTCTACTCCATCACAAAATTTTAGGTTTTTCCCCACCTAAAAACAAAGTTAATAGACTATGATCCATGACATATATTTCTTATCAAATAGGTAATAAATAAAATAAATAATAAAGCTGGAATTTATTTATATTTACCATAATTCACATTGAACTATGGTTAATTAGATGTAAATTTATTCAATATGTTTCTTCTCCATCACCAAATTTCATCTTTCTTCGCCAGTAAGCCACAGAGTTAAAAGACTATAAAGCATAATAGATGTAAACAATTTCTATATTTTTCTTCTTCTCCGTCACCAAAATTCTGGTTTCTTAACCTCTAAGAAACTAACTTAAGAGAATACAAATGAACAACCCATGACTTATACACATGCATAAAAATTAAAATTAAATAATCATGCTCAATATTATTTATATTCATCGTATTCACATTGACTTATGGTATATGACATCAAAAAATATTAGATATTTTTCTTCACCGTTCCAAAGTTTTAATCTTTTTATCACCATTCAAAAAACATAATAGACTAGAGTAGATGTCAAAAATTACCTATATTTTATTTTTCTACTCCATCACAAAATTTTAGGTTTTTCCCCACTTAAAAACAAAGTTAATAGACTATGATCCATGACATATATTTCTTATCAAATAGGTAATAAATAAAATAAATAATAAAGCTGGAATTTATTTATATTTACCATAATTCACATTGAACTATGGTTAATTAGATGTAAATTTATTCAATATGTTTCTTCTCCATCACCAAATTTCATCTTTCTTCGCCAGTAAGCCACAGAGTTAAAAGACTATAAATCATAATAGATGTAAACAATTTCTATGTTTTTCTTCTTCTCCGTCACCAAAATTCTGGTTTCTTAACCTCTAAGAAACTAACTTAAGAGAATACAAATGAATGACCCATGATTTATACACATTCATAACAATTAAAATAAAAATAATCATGCTCAATATTATTTATATTCCTCGTATTCACATTGACGTATGGTTTACGACATCTAAAAATATTAGATTTTTTCTTCACCGTTCCAAACTATTAATCTTTTTATCACCATTCAAAAAACATAATAGACTATAGTAGATGTAAAAAATTACCTATATTTTATTTTTATACTCCATCACAAAATTTTAGGTTTTTGCCCACTAAAAAACAAAGTTAAAAGACTATAATCCATGACATATATTTCTTATCAAATAGGTAATAAATAAAATAATAATAAGGCTAGAATTTATTTATATTTACCATAATTCACATTGAATTATGGTTAATTTGATGTAAATTTCTTCAATACGTTTCTTCTCCATCACAAAATTTCACCTTTCTTCGTCAGTAAGCCACAGTTAAAAGACTATAAAGCATAATAGATGTAAACAATTTCTATATTTTTCTTCTTCTCCGTCACCAAAATTCTGGTTTCTTAACCTCTAAGAAACTAACTTAAGAGAATACAAATGAACGACCCATGACTTATACACATGCATAAAAATTAAAATTAAATAATCATGCTCAATA
The DNA here is from genome assembly GCA_963859935.3 of Lathyrus sativus. NCBI lineage: Eukaryota > Viridiplantae > Streptophyta > Magnoliopsida > Fabales > Fabaceae > Lathyrus > Lathyrus sativus. The sequence continues at coordinate 37,310,812 of OZ012740.1, read as the reverse complement.
TTATTTATATTCATCGTATTCACATTGACTTATGGTATATGACATCAAAAAATATTAGATATTTTTCTTCACCGTTCCAAAGTTTTAATCTTTTTATCACCATTCAAAAAACATAATAGACTAGAGTAGATGTCAAAAATTACCTATATTTTATTTTTCTACTCCATCACAAAATTTTAGGTTTTTCCCCACTTAAAAACAAAGTTAATAGACTATGATCCATGACATATATTTCTTATCAAATAGGTAATAAATAAAATAAATAATAAAGCTGGAATTTATTTATATTTACCATAATTCACATTGAACTATGGTTAATTAGATGTAAATTTATTCAATATGTTTCTTCTCCATCACCAAATTTCATCTTTCTTCGCCAGTAAGCCACAGAGTTAAAAGACTATAAAGCATAATAGATGTAAACAATTTCTATGTTTTTCTTCTTCTCCGTCACCAAAATTCTGGTTTCTTAACCTCTAAGAAACTAACTTAAGAGAATACAAATGAATGACCCATGATTTATACACATGCATAACAATTAAAATAAAAATAATCATGCTCAATATTATTTATATTCCTCGTATTCACATTGACTTATGGTTTATGACATCTAAAAATATTAGATTTTTTCTTCACCGTTCCAAACTATTAATCTTTTTATCACCATTCAAAAAACATAATAAACTATAGTAGATGTAAAAAATTACCTATATTTTATTTTTATACTCCATCACAAAATTTTAGGTTTTTGCCCACTAAAAAACAAAGTTAAAAGACTATAATCCATGACATATATTTCTTATCAAATAGGTAATAAATAAAATAATAATAAGGCTAGAATTTATTTATATTTACCATAATTCACATTGAACTATGGTTAATTTGATGTAAATTTCTTCAATACGTTTCTTCTCCATCATAAAATTTCACCTTTCTTCGTCAGTAAGCCACAATTAAAAGACTATAAAGCATAATAGATGTAAACAATTTCTATATTTTTCTTCTTCTCCGTCACCAAAATTCTGGTTTCTTAACCTCTAAGAAACTAACTTAAGAGAATACAAATGAACAACCCATGACTTATACACATGCATAAAAATTAAAATTAAATAATCATGCTCAATATTATTTATATTCATCGTATTCACATTGACTTATGGTATATGACATCAAAAAATATTAGATATTTTTCTCACCGTTCCAAAGTTTTAATCTTTTTATCACCATTCAAAAAACATAATAAACTAGAGTAGATGTCAAAAATTACCTATATTTTATTTTTCTACTCCATCACAAAATTTTAGGTTTTTCCCCACCTAAAAACAAAGTTAATAGACTATGATCCATGACATATATTTCTTATCAAATAGGTAATAACTAAAATAAATAATAAAGCTAGAATTTATTTATATTTACCATAATTCACATTGAACTATGGTTAATTAGATGTAAATTTATTCAATATGTTTCTTCTCCATCACCAAATTTCATCTTTCTTCGCCAGTAAGCCACATAGTTAAAAGACTATAAAGCATAATAGATGTAAACAATTTCTATATTTTTCTTCTTCTTCGTCACCAAAATTCTGGTTTCTTAACCTCTAAGAAACTAACATAAGAGAATACAAATGAATGACCCTTGATTTATACACATTCATAACAATTAAAATAAAAATAATCATGCTCAATATTATTTATATTCCTCGTATTCACATTGACTTATGGTATATGGCATCTAAAAGTATTAGATATTTTTCTTCACCGTTCCAAACTATTAATCTTTTTATCACCATTCAAAAGACATAATAGACTATAGTAGATGTAAAAAATTACCTATATTTTATTTTTCTACTCCATCACAAAATTTTAGGTTTTTGCCCACTAAAAAACAAAGTTAAAACACTATAATCCATGACATATATTTCTTATCAAATAGGTAATAAATAAAATAAATAATAAAGCTAGAATTTATTTATATTTACCATAATTCACATTGAATTATGGTTAATTTGATGTAAATTTATTCAATACGTTTCTTCTCCATCACAAAATTTCACCTTTCTTCGACATTAAGCCACAGAGTTAAAAGACTATAAAGCATAATAGATGTAAACAATTTCTATATTTTTCTTCTGCTCCGTCACAAAAATTCTGGTTTCTTAACCTCTAAGAAACTAACTTATGAGAATACAAATGAATGACCCATGATTTATACACATGCATAACAATTAAAATTAAATAATCATGCTCAATATTATTTATATTCATCGTATTCACAGTGACTTATGGTATCTGACATCTAAAAATATTAGATATTTTTCTTTACTGTTCCAAAGTTTTAATCTTTTTATCACCATTCAAAAAACATAATAGACTATAGTAGATGTAAAAAATTACCTATATTTTATTTTTCTACTTCATCACAAAATTTTAGGTTTTTCCCCACTAAAAAACAAAGTTAAAAGACTATAATCCATGACATATATTTCTTATAAAATAGGTAATAAATAAAATCAACAATAAAGCTAGAATTTATTTATATTTAGCATAATTCACATTGAACTATGGTTAATTAGATGTAAATTTATTCAATATGTTTCTTCTCCATCACCAAGTTTCATCTTATTTCGTCAGTAAGCCACAAAGTTAAAAGACTATAAAACACAACAGATGTAAACAATTTCTATATTTTTCTTCTTCTCCGTCACCAAAATTCTGGTTCCTTAACCTCTAAGAAACTAACTTAAGAGAATACAAATGAATGAGCCATGATTTATACACATTCATAACAATTAAAATTAAATAATCATGCTCAATATTATTTATATTCATCGTATTCACATTGACTTATGGTATATGACATCAAAAAATATTAGATATTTTTCTTCATCGTTCCAATGTTTTAATCTTTTTATCACCATTCAAAAAACATAATAGACTATAGTAGACGTAAAAAATTACCTATATTTTATTTTTCTACTCCATTGCAAAATTTTAGGTTTTTCCCCACTAAAAAACAAAGTTAAAAGACTATAATCCATGAAATATATTTCTTATCAAATAGGTAATAAATAAAACCAATAATAAAGCTTGAATTTATTTATATTTACCATAATTCACATTGAACTATGGTTAATTAGATGTAAATTTATACAATATGTTTCTTCTCCATCACCAAATTTCATCTTTCTTCGTCAGTAAGCCACAGAGTTAAAAGACTATAAAACACAATAAATGTAAACAATTTCTATATTTTTCTTCTTCTCTGTCACAAAAATTCTGGTTTCTTAACCTCTAAGAAACTAACTTAAGAGAATACAAATGAATGACCCATGATTTATACACATGCATAACAATTAAAATTAAATAATCATGCTCAATATTATTTATATTCATCGTATTCACATTGACTTATGGTATATGACATCTAAAAATATTAGATATTTTTATTCACCATCCCAAAGTTTTAATCTTTTTATCACCATTCAAATAACATAATAGACTGTAGTAGATGTAAAAAATTACCTATATTTAATTTTCTACTCCATCACAAAATTTTAGGTTTTCCCCCACTAAAAAACAAAGTTAAAAGACTATAATCCATGACATATATTTCTTATAAAATAGGTAATAAATAAAATAAATAATAAAGCTAGAATTTATTTATATTTACCATAATTCACATTGAACTATGGTTAATTAGATGTAAATTTATTCAATATGTTTCTTCTCCATCACCAAATTTCATCTTTTTTCGTCAGTAGGCCAAAGAGTTAAAAGACTATAAAACACAACAAATTTATTCAATATGTTTCTTCTCCATCACCAAATTTCATCTTTTTTCGTCAGTAAGCCACAGAGTTAAAAGACAATAAAGCATAATAGATGTAAACAATTTCTATATTTTTCTTCTTCTCCGTCACCAAAATTCTGGTTTCTTAACCTCTAAGAATCTAACTTAAGAGAATACAAATGAATGACCCTTGATTTATACACATTCATAACAATTAAAATAAAAATAATCATGCTCAATATTATTTATATTCCTCGTATTCACATTGACTTATGGTATATGACATCTAAAAATATTAGATATTTTTCTTCACCGTTCCAAACTATTAATCTTTTTATCACCATTCAAAAAACATACTAGACTATAGTAGATGTAAAAAATTACCTATATTTTATTTTTCTACTCCATCACAAAAGTTTAGGTTTTTGCCCACTAAAAAACAAAGTTAAAAGACTATAATCCATGACATATATTTCTTATCAAATAGGTAATAAATAAAATAATAATAAGTCTAGAATTTATTTATATTTACCATAATTCACATTGAATTATGGTTAATTTGATGTAAATTTCTTTAATATGTTTCTTCTCCATCACAAAATTTTACCTTTCTTCGTCAGTAAGCCACAGAGCTAAAAGACTATAAAGCTAAGATGTAAACAATTTCTATATTTTTCTTCTTCTCCGTCACCAAAATTCTAGTTCCTTAACCTCTAAGAAACTAACTTAAGAGAATACAAATGAATGACCCATGATTTATACACATGCATAACAATTAAAATTAAATAATCATGCTCAATATTATTTATATTCATCGTATTCACATTGACTTATGGTTTATGACATCTAAAAATATTAGATATTTTTCTTCACCGTTCCAAAGTTTTAATCTTTTTATCACCATTCAAATAACATAATAGACTATAGTAGATGTAAAAAATTACCTATATTTAATTTTCTACTCCATCACAAAATTTTAGGTTTTCCCCCACTAAAAAACAAAGTTAAAAGACTATAATCCATGACATATATTTCTTATAAAATAGGTAATAAATAAAATAAATAATAAAGCTAGAATTTATTTATATTTACCATAATTCACACTGAACTATGGTTAATTAGATGTAAATTTATTCAATATGTTTCTTCTCCATCACCAAATTTCATCTTTTTTCGTCAGTAAGCCAAATAGTTAAAAGACTATAAAACACAACAAATTTATTCAATATGTTTCTTCTCCATCACCAAATTTCATCTTTTTTCGTCAGTAAGCCATAGAGTTAAAAGACAATAAAGCATAATAGATGTAAACAATTTCTATATTTTTCTTCTTCTCCGTCACCAAAATTCTGGTTTCTTAACCTCTAAGAATCTAACTTAAGAGAATACAAATGAATGACCCATGATTTATACACGTTCATAACAATTAAAATAAAAATAATCATGCTCAATATTATTTATATTCCTCGTATTCACATTGACTTATGGTATATGATATCTAAAAATATTAGATTTTTTCTTCACCGTTCCAAACTATTAATCTTTTTATCACCATTCAAAAAACATACTAGACTATAGTAGATGTAAAAAATTACCTATATTTTATTTTTCTACTCCATCACAAAAGTTTAGGTTTTTGCCCACTAAAAAACAAAGTTAAAAGACTATAATCCATGACATATATTTCTTATCAAATAGGTAATAAATAAAATAATAATAAGTCTAGAATTTATTTATATTTACCATAATTCACATTGAATTATGGTTAATTTGATGTAAATTTCTTTAATATGTTTCTTCTCCATCACAAAATTTTACCTTTCTTCGTCAGTAAGCCACAGAGCTAAAAGACTATAAAGCATAATAGATGTAAACAATTTCTATATTTTTCTTCTTCTCCGTCACCAAAATTCTAGTTCCTTAACCTCTAAGAAACTAACTTAAGAGAATACAAATGAATGACCCATGATTTATACACATGCATAACAATTAAAATTAAATAATCATGCTCAATATTATTTATATTCATCGTATTCACATTGACTTATGGTATATGACATCTAAAAATATTAGATATTTTTCTTCACCGTTCCAAAGTTTTAATCTTTTTATCACCATTCAAATAACATAATAGACTATAGTAGATGTAAAAAATTACCTATATTTAATTTTCTACTCCATCACAAAATTTTAGGTTTTCCCCCACTAAAAAACAAAGTTAAAAGACTATAATCCATGACATATATTTCTTATAAAATAGGTAATAAATAAAATAAATAATAAAGCTAGAATTTATTTATATTTACCATAATTCACACTGAACTATGGTTAATTAGATGTAAATTTATTCAATATGTTTCTTCTCCATCACCAAATTTCATCTTTTTTCGTCAGTAAGCCAAATAGTTAAAAGACTATAAAACACAACAAATTTATTCAATATGTTTCTTCTCCATCACCAAATTTCATCTTTTTTCGTCAGTAAGCCACAGAGTTAAAAGACAATAAAGCATAATAGATGTAAACAATTTCTATATTTTTCTTCTTCTCCGTCACCAAAATTCTGGTTTCTTAACCTCTAAGAATCTAACTTAAGAGAATACAAATGAATGACCCATGATTTATACACATTCATAACAATTAAAATAAAAATAATCATGCTCAATATTATTTATATTCCTCGTATTCACATTGACTTATGGTATATGATATCTAAAAATATTAGATTTTTTCTTCACCGTTCCAAACTATTAATCTTTTTATCACCATTCAAAAAACATAATAGACTATAGTAGATGTAAAAAATTACCTATATTTTATTTTTCTACTCCATCACAAAATTTTAGGTTTTTGCCCACTAAAAAACAAAGTTAAAAGACTATTATCCATGACATATATTTCTTATCAAATAGGTAATAAATAAAATAATAATAAGTCTAGAATTTATTTATATTTACCATAATTCACATTGAATTATGGTTAATTTGATGTAAATTTCTTCAATATGTTTCTTCTCCATCACAAAATTTTACCTTTCTTCGTCAGTAAGCCACAGAGCTAAAAGACTATAAAGCATAATAGATGTAAACAATTTCTATATTTTTCTTCTTCTCCGTCACCAAAATTCTAGTTCCTTAACCTCTAAGAAACTAACTTAAGAGAATACAAATGAATGACCCATGATTTATACACATGCATAACAATTAAAATTAAATAATCATGCTCAATATTATTTATATTCATCGTATTCACATTGACTTATGGTATATGACATCTAAAAATATTAGATATTTTTCTTCACCTTTCCAAAGTTTTAATCTTTTTATCACCATTCAAATAACATAATAGACTATAGTAGATGTAAAAAATTACCTATATTTAATTTTCTACTCCATCACAAAATTTTAGGTTTTCCCCCACTAAAAAACAAAGTTAAAAGAGTATAATCCATGACATATATTTCTTATAAAATAGGTAATAAATAAAATAAATAATAAAGCTAGAATTTATTTATATTTACCATAATTCACACTGAACTATGGTTAATTAGATGTAAATTTATTCAATATGTTTCTTCTCCATCACCAAATTTCATCTTTTTTCGTCAGTAAGCCAAATAGTTAAAAGACTATAAAACACAACAAATTTATTCAATATGTTTCTTCTCCATCACCAAATTTCATCTTTTTTCGTCAGTAAGCCACAGAGTTAAAAGACAATAAAGCATAATAGATGTAAACAATTTCTATATTTTTCTTCTTCTCCGTCACCAAAATTCTGGTTTCTTAACCTCTAAGAATCTAACTTAAGAGAATACAAATGAATGACCCATGATTTATACACATTCATAACAATTAAAATAAAAATAATCATGCTCAATATTATTTATATTCCTCGTATTCACATTGACTTATGGTATATGATATCTAAAAATATTAGATTTCTTCTTCACCGTTCCAAACTATTAATCTTTTTATCACCATTCAAAAAACATAATAGACTATAGTAGATGTAAAAAATTACCTATATTTTATTTTTCTACTCCATCACAAAATTTTAGGTTTTTGCCCACTAAAAAACAAAGTTAAAAGACTATAATCCATGACATATATTTCTTATCAAATAGGTAATAAATAAAATAATAATAAGTCTAGAATTTATTTATATTTACCATAATTCACATTGAATTATGGTTAATTTGATGTAAATTTCTTCAATATGTTTCTTCTCCATCACAAAATTTCACCTTTCTTCGTCAGTAAGCCACAGAGCTAAAAGACTATAAAGCATAATAGATGTAAACAATTTCTATATTTTTCTTCTTCTCCGTCACCAAAATTCTAGTTCCTTAACCTCTAAGATACTAACTTAAGAGAATACAAATGAATGACCCATGATTTATACACATGCATAATCATGCTCAATATTATTTATATTCATCGTATTCACATTGACTTATGGTATATGACATCTAAAAATATTAGATATTTTTCTTCACCGTTCCAAAGTTTTAATCTTTTTATCACCATTCAAATAACATAATAGACTATAGTAGATATAAAAAATTACCTATATTTAATTTTCTACTCCATCACAAAATTTTAGGTTTTCCCCCACTAAAAAACAAAGTTAAAAGACTATAATCCATGACATATATTTCTTATAAAATAGGTAATAAATAAAATAAATAATAAAGCTAGAATTTATTTATATTTACCATAATTCACATTGAACTATGGTTAATTAGATGTAAATTTATTCAATATGTTTCTTCTCCATCACCAAATTTCATCTTTTTTCGTCAGTAAGCCAAAGAGTTAAAAGACTATAAAACACAACAAATTTATTCAATATGTTTCTTCTCCATCACCAAATTTCATCTTTTTTCGTCAGTAAGCCACAAAGTTAAAAGACTATAAAGCATAATAGATGTAAACAATTTCTATGTTTTCTTCTTCTCCGTCACCAAAATTCTGGTTTCTTAACCTCTAAGAAACTAACTTAAGAGAATACAAATGAATGACCCTTGATTTATACACATTCATAACAATTAAAATAAAAATAATCATGCTCAATATTATTTATATTCCTCGTATTCACATTGACTTATGGTTTATGACATCTAAAAATATTAGATTTTTTCTTCACCGTTCCAAACTATTAATCTTTTTATCACCATTCAAAAAACATAATAGACTATAGTAGATGTAAAAAATTACCTATATTTTATTTTTCTACTCCATCACAAAATTTTAGGTTTTTGCCCACTAAAAAACAAAGTTAAAAGACTATAATCCATGACATATATTTCTTATCAAATAGGTAATAAATAAAATAATAATAAGGCTAGAATTTATTTATATTTACCATAATTCACATTGAATTATGGTTAATTTGATGTAAATTTCTTCAATACGTTTCTTCTCCATCACAAAATTTCACCTTTCTTCGTCAGTAAGCCACAGTTAAAAGACTATAAAGCATAATAGATGTAAACAATTTCTATATTTTTCTTCTTCTCCGTCACCAAAATTCTGGTTTCTTAACCTCTAAGAAACTAACTTAAGAGAATACAAATGAACGACCCATGACTTATACACATGCATAAAAATTAAAATTAAATAATCATGCTCAATATTATTTATATTCATCGTATTCACATTGACTTATGGTATATGACATCAAAAAATATTAGATATTTTTCTTCACCGTTCCAAAGTTTTAATCTTTTTATCACCATTCAAAAAACATAATAGACTAGAGTAGATGTAAAAAATTACCTATATTTTATTTTTCTACTCCATCACAAAATTTTAGGTTTTTCCCCACTTAAAAACAAAGTTAATAGACTATGATCCATGACATATATTTCTTATCAAATAGGTAATAAATAAAATAAATAATAAAGCTGGAATTTATTTATATTTACCATAATTCACATTGAACTATGGTTAATTAGATGTAAATTTATTCAATATGTTTCTTCTCCATCACCAAATTTCATCTTTCTTCGCCAGTAAGCCACAAAGTTAAAAGACTATAAAGCATAATAGATGTAAACAATTTCTATGTTTTTCTTCTTCTCCGTCACCAAAATTCTGGTTTCTTAACCTCTAAGAAACTAACTTAAGAGAATACAAATGAATGACCCATGATTTATACACATTCATAACAATTAAAATAAAAATAATCATGCTCAATATTATTTATATTCCTCGTATTCACATTGACTTATGGTTTATGACATCTAAAAATATTAGATTTTTTCTTCACCGTTCCAAACTATTAATCTTTTTATCACCATTCAAAAAACATAATAAACTATAGTAGATGTAAAAAATTACCTATACTTTATTTTTCTACTCCATCACAAAATTTTAGGTTTTTGCCCACTAAAAAACAAAGTTAAAAGACTATAATCCATGACATATATTTCTTATCAAATAGGTAATAAATAAAATAATAATAAGGCTAGAATTTATTTATATTTACCATAATTCACATTGAATTATGGTTAATTTGATGTAAATTTCTTCAATACGTTTCTTCTCCATCATAAAATTTCACCTTTCTTCGTCAGTAAGCCACAGTTAAAAGACTATAAAGCATAATAGATGTAAACAATTTCTATATTTTTCTTCTTCTCCGTCACCAAAATTCTGGTTTCTTAACCTCTAAGAAACTAACTTAAGAGAATACAAATGAACAACCCATGACTTATACACATGCATAAAAATTAAAATTAAATAATCATGCTCAATATTATTTATATTCATCGTATTCACATTGACTTATGGTATATGACATCAAAAAATATTAGATATTTTTCTTCACCGTTCCAAAGTTTTAATCTTTTTATCACCATTCAAAAAACACAATAAACTAGAGTAGATGTAAAAAATTACCTATATTTTATTTTTCTACTCCATCACAAAATTTTAGGTTTTTCCCCACCTAAAAACAAAGTTAATAGACTATGATCCATGACATATATTTCTTATCAAATAGGTAATAAATAAAATAAATAATAAAGCTAGAATTTATTTATATTTACCATAATTCACATTGAACTATGGTTAATTAGATGTAAATTTATTCAATATGTTTCTTCTCCATCACCAAATTTCATCTTTCTTCGCCAGTAAGCCACATAGTTAAAAGACTATAAAGCATAATAGATGTAAACAATTTCTATATTTTTCTTCTTCTTCGTCACCAAAATTCTGGTTTCTTAACCTCTAAGAAACTAACATAAGAGAATACAAATGAATGACCCTTGATTTATACACATTCATAACAATTAAAATAAAAATAATCATGCTCAATATTATTTATATTCCTCGTATTCACATTGACTTATGGTATATGGCATCTAAAAGTATTAGATATTTTTCTTCACCGTTCCAAACTATTAATCTTTTTATCACCATTCAAAAGACATAATAGACTATAGTAGATGTAAAAAATTACCTATATTTTATTTTTCTACTCCATCACAAAATTTTAGGTTTTTGCCCACTAAAAAACAAAGTTAAAAGACTATAATCCATGACATATATTTCTTATCAAATAGGTAATAAATAAAATAAATAATAAAGCTAGAATTTATTTATATTTACCATAATTCACATTGAATTATGGTTAATTTGATGTAAATTTATTCAATACGTTTCTTCTCCATCACAAAATTTCACCTTTCTTCGACATTAAGCCACAGAGTTAAAAGACTATAAAGCATAATAGATGTAAACAATTTCTATATTTTTCTTCTGCTCCGTCACAAAAATTCTGGTTTCTTAACCTCTAAGAAACTAACTTATGAGAATACAAATGAATGACCCATGATTTATACACATGCATAACAATTAAAATTAAATAATCATGCTCAATATTATTTATATTCATCGTATTCATAGTGACTTATGGTATCTGACATCTAAAAATATTAGATATTTTTCTTTACTGTTCCAAAGTTTTAATCTTTTTATCACCATTCAAAAAACATAATAGACGATAGTAGATGTAAAAAATTACCTATATTTTATTTTTCTACTTCATCACAAAATTTTAGGTTTTTCCCCACTAAAAAACAAAGTTAAAAGACTATAATCCATGACATATATTTCTTATAAAATAGGTAATAAATAAAATCAACAATAAAGCTAGAATTTATTTATATTTAGAATAATTCAAATTGAACTATGGTTAATTAGATGTAAATTTATTCAATATGTTTCTTCTCCATCACCAAGTTTCATCTTATTTCGTCAGTAAGCCACAGAGTTAAAAGACTATAAAACACAACAGATGTAAACAATTTCTATATTTTTCTTCTTCTCCGTCACCAAAATTCTGGTTCCTTAACCTCTAAGAAACTAACTTAAGAGAATACAAATGAATGAGCCATGATTTATACACATTCATAACAATTAAAATTAAATAATCATGCTCAATATTATTTATATTCATCGTATTCACATTGACTAATGGTATATGACATCAAAAAATATTAGATATTTTTCTTCATCGTTCCAATGTTTTAATCTTTTTATCACCATTCAAAAAACATAATAGACTATAGTAGACGTAAAAAATTACATATATTTTATTTTTCTACTCCATTGCAAAATTTTAGGTTTTTCCCCACTAAAAAACAAAGTTAAAAGACTATAATCCATGACATATATTTCTTATCAAATAGGTAATAAATAAAATAAATAATAAAGCTAGAATTTATTTATATTTACCATAATTCACATTGAACTATGGTTAATTAGATGTAAATTTATACAATATGTTTCTTCTCCATCACCAAATTTCATCTTTCTTCGTCAGTAAGCCACAGAGTTAAAAGACTATAAAACACAATAAATGTAAACAATTTCTATATTTTTCTTCTTCTCTGTCACAAAAATTCTGGTTTCTTAACCTCTAAGAAACTAACTTAAGAGAATACAAATGAATGACCCATGATTTATACACATGCATAACAATTAAAATTAAATAATCATGCTCAATATTATTTATATTCATCGTATTCACATTGACTTATGGTATATGACATCTAAAAATATTAGATATATTTATTCACCATCCCAAAGTTTTAATCTTTTTATCACCATTCAAATAACATAATAGACTATAGTAGATGTAAAAAATTACCTATATTTAATTTTCTACTCCATCACAAAATTTTAGGTTTTCCCCCACTAAAAAACAAAGTTAAAAGACTATAATCCATGACATATATTTCTTATAAAATAGGTAATAAATAAAATAAATAATAAAGCTAGAATTTATTTATATTTACCATAATTCACATTGAACTATGGTTAATTAGATGTAAATTTATTCAATATGTTTCTTCTCCATCACCAAATTTCATCTTTTTTCGTCAGTAAGCCAAAGAGTTAAAAGACTATAAAACACAACAAATTTATTCAATATGTTTCTTCTCCATCACCAAATTTCATCTTTTTTCGTCAGTAAGCCACAGAGTTAAAAGACAATAAAGCATAATAGATGTAAACAATTTCTATATTTTTCTTCTTCTCCGTCACCAAAATTCTAGTTCCTTAACCTCTAAGATACTAAATTAAGAGAATACAAATGAATGACCCATGATTTATACACATGCATAACAATTAAAATTAAATAATCATGCTCAATATTATTTATATTCATCGTATTCACATTGACTTATGGTATATGACATCTAAAAGTATTAGATATTTTTCTTCACCGTTCCAAAGTTTTAATCTTTTTATCACCATTCAAATAACATAATAGACTATAGTAGATGTAAAAAATTACCTATATTTAATTTTCTACTATATTACAAAATTTTAGGTTTTCCCCCACTAAAAAACAAAGTTAAAAGACTATAATCCATGACATATATTTCTTATAAAATAGGTAATAAATAAAATAAATAATAAAGCTAGAATTTATTTATATTTACCATAATTCACATTGAACTATGGTTAATTAGATGTAAATTTATTCAATATGTTTATTCTCCATCACCAAATTTCATCTTTTTTCGTCAGTAAGCCAAAGAGTTAAAAGACTATAAAACACAACAAATTTATTCAATATGTTTCTTCTCCATCACCAAATTTTATCTTTTTTCGTCAGTAAGCCACAGAGTTAAAAGACTATAAAGCATAATAGATGTAAACAATTTCTATGTTTTTCTTCTTCTCCGTCACCAAAATTCTGGTTTCTTAACCTCTAAGAAACTAACTTAAGAGAATACAAATGAATGACCCATGATTTATACACATTCATAACAATTAAAATAAAAATAATCATGCTCAATATTATTTATATTCCTCGTATTCACATTGACTTATGGTATATGACATCTAAAAATATTAGATTTTTTCTTCACCGTTCCAAACTATTAATCTTTTTATCACCATTCAAAAAACATAATAGACTATAGTAGATGTAAAAAATTACCTATATTTTATTTTTCTACTCCATCACAAAATTTTAGGTTTTTGCCCACTAAAAAACAAAGTTAAAAGACTATAATCCATGACATATATTTCTTATCAAATAGGTAATAAATAAAATAATAATAAGGCTAGAATTTATTTATATTTACCATAATTCACATTGAATTATGGTTAATTTGATGTAAATTTGTTCAATACGTTTCTTCTCCATCACAAAATTTCACCTTTCTTCGTCAGTAAGCCACAGTTAAAAGACTATAAAGCATAATAGATGTAAACAATTTCTATATTTTTCTTCTTCTCCGTCACCAAAATTCTGGTTTCTTAACCTCTAAGAAACTAACTTAAGAGAATACAAATGAACGACCCATGACTTATACACATGCATAAAAATTAAAATTAAATAATCATGCTCAATATTATTTATATTCATCGTATTCACATTGACTTATGGTATATGACATAAAAAAATATTAGATATTTTTCTTCACCGTTCCAAAGTTTTAATCTTTTTATCACCATTCAAAAAACATAATAGACTAGAGTAGATGTAAAAAATTACCTATATTTTATTTTTCTACTCCATCACAAAATTTTAGGTTTTTCCCCACTTAAAAACAAAGTTAATAGACTATGATCCATGACATATATTTTTATCAAATAGGTAATAAATAAAATAAATAATAAAGCTAGAATTTATTTATATTTACCATAATTCACATTGAACTATGGTTAATTAGATGTAAATTTATTCAATATGTTTCTTCTCCATCACCAAATTTCATCTTTCTTCGTCAGTAAGCCACAGAGTTAAAAGACTATAAAGCATAATAGATGTAAACAATTTCTATATTTTTCTTCTTCTCCGTCACCAAAATTCTGGTTTCTTAACCTCTAAGAAACTAACTTAAGAGAACACAAATGAATGACCCTTGATTTATACACATTCATAACAATTAAAATAAAAATAATCATGCTCAATATTATTTATATTCGTCGTATTCACATTGACTTATGGTATATGACATCTAAAAATATTAGATATTTTTCTTCACCGTTCCAAACTATTAACCTTTTTATAACCATTCAAAAAACATAATAGACTATAGTAGATGTAAAAAATTACCTATATTTTATTTTTCTACTCCATCACAAAATTTTAGGTTTTTCCCCACTAAAAAACAAAGTTAAAAGACTATAATCCATGACATATATATCTTATCAAATAGGTAATAAATAAAATAAATAATAAAGCTAGAATTTATTTATATTTACCATAATTCACATTGAATTATGGTTAATTTGATGTAAATTTATTCAATACGATTCTTCTCCATCACAAAATTTCACCTTTCTTCGACAGTAAGCCACAAAGTTAAAAGACTATAAAGCATAATAGATGTAAACAATTTCTATATTTTTCTTCTTCTCCGTCACAAAAATTCTGGTTTCTTAACCTCTAAGAAACTAACTTAAGAGAATACAAATGAATGACCCATGATTTATACACATGCATAAAAATTAAAATTAAATAATCATGCTCAATATTATTTATATTCATCGTATTCACATTGACTTATGGTATCTGACATCTATAAATATTAGATATTTTTCTTTACTGTTCAAAAGTTTTAATCTTTTTATCACCATTCAAAAAACATAATAGACTATAGTAGATGTAAAAAATTACCTATATTTTATTTTTCTACTCCATCACAAAATTTTAGGTTTTTCCCCACTAAAAAAAAAGTTAAAAGACTATAATCTATGACATATATTTCTTATAAAATAGGTAATATATAAAATAAATAATAAAGCTAGAATTTATTTATATTTACCATAATTCACATTGAACTATGGTTAATTAGATGTAAATTTATTCAATATGTTTCTTCTCCATCACCCAATTTCATCTTATTTCGTCAGTAAGCCACATAGTTAAAAGACTATAAAACACAACAGATGTAAACAATTTCTATATTTTTCTTCTTCTCCGTCACCAAAATTCTGGTTCCTTAACCTCTAAGAAACTAACTTAAGAGAATACAAATGAATGACCCATGATTTATACACATGAATAACAATTAAAATTAAATATTCAATGCTCAATATTATTTATATTCATCGTATTCACATTGACTTATGGTATATGACATCTAAAAATATTAGATATTTTTCTTCACCGTCCCAAAGTTTTAATCTTTTTATCACCATTCAAAAAACATAATAGACTATAGTAGCTGTAAAAAATTACCTATATTTTATTTTTCTACTCCATCACAAAATTTTAGGTTTTTCGCCGCTAAAAAATAAAGTTAAAAGACTATAATCCATGACATATATTTCTTGTCAAATAGGTAATAAATAAAATAAATAATAAAGCTAGAATTTATTTATATTTACCATAATTCACATTGAATTATGGTTAATTTGATGTAAATTTCTTCAATACGTTTCGTCTCCATCACAAAATTTCACCTTTCTTCGTCAGTAAGCCATAGAGTTAAAAGACTCTAAAGCATAATAGATGTAAACAAATTCTATATTTTTCTTCTTCTCCGTCACTAAAATTCTGGTTTCTTAACCTCTAAGAAACTAACTTAAGAGAATACAAATGAATGACCCATGATTTATACACATGCATAACAATTAAAATTAAATAATCATGCTCAATATTATTTATATTCATCGTATTCACATTGACTTATGGTATATGACATCTAAAAATATTAGATATTTTTCTTCACCGCTCCAAAGTTTTAATCTTTTTATTACCATTCAAAAAACATAATAGACTATAGTAGATGTAAAAAATTACCTAAATTTTATTTTTCTACTCCATCACAAAATTTTAGGTTTTTCCCCACTAAAAAAAAAGTTAAAAGACTATAATCCATGACATATATTTCTTATAAAATAGGTAATAAATAAAATAAATAATAAAGCTAGAATTTATTTATATTTACCATAATTCACATTGAACTATGGTTAATTAGATGTAAATTTATTCAATATGTTTCTTCTCCATCACAAAATTTCACCTTTCTTCGTCAGTAAGCCACATAGTTAAAAGACTATAAAGCATAATAGATGTAAACAATTTCTATATTTTTCTTCTTCTCCGTCACCAAAATTCTGGTTTCTTAACCTCTAAGAAACTAACTTAAGAGAATACAGATGAATGACCCATGATTTATACACATTCATAACAATTAAAATAAAAATAATCATGCTCAATATTATTTATATTCCTCGTATTCAAATTGACTTGTGGTATATGACATCAAAAAATATTAGATATTTTTCTTCACCGTTCCAAAGTTTTAATCTTTTTATCACCATTCAAAAACCATAATAGACTATAGTAGATGTAAAAAATTAACTATATTTTATTTTTCTACTCCATCACAAAATTTTAGGTTTTCCCCACTAAAAAACAAAGTTAAAAGACTATAATCCATGACATATATTTCTTATCAAATAGGTAATAAATAAAATAAATAATAAAGCTACAATTTATTTATATTTACCATAATTCACATTGAACTATGGTTAATTAGATGTAAATTTATTCAATATGTTTCTTCTCCATCACCAAATTTCATCTTTGTTCGTCACTAAGCCATAGAGTTAAAAGACTATAAAACACAATAGATGTAAACAATTTCTATATTTTTCTTCTTCTCTGTCACCAAAATTTTGGTTTCTTAACCTCTAAGAAACTAACTTAAGAGAATACAGATGAATGACCCATGATTTATACACATGCATAACAATTAAAATTAAATAATCATGCTCAATATTATTTATATTCATCGTATTCACATTGACTTATGGTATATGACATCTAAAAATATTAGATATTTTTGTTCACCGTCCCAAAGTTTTAATCTTTTTATTACCATTCAAAAAACATAATAGACTAGAGTAGATTTAAAAAAATTACCTATATTTTATTTTTCTACTCCATCACAAAATTTTAGGTTTTTCCCCACTTAAAAATAAAGTTAATAGACTATGATCCATGACATATATTTCTTATCAAATAGGTAATAAATAAAATAAATAATAAAGCTAGAATTTATTTATATTTACCATAATTCACATTGAACTATGGTTAATTAGATGTAAATTTATTCAATATGTTTCTTCTCCATCACCAAATTTCATCTTTCTTCGTCAGTAAGCCGCAGAGTTAAAAGACTATAAAGCATAATAGATGTAAACAATTTCTATATTTTTCTTCTTCTCCGTCACCAAAATTCTGGTTTCTTAACCTCTAAGAAACTAACTTAAGAGAATACAAATGAATGACCCATGATTTATACACATTCATAACAATTAAAATAAAAATAATCATGCTCAATATTATTTATATTCCTCGTATTCACATTGACTTATGGTATATGACATCTTAAAATATTAGATATTTTTCTTCACCGTTACAAACTATTAATCTTTTTATCACCATTCAAAAAACATAATAGACTATAGTAGATGTAAAGAATTACCTATATTTTATTTTTCTACTCCATCACAAAATTTTAGGTTTTTCCCCACTAAAAAACAAAGTTAAAAGACTATAATCAATGACATATAGTTCTTATCAAATAGGTAATAAATAAAATAAATGATAAAGCTAGAATTTATTTATATTTACCATAATTCACATTTAATTATGGTTAATTTGATGTAAATTTATTCAATACGTTTCTTCTCCATCACAAAATTTCACCTTTCTTCGACAGTAAGCCACAGAGTGAAAAGAATATAAAGCATAATAGATGTAACCAATTTCTATATTTTTCTTCCTCTCCGTCACAAAATATCTGGTTTCTTAACCTCTAAGAAACTAACTTAAGAGAATACAAATGAATGACCCATGATTTATACACATGCATAACAATTAAAATTAAATAATCAATGCTCAATATTATTTATATTCATCGTATTCACATTGACTTATGGTATATGACATATAAAAATATTAGATATTTTTCTTCATCGTTACAAAGTTTTAATCTTTTTATCACCATTCAAAAAATATAATAGACTATAGTAGCTGTAAAAAATTACCTATATTTTATTTTTCTACTCCATCACAAAATTTTAGGTTTTTCGCCACTAAAAAATAAAGTTAAAAGACTATAATCCATGACATATATTTCTTGTCAAATAGGTAATAGATAAAATAAATAATAAACCTAGAATTTATTTATATTAACCATAATTCACATTGAACTATGGTTAATTAGATGTAAATTTATTCAACATGTTTCTTCTCCATATCCAAATTTCATCTTTTTTTGTTAGTAAGCCACAGAATTAAAAGACTATAAAACACAATAGATGTAAAGAATTTCTATATTTTTCTTCTTCTCCGTCACCAAAATTCTGGTTCCTTAACCTCTAAGAAACTAACTTAAGAGAATACAAATGAATGACCCATGATTTATACACATGCATAACAATTAAAATTAAATAGTCATGCTCAATATTATTTATATTCATCGTATTCACATTGACTTATGGTATATGACATCTAAAATATTAGATATTTTTCTTCACCGTTCCGAAGTTTTAATATTTTTATCACCATTCAAAAAACATAATAGACTATAGTAGATGTAAAAAATTACCTATATTTTATTTTTCTACTCCATCACAAAATTTTAGGTTTTTCCCCACTAAAAAACAAAGTTTAAAGACTATAATCCATGACATATATTTCTTATCAAATAGGTAATAGATAAAATAAATAATAAAGCTAGAATTTATTTATATTAACCATAATTCACATTGAACTATGGTTAATTAGATGTAAATTTATTCAACATGTTTCTTCTCCATATCCAAATTTCATCTTTCTTCCTCAATAAGCCACAAAGTTAAAAGACTATAAAACACAATAGATGTAAACAATTTCTATATTTTTCTTGTTCTCCGTCACCAAAATTCTGGTTCCTTAACCTCTAAGAAACTAACTTAAGAGAATACAAATGAATGACCCATGATTTATACACATGCATAACAATTAAAATTAAATAATCATGCTCAATATTATTTATATTCATCATATTCACATTGACTTATGGTATATGACATCACAAAATATTAGATATTTTTCTTCACCTTTCCAAAGTTTTAATCTTTTTATCACCATTCAAAAAACATAATAGACTATAGTAGATGTAAAAAATTACCTATATTTTATTTTTCTAGTCCATCACAAAATTTTAGGTTTTTCCCCACTTAAAAACAAAGTTAATAGACTATGATCCATGACATATATTTCTTATCAAATAGGTAATAAATAAAATAAATGATAAAGCTAGAATTTATTTATATTTACCATAATTCACATTGAATTATGGTTAATTTGATGTAAATTTATTCAATACGTTTCTTCTCCATCACAAAATTTCACCTTTCTTCGACAGTAAGCCACAGAGTGAAAAGAATATAAAGCATAATAGATGTAAACAATTTCTATATTTTTCTTCCTCTCCGTCACAAAAATTCTGGTTTCTTACCTTCTAAGAAACTAACTTAAGAGAATACAAATGAATGACCCCTGATTTATACACATGCATAACAATTAAAATTAAATAATCAATGCTCAATATTATTTATATTCATCGTATTCACATTGACTTATGGTATATGACATCTAAAAATATTAGATATTTTTCTTCACCGTCCCAAAGTTTTAATCTTTTTATCACCATTCAAAAAACATAATAGACTATAGTAGCTGTAAAAAATTACCTATATTTTATTTTTCTACTCCATCACAAAATTTTAGGTTTTTCGCCACTAAAAAACAAAGTTAAAAGACTATAATCAATGACATATAGTTCTTATCAAATAGGTAATAAATAAAATAAATGATAAATCTAGAATTTATTTATATTTACCAAAATTCACATTGAATTATGGTAAATTTGATGTAAATTTATTCAATACGTTTCTTCTCCATCACAAAATTTCACCTTTCTTCGACAGTAAGCCACAGAGTGAAAAGAATATAAAGCATAATAGATGTAACCAATTTCTATATTTTTCTTCCTCTCCGTCACAAAATATCTGGTTTCTTAACCTCTAAGAAACTAACTTAAGAGAATACAAATGAATGACCCATGATTTATACACATGCATAACAATTAAAATTAAATAATCAATGCTCAATATTATTTATATTCATCGTATTCACATTGACTTATGGTATATGACATCTAAAAATATTAGATATTTTTCTTCACCGTTCCGAAGTTTTAATATTTTTATCACCATTCAAAAAACATAATAGACTATAGTAGATGTAAAAAATTACCTATATTTTATTTTTCTACTCCATCACAAAATTTTAGGTTTTTCCCCACTAAAAAACAAAGTTTAAAGACTATAATCCATGACATATATTTCTTATCAAATAGGTAATAGATAAAATAAATAATAAAGCTAGAATTTATTTATATTAACCATAATTCACATTTAATTATGGTTAATTTGATGTAAATTTATTCAATACGTTTCTTCTCCATCACAAAATTTCACCTTTCTTCGACAGTAAGCCACAGAGTGAAAAGAATATAAAGCATAATAGATGTAACCAATTTCTATATTTTTCTTCCTCTCCGTCACAAAATATCTGGTTTCTTAACCTCTAAGAAACTAACTTAAGAGAATACAAATGAATGACCCATGATTTATACACATGCATAACAATTAAAATTAAATAATCAATGCTCAATATTATTTATATTCATCGTATTCACATTGACTTATGGTATATGACATCTAAAAATATTAGATATTTTTCTTCATCGTTACAAAGTTTTAATCTTTTTATCACCATTCAAAAAATATAATAGACTATAGTAGCTGTAAAAAATTACCTATATTTTATTTTTCTACTCCATCACAAAATTTTAGGTTTTTCGCCACTAAAAAATAAAGTTAAAAGACTATAATCCATGACATATATTTCTTGTCAAATAGGTAATAGATAAAATAAATAATAAACCTAGAATTTATTTATATTAACCATAATTCACATTGAACTATGGTTAATTAGATGTAAATTTATTCAACATGTTTCTTCTCCATATCCAAATTTCATCTTTTTTTGTTAGTAAGCCACAGAATTAAAAGACTATAAAACACAATAGATGTAAAGAATTTCTATATTTTTCTTCTTCTCCGTCACCAAAATTCTGGTTCCTTAACCTCTAAGAAACTAACTTAAGAGAATACAAATGAATGACCCATGATTTATACACATGCATAACAATTAAAATTAAATAGTCATGCTCAATATTATTTATATTCATCGTATTCACATTGACTTATGGTATATGACATCTAAAATATTAGATATTTTTCTTCACCGTTCCGAAGTTTTAATATTTTTATCACCATTCAAAAAACATAATAGACTATAGTAGATGTAAAAAATTACCTATATTTTATTTTTCTACTCCATCACAAAATTTTAGGTTTTTCCCCACTAAAAAACAAAGTTTAAAGACTATAATCCATGACATATATTTCTTATCAAATAGGTAATAGATAAAATAAATAATAAAGCTAGAATTTATTTATATTAACCATAATTCACATTGAACTATGGTTAATTAGATGTAAATTTATTCAACATGTTTCTTCTCCATATCCAAATTTCATCTTTCTTCCTCAATAAGCCACAAAGTTAAAAGACTATAAAACACAATAGATGTAAACAATTTCTATATTTTTCTTGTTCTCCGTCACCAAAATTCTGGTTCCTTAACCTCTAAGAAACTAACTTAAGAGAATACAAATGAATGACCCATGATTTATACACATGCATAACAATTAAAATTAAATAATCATGCTCAATATTATTTATATTCATCATATTCACATTGACTTATGGTATATGACATCACAAAATATTAGATATTTTTCTTCACCTTTCCAAAGTTTTAATCTTTTTATCACCATTCAAAAAACATAATAGACTATAGTAGATGTAAAAAATTACCTATATTTTATTTTTCTAGTCCATCACAAAATTTTAGGTTTTTCCCCACTTAAAAACAAAGTTAATAGACTATGATCCATGACATATATTTCTTATCAAATAGGTAATAAATAAAATAAATGATAAAGCTAGAATTTATTTATATTTACCATAATTCACATTGAATTATGGTTAATTTGATGTAAATTTATTCAATACGTTTCTTCTCCATCACAAAATTTCACCTTTCTTCGACAGTAAGCCACAGAGTGAAAAGAATATAAAGCATAATAGATGTAAACAATTTCTATATTTTTCTTCCTCTCCGTCACAAAAATTCTAGTTTCTTACCTTCTAAGAAACTAACTTAAGAGAATACAAATGAATGACCCATGATTTATACACATGCATAACAATTAAAATTAAATAATCAATGCTCAATATTATTTATATTCATCGTATTCACATTGACTTATGGTATATGACATCTAAAAATATTAGATATTTTTCTTCACCGTCCCAAAGTTTTAATCTTTTTATCACCATTCAAAAAACATAATAGACTATAGTAGCTGTAAAAAATTACCTATATTTTATTTTTCTACTCCATCACAAAATTTTAGGTTTTTCGCCACTAAAAAACAAAGTTAAAAGACTATAATCAATGACATATAGTTCTTATCAAATAGGTAATAAATAAAATAAATGATAAAGCTAGAATTTATTTATATTTACCAAAATTCACATTGAATTATGGTAAATTTGATGTAAATTTATTCAATACGTTTCTTCTCCATCACAAAATTTCACCTTTCTTCGACAGTAAGCCACAGAGTGAAAAGAATATAAAGCATAATAGATGTAACCAATTTCTATATTTTTCTTCCTCTCCGTCACAAAATATCTGGTTTCTTAACCTCTAAGAAACTAACTTAAGAGAATACAAATGAATGACCCATGATTTATACACATGCATAACAATTAAAATTAAATAATCAATGCTCAATATTATTTATATTCATCGTATTCACATTGACTTATGGTATATGACATCTAAAAATATTAGATATTTTTCTTCATCGTTACAAAGTTTTAATCTTTTTATCACCATTCAAAAAATATAATAGACTATAGTAGCTGTAAAAAATTACCTATATTTTATTTTTCTACTCCATCAAAAAATTTTAGGTTTTTCGCCACTAAAAAATAAAGTTAAAAGACTATAATCCATGACATATATTTCTTGTCAAATAGGTAATAGATAAAATAAATAATAAACCTAGAATTTATTTATATTAACCATAATTCACATTGAACTATGGTTAATTAGATGTAAATTTATTCAACATGTTTCTTCTCCATATCCAAATTTCATCTTTTTTTGTTAGTAAGCCACAGAATTAAAAGACTATAAAACACAATAGATGTAAAGAATTTCTATATTTTTCTTCTGCTCCGTCACCAAAATTCTGGTTCCTTAACCTCTAAGAAACTAACTTAAGAGAATACAAATGAATGACCCATGATTTATACACATGCATAACAATTAAAATTAAATAGTCATGCTCAATATTATTTATATTCATCGTATTCACATTGACTTATGGTATATGACATCTAAAATATTAGATATTTTTCTTCACCGTTCCGAAGTTTTAATATTTTTATCACCATTCAAAAAACATAATAGACTATAGTAGATGTAAAAAATTACCTATATTTTATTTTTCTACTCCATCACAAAATTTTAGGTTTTTCCCCACTAAAAAACAAAGTTTAAAGACTATAATCCATGACATATATTTCTTATCAAATAGGTAATAGATAAAATAAATAATAAAGCTAGAATTTATTTATATTTACCATAATTCACATTGAACTATGGTTAATTAGATGTAAATTTATTCAACATGTTTCTTCTCCATATCCAAATTTCATCTTTCTTCCTCAATAAGCCACAAAGTTAAAAGACTATAAAACACAATAGATGTAAACAATTTCTATATTTTTCTTGTTCTCCGTCACCAAAATTCTGGTTCCTTAACCTCTAAGAAACTAACTTAAGAGAATACAAATGAATGACCCATGATTTATACACATGCATAACAATTAAAATTAAATAATCATGCTCAATATTATTTATATTCATTATATTCACATTGACTTATGGTATATGACATCACAAAATATTAGATATTTTTCTTCACCTTTCCAAAGTTTTAATCTTTTTATCACCATTCAAAAAACATAATAGACTATAGTAGATGTAAAAAATTACCTATATTTTATTTTTCTAGTCCATCACAAAATTTTAGGTTTTTCCCCACTTAAAAACAAAGTTAATAGACTATGATCCATGACATATATTTCTTATCAAATAGGTAATAAATAAAATAAATGATAAAGCTAGAATTTATTTATATTTACCATAATTCACATTGAATTATGGTTAATTTGATGTAAATTTATTCAATACGTTTCTTCTCCATCACAAAATTTCACCTTTCTTCGACAGTAAGCCACAGAGTGAAAAGAATATAAAGCATAATAGATGTAAACAATTTCTATATTTTTCTTCCTCTCCGTCACAAAAATTCTGGTTTCTTACCTTCTAAGAAACTAACTTAAGAGAATACAAATGAATGACCCATGATTTATACACATGCATAACAATTAAAATTAAATAATCAATGCTCAAAATTATTTATATTCATCGTATTCACATTGACTTATGGTATATGACATCTAAAAATATTAGATATTTTTCTTCACCGTCCCAAAGTTTTAATCTTTTTATCACCATTCAAAAAACATAATAGACTATAGTAGCTGTAAAAAATTACCTATATTTTATTTTTCTACTCCATCACAAAATTTTAGGTTTTTCGCCACTAAAAAACAAAGTTAAAAGACTATAATCAATGACATATAGTTCTTATCAAATAGCTAATAAATAAAATAAATGATAAAGCTAGAATTTATTTATATTTACCAAAATTCACATTGAATTATGGTAAATTTGATGTAAATTTATTCAATACGTTTCTTCTCCATCACAAAATTTCACCTTTCTTCGACAGTAAGCCACAGAGTGAAAAGAATATAAAGCATAATAGATGTAACCAATTTCTATATTTTTCTTCCTCTCCGTCACAAAATATCTGGTTTCTTAACCTCTAAGAAACTAACTTAAGAGAATACAAATGAATGACCCATGATTTATACACATGCATAACAATTAAAATTAAATAATCAATGCTCAATATTATTTATATTCATCGTATTCACATTGACTTATGGTATATGACATCTAAAAATATTAGATATTTTTCTTCATCGTTACAAAGTTTTAATCTTTTTATCACCATTCAAAAAATATAATAGACTATAGTAGCTGTAAAAAATTACCTATATTTTATTTTTCTACTCCATCAAAAAATTTTAGGTTTTTCGCCACTAAAAAATAAAGTTAAAAGACTATAATCCATGACATATATTTCTTGTCAAATAGGTAATAGATAAAATAAATAATAAACCTAGAATTTATTTATATTAACCATAATTCACATTGAACTATGGTTAATTAGATGTAAATTTATTCAACATGTTTCTTCTCCATATCCAAATTTCATCTTTTTTTGTTAGTAAGCCACATAATTAAAAGACTATAAAACACAATAGATGTAAAGAATTTCTATATTTTTCTTCTTCTCCGTCACCAAAATTCTGGTTCCTTAACCTCTAAGAAACTAACTTAAGAGAATACAAATGAATGACCCATGATTTATACACATGCATAACAATTAAAATTAAATAGTCATGCTCAATATTATTTATATTCATCGTATTCACATTGACTTATGGTATATGACATCTAAAATATTAGATATTTTTCTTCACCGTTCCGAAGTTTTAATATTTTTATCACCATTCAAAAAACATAATAGACTATAGTAGATGTAAAAAATTACCTATATTTTATTTTTCTACTCCATCACAAAATTTTAGGTTTTTCCCCACTAAAAAACAAAGTTTAAAGACTATAATCCATGACATATATTTCTTATCAAATAGGTAATAGATAAAATAAATAATAAAGCTAGAATTTATTTATATTAACCATAATTCACATTGAACTATGGTTAATTAGATGTAAATTTATTCAACATGTTTCTTCTCCATATCCAAATTTCATCTTTCTTCCTCAATAAGCCACAAAGTTAAAAGACTATAAAACACAATAGATGTAAACAATTTCTATATTTTTCTTGTTCTCCGTCACCAAAATTCTGGTTCCTTAACCTC
Organism: Lathyrus sativus; assembly: GCA_963859935.3. Classification (NCBI taxonomy): domain Eukaryota; kingdom Viridiplantae; phylum Streptophyta; class Magnoliopsida; order Fabales; family Fabaceae; genus Lathyrus; species Lathyrus sativus. The sequence continues at coordinate 37,283,248 of OZ012740.1, read as the reverse complement.
TAAGAAACTAACTTAAGAGAATACAAATGAATGACCCATGATTTATACACATGCATAACAATTAAAATTAAATAATCATGCTCAATATTATTTATATTCATCATATTCACATTGACTTATGGTATATGACATCACAAAATATTAGATATTTTTCTTCACCTTTCCAAAGTTTTAATCTTTTTATCACCATTCAAAAAACATAATAGACTATAGTAGATGTAAAAAATTACCTATATTTTATTTTTCTAGTCCATCACAAAATTTTAGGTTTTTCCCCACTTAAAAACAAAGTTAATAGACTATGATCCATGACATATATTTCTTATCAAATAGGTAATAAATAAAATAAATGATAAAGCTAGAATTTATTTATATTTACCATAATTCACATTGAATTATGGTTAATTTGATGTAAATTTATTCAATACGTTTCTTCTCCATCACAAAATTTCACCTTTCTTCGACAGTAAGCCACAGAGTGAAAAGAATATAAAGCATAATAGATGTAAACAATTTCTATATTTTTCTTCCTCTCCGTCACAAAAATTCTGGTTTCTTACCTTCTAAGAAACTAACTTAAGAGAATACAAATGAATGACCCATGATTTATACACATGCATAACAATTAAAATTAAATAATCAATGCTCAATATTATTTATATTCATCGTATTCACATTGACTTATGGTATATGACATCTAAAAATATTAGATATTTTTCTTCACCGTCCCAAAGTTTTAATCTTTTTATCACCATTCAAAAAACATAATAGACTATAGTAGCTGTAAAAAATTACCTATATTTTATTTTTCTACTCCATCACAAAATTTTAGGTTTTTCGCCACTAAAAAACAAAGTTAAAAGACTATAATCAATGACATATAGTTCTTATCAAATAGGTAATAAATAAAATAAATGATAAAGCTAGAATTTATTTATATTTACCAAAATTCACATTGAATTATGGTAAATTTGATGTAAATTTATTCAATACGTTTCTTCTCCATCACAAAATTTCACCTTTCTTCGACAGTAAGCCACAGAGTGAAAAGAATATAAAGCATAATAGATGTAACCAATTTCTATATTTTTCTTCCTCTCCGTCACAAAATATCTGGTTTCTTAACCTCTAAGAAACTAACTTAAGAGAATACAAATGAATGACCCATGATTTATACACATGCATAACAATTAAAATTAAATAATCAATGCTCAATATTATTTATATTCATCGTATTCACATTGACTTATGGTATATGACATCTAAAAATATTAGATATTTTTCTTCATTGTTACAAAGTTTTAATCTTTTTATCACCATTCAAAAAATATAATAGACTATAGTAGCTGTAAAAAATTACCTATATTTTATTTTTCTACTCCATCACAAAATTTTAGGTTTTTCGCCACTAAAAAATAAAGTTAAAAGACTATAATCCATGACATATATTTCTTGTCAAATAGGTAATAGATAAAATAAATAATAAACCTAGAATTTATATATCTTAACCATAATTCACATTGAACTATGGTTAATTAGATGTAAATTTATTCAACATGTTTCTTCTCCATATCCAAATTTCATATTTTTTCGTTAGTAAGCCACAGAATTAAAAGACTATAAAACACAATAGATGTAAAGAATTTCTATATTTTTCTTCTTCTCCGTCACCAAAATTCTGGTTCCTTAACCTCTAAGAAACTAACTTAAGAGAATACAAATGAATGACCCATGATTTATACACATGCATAACAATTAAAATTAAATAATCATGCTCAATATTATTTATATTCATCGTATTCACATTGACTTATGGTATATGACATCTAAAATATTAGATATTTTTCTTCACCGTTCCGAAGTTTTAATATTTTTATCACCATTCAAAAAACATAATAGACTATAGTAGATGTAAAAAATTACCTATATTTTATTTTTCTACTCCATCACAAAATTTTAGGTTTTTCCCCACTAAAAAACAAAGTTAAAAGACTATAATCCATGACATATATTTCTTATCAAATAGGTAATAGATAAAATAAATAATAAAGCTAGAATTTATTTATATTAACCATAATTCACATTGAACTATTGTTAATTAGATGTAAATTTATTCAACATGTTTCTTCTCCATATCCAAATTTCATCTTTCTTCCTCAATAAGCCACAAAGTTAAAAGACTATAAAACACAATAGATGTAAACAATTTCTATATTTTTCTTCTTCTCCGTCACCAAAATTCTGGTTCCTTAACCTCTAAGAAACTAACTTAAGAGAATACAAATGAATGACCCATGATTTATACACATGCATAACAATTAAAATTAAATAATCATGCTCAATATTATTTATATTCATCATATTCACATTGACTTATGGTATATGACATCACAAAATATTAGATATTTTTCTTCACCTTTCCAAAGTTTTAATCTTTTTATCACCATTCAAAAAACATAATAGACTATAGTAGATGTAAAAAATTACCTATATTTTATTTTTCTACTCCATCACAAAATTTTAGGTTTTTCCCCACTAAAAAACAAAGTTAAAAGACTATAATCCAAGACATATATTTCTTATCAAATAGGTAATAAATAAAATAAATGATAAAGCTAGAATTTATTTATATTTACCATAATTCACATTGAATTATGGTTAATTTGATGTAAATTTATTCAATACGTTTCTTCTCCATCACAAAATTTCACCTTTCTTCGACAGTAAGCCACAGAGTGAAAAGAATATAAAGCATAATAGATGTAAACAATTTCTATATTTTTCTTCCTCTCCGTCACAAAAATTCTGGTTTCTTAACCTCTAAGAAACTAACTTAAGAGAATACAAATGAATGACCCATGATTTATACACATGCATAACAATTAAAATTAAATAATCAATGCTCAATATTATTTATATTCATCGTATTCACATTGACTTATGGTATATGACATCTAAAAATATTAGATATTTTTCTTCACCGTCCCAAAGTTTTAATCTTTTTATCACCACTCAAAAAACATAATAGACTATAGTAGATGTAAAAAATTACCTATATTTTATTTTTCTACTCCTTCACAAAATTTTGGGTTTTTCCCCACTAAAAAAAAAAGTTAAAAGACTATAATCCATGACATATATTTCTTATAAAATAGGTAATAAATAAAATAAATAATAAAGCTAGAATTTATTTATATTTACCATAATTCACATTGAACTATGGTTAATTAGATGTAAATTTATTCAATATGTTTCTTCTCCATCACCAAATTTCATCTTATTTCGTCAGTAAGCCACAGAGTTAAAAGACTATAAAACACAACATATGTAAACAATTTCTATATTTTTCTTCTTCTCCGTTACCAAAATTCTGGTTCCTTAACCTCTAAGAAACTAACTTAAGAGAATACAAATGAATGACCCATGATTTATACACATGCATAACAATTAAAATTAAATAATCATGCTCAATATTATTTATATTCATCGTATTCACATTGACTTATGGTATATGACATCTAAAAATATTAGATATTTTTCTTCACCTTTCCAAAGTTTTAATCTTTTTATCACCATTCAAAAAACATAATAGACTATAGTAGATGTAAAAAATTACCTATATTTAATTTTCTACTCCATCACAAAATTTTAGGTTTTTGCCCTCTAAAAAACAAAGTTAAAAGACTATAATCCATGACATATATTTCTTATCAAATAGGTAATAAATAAAATAATAATAAGTCTAGAATTTATTTATATTTACCATAATTCACATTGAATTATGGTTAATTTGAGGTAAATTTCTTCAATATGTTTCTTCTCCATCACAAAATTTCACCTTTCTTCGTCAGTAAGCCACAGAGCTAAAAGACTATAAAGCATAATAGATGTAAACAATTTCTATATTTTTCTTCTTCTCCGTCACCAAAATTCTAGTTCCTTAACCTATAAGATACTAAATTAAGAGAATACAAATGAATGACCCATGATTTATACACATGCATAACAATTAAAATTAAATAATCATGCTCAATATTATTTATATTCATCGTATTCACATTGACTTATGGTATATGACATCTAGAAATATTAGATATTTTTCTTCACCGTTCCAAAGTTTTAATCTTTTTATCACCATTCAAATAACATAATAGACTATAGTAGATGTAAAAAATTACCTATATTTAATTTTCTACTCCATCACAAAATTTTAGGTTTTCCCCCACTAAAAAACAAAGTTAAAAGACTATAATCCATGACATATATTTCTTATAAAATAAGTAATAAATAAAATAAAAAATAAAGCTAGAATTTATTTATATGTACCATAATTCACATTGAACTATGGTTAATTAGATGTAAATTTATTCAATATGTTTCTTCTCCATCACCAAATTTCATCTTTTTTCTTCAGTAAGCCAAAGAGTTAAAAGACTATAAAACACAACAAATTTATTCAATATGTTTCTTCTCCATCACCAAATTTCATCTTTTTTCGTCAGTAAGCCACAGAGTTAAAAGACAATAAAGCATAATAGATGTAAACAATTTCTATATTTTTCTTCTTCTCCGTCACCAAAATTCTGGTTTCTTAAACTCTAAGAATCTAACTTAAGAGAATACAAATGAATGACCCATGATTTATACACATTCGTAACAATTAAAATAAAAATAATCATGCTCAATATTATTTATATTCCTCGTATTCACATTGACTTATGGTATATGATATCTAAAAATATTAGATTTTTTCTTCACCGTTCCAAACTATTAATCTTTTTATCACCATTCAAAAAACATAATAGACTATCGTAGATGTAAAAACTTACCTATATTTTATTTTTATACTCCATCTCAAAATTTTAGGTTTTTGCCCACTAAAAAGCAAAGTTAAAAGACTATAATCCATGACATATATTTCTTATCAAATAGGTAATAAATAAAATAATAATAAGTCTAGAATTTATTTATATTTACCATAATTAACATTGAATTATGGTTAATTTGAGGTAAATTTCTTCAATATGTTTCTTCTCCATCATAATATTTCACCTTTCTTCGTCAGTAAGCCACAGAGCTAAAAGACTATAAAGCATAATAGATGTAAACAATTTCTATATTTTTCTTCTTCTCCGTCACCAAAATTCTAGTTCCTTAACCTCTAAGATACTAAATTAAGAGAATACAAATGAATGACCCATGATTTATACACATGCATAACAATTAAAATTAAATAATCATGCTCAATATTATTTATATTCATCGTATTCACATTGACTTATGGTATATGACATCTAAAAATATTAGATATTTTTCTTCACCGTTCCAAAGTTTTAATCTTTTTATCACCATTCAAATAACATAATAGACTATAGTAGATGTAAAAAATTACCTATATTTAATTTTCTACTCCATCACAAAATTTTAGGTTTTCCCCCACTAAAAAACAAAGTTAAAAGACTATAATCCATGACATATATTTCTTACAAAATAGGTAATAAATAAAATAAATAATAAAGCTAGAATTTATTTATATTTACCATAATTCACATTGAACTATGGTTAATTAGATGTAAATTTATTCAATATGTTTCTTCTCCATCACCAAATTTCATCTTTTTTCTTCAGTAAGCCAAAGAGTTAAAAGACTATAAAACACAACAAATTTATTCAATATGTTTCTTCTCCATCACCAAATTTCATCTGTTTTCGTCAGTAAGCCACAGAGTTAAAAGACAATAAAGCATAATAGATGTAAACAATTTCTATATTTTTCTTCTTCTCCGTCACCAAAATTCTGGTTTCTTAACCTCTAAGAATCTAACTTAAGAGAATACAAATGAATGACCCATGATTTATACACATTCATAACAATTAAAATAAAAATAATCATGCTCAATATTATTTATATTCCTCGTATTCACATTGACTTATGGTATATGATACCTAAAAATATTAGATTTTTTCTTCACCGTTCCAAACTATTAATCATTTTATCACCATTCAAAAAACATAATAGACTATGGTAGATGTAAAAAATTACCTATATTTTATTTTTCTACTCCATCACAAAATTTTAGGTTTTTGCCCACTAAAAAACAAAGTTAAAAGACTATAATCCATGACATATATTTCTTATCAAATAGGTAATAAATAAAATAATAATAAGTCTAGAATTTATTTATATTTACCATAATTCACATTGAATTATGGTTAATTTGAGGTAAATTTCTTCAATATGTTTCTTCTCCATCACAAAATTTCACCTTTCTTCGTCAGTAAGCCACAGAGCTAAAAGACTATAAAGCATAATAGATGTAAACAATTTCTATATTTTTCTTCTTCTCCGTCACCAAAATTCTAGTTCCTTAACCTATAAGATACTAAATTAAGAGAATACAAATGAATGACCCATGATTTATACACATGCATAACAATTAAAATTAAATAATCATGCTCAATATTATTTATATTTATCGTATTCACATTGACTTATGGTATATGACATCTAAAAATATTAGATATTTTTCTTCACCGTTCCAAAGTTTTAATCTTTTTATCACCATTCAAATAACATAATAGACTATAGTAGATGTAAAAAATTACCTATATTTAATTTTCTACTCCATCACAAAATTTTAGGTTTTCCCCCACTAAAAAACAAAGTTAAAAGACTATAATCCATGACATATATTTCTTATCAAATAGGTAATAAATAAAATAAATAATAAAGCTAGAATTTATTTATATTTACCATAATTCACATTGAACTATGGTTAATTAGATGTAAATTTATTCAATATGTTTCTTCTCCATCACCAAATTTCATCTTTCTTCGTCAGTAAGCCACAGAGTTAAAAGACTATAAAACACAACAGATGTAAACAATTTCTATATTTTTCTTCTTCTCCGTCACCAAAATTCTGGTTCCTTAACCTCTAAGAAACTAACTTAAGAGAATACAAATGAATGACCCATGATTTATACACATTCATAACAATTAAAATTAAATAATCATGCTCAATATTATTTATATTCATCGTATTCACATTGACTTATGGTATATGACATCAAAAAATATTAGATATTTTTCTTCATCGTTCCAATGTTTTAATCTTTTTATCACCATTCAAAAAACATAATAGACTATAGTAGACGTAAAAAATTACCTATATTTTATTTTTCTACTCCATCACAAAATTTTAGGTTTTTCCCCACTAAAAAACAAAGTTAAAAGACTATAATCCATGACATATATTTCTTATCAAATAGGTAATAAATAAAATAAATAATAAAGCTAGAATATTTTTATATTTACCATAATTCACATTGAACTATGGTTAATTAGATGTAAATTTATTCAATATGTTTCTTCTCCATCACCAAATTTCATCTTTTTTCGTCAGTAAGCCAAAAAGTTAAAAGACTATAAAACACAACAAATTTATTCAATATGTTTCTTCTCCATCACCAAATTTTATCTTTTTTCGTCAGTAAGCCACAGAGTTAAAAGATTATAAAGCATAATAGATGTAAACAATTTTTATGTTTTTCTTCTTCTCCGTCACCAAAATTCTGGTTTCTTAACCTCTAAGAAACTAACTTAAGAGAATACAAATGAATGACCCATGATTTATACACATTCATAACAATTAAAATAAAAATAATCATGCTCAATATTATTTATATTCCTCGTATTCACATTGACTTATGGTATATGACATCTAAAAATATTAGATTTTTTCTTCACCGTTCCAAACTATTAATCTTTTTATCACCATTCAAAAAACATAATAGACTATAGTAGATGTAAAAAATTACCTATATTTTATTTTTCTACTCCATCACAAAATTTTAGGTTTTTGCCCACTAAAAACCAAAGTTAAAAGACTATAATCCATGACATATATTTCTTATCAAACAGGTAATAAATAAAATAATAATAAGGCTAGAATTTATTTATATTTACCATAATTCACATTGAATTATGGTTAATTTGATTTAAATTTGTTCAATACGTTTCTTCTCCATCACAAAATTTCACCTTTCTTCGTCAGTAAGCCACAGTTAAAAGACTATAAAGCATAATAGATGTAAATAATTTCTATATTTTTCTTCTTCTCCGTCACCAAAATTCTGGTTTCTTAACCTCTAAGAAACTAACTTAAGAAAATACAAATGAACGACCCATGACTTATACACATGCATACAAATTAAAATTAAATAATCATGCTCAATATTATTTATATTCATCGTATTCACATTGACTTATGGTATATGACATCAAAAAATATTAGATATTTTTCTTCACCGTTCCAAAGTTTTAATCTTTTTATCACCATTCAAAAAACATAATAGACTAGAGTAGATGTAAAAAATTACCTATATTTTATTTTTCTACTCTATCACAAAATTTTAGGTTTTTCCCCACTTAAAAACAAAGTTAATAGACTATGATCCATGACATATATTTCTTATCAAATAGGTAATAAATAAAATAAATAATAAAGCTAGAATTTATTTATATTTACCATAATTCACATTGAACTATGGTTAATTAGATGTAAATTTATTCAATATGTTTCTTCTCCATCACCAAATTTCATCTTTCTTCGTCAGTAAGCCACAGAGTTAAAAGACTATAAAGCATAATAGATGTAAACAATTTCTATATTTTTCTTCTTCTCCGTCACCAAAATTCTGGTTTCTTAACCTCTAAGAAACTAACTTAAGAGAACACAAATGAATGACCCTTGATTTATACACATTCATAACAATTAAAATAAAAATAATCATGCTCAATATTATTTATATTCCTCGTATTCACATTGAGTTATGGTATATGACATCTAAAAATATTAGATATTTTTCTTCACCGTTCCAAACTATTAACCTTTTTATAACCATTCAAAAAACATAATAGACTATAGTAGATGTAAAAAAATTAACAATATTTTATTTTTCTACTCCATCACAAAATTTTAGGTTTTTCCCCACTAAAAAACAAAGTTAAAAGACTATAATCCATGACATATATTTCTTATCAAATAGGTAATAAATAAAATAAATAATAAAGCTAGAATTTATTTATATTTACCATAATTCACATTGAAATATGGTTAATTTGATGTAAATTTATTCAATACGATTCTTCTCCATCACAAAATTTCACCTTTCTTCGACAGTAAGCCACAGAGTTAAAAGACTATAAAGCATAATAGATGTAAACAATTTCTATATTTTTCTTCTGCTCCGTCACAAAAATTCTGGTTTCTTAACCTCTAAGAAACTAACTTATGAGAATACAAATGAATGACCCATGATTTATACACATGCATAACAATTAAAATTAAATAATCATGCTCAATATTATTTATATTCATCGTATTCACAGTGACTTATGGTATCTAACATCTAAAAATATTAGATATTTTTCTTTACTGTTCCAAAGTTTTAATCTTTTTATCACCATTCAAATAACATAATAGACTATAGTAGATGTAAAAAATTACCTATATTTTATTTTTCTACTTCATCACAAAATTTAAGGTTTTTCCCCACTAAAAAACAAAGTTAAAAGACTATAATCCATGACATATATTTCTTATAAAATAGGTAATAAATAAAATCAACAATAAAGCTAGAATTTATTTATATTTAGCATAATTCACATTGAACTATGGTTAATTAGATGTAAATTTATTCAATATGTTACTTCTCCATCACCAAGTTTCATCTTATTTCGTCAGTAAGCCACAGAGTTAAAAGACTATAAAACACAACAGATGTAAACAATTTCTATATTTTTCTTCTTCTCCGTCACCAAAATTCTGGTTCCTTAACCTCTAAGAAACTAACTTAAGAGAATACAAATGAATGATCCATGATTTATACACATTCATAACAATTAAAATTAAATAATCATGCTCAATATTATTTATATTCATCGTATTCACATTGACTTATGGTATATGACATCAAAAAATATTAGATATTTTTCTTCATCGTTCCAATGTTTTAATCTTTTTATCACCATTCAAAAAACATAATAGACTATAGTAGACGTAAAAAATTACCTATATTTTATTTTTCTACTCCATCACAAAATTTTAGGTTTTTCCCCACTAAAAAACAAAGTTAAAAGACTATAATCCATGACATATATTTCTTATCAAATAGGTAATAAATAAAATAAATAATAAAGCTAGATTTTATTTATATTTACCATAATTCACATTGAACTATGGTTAATTAGATGTAAATTTATTCAATATGTTTCTTCTCCATCACCAAATTTCATCTTTTTTCGTCAGTAAGCCAAAGAGTTAAAAGACTATAAAACACAACAAATTTATTCAATATGTTTCTTCTCCATCACCAAATTTTATCTTTTTTCGTCAGTAAGCCACAGAGTTAAAAGATTATAAAGCATAATAGATGTAAACAATTTCTATGTTTTTCTTCTTCACCGTCACCAAAATTCTGGTTTCTTAACCTCTAAGAAACTAACTTAAGAGAATACAAATGAATGACCCATGATTTATACACATTCATAACAATTAAAATAAAAATAATCATGCTCAATATTATTTATATTCCTCGTATTCACATTGACTTATGGTATATGACATCTAAAAATATTAGATTTTTTCTTCACCGTTCCAAACTATTAATCTTTTTATCACCATTCAAAAAACATAATAGACTATAGTAGATGTAAAAAATTACCTATATTTTATTTTTCTACTCCATCACAAAATTTTAGGTTTTTGCCCAATAAAAAACAAAGTTAAAAGACTATAATCCATGACATATATTTCTTATCAAACAGGTAATAAATAAAATAATAATAAGGCTAGAATTTATTTATATTTACCATAATTCACATTGAATTATGGTTAATTTGATTTAAATTTGTTCAATACGTTTCTTCTCCATCACAAAATTTCACCTTTCTTCGTCAGTAAGCCACAGTTAAAAGACTATAAAGCATAATAGATGTAAACAATTTTTATATTTTTCTTCTTCTCCGTCACCAAAATTCTGGTTTCTTAACCTCTAAGAAACTAACTTAAGAAAATACAAATGAACGACCCATGACTTATACACATGCATACAAATTAAAATTAAATAATCATGCTCAATATTATTTATATTCATCGTATTCACATTGACTTATGGTATATGACATCAAAAAATATTAGATATTTTTCTTCACCATTCCAAAGTTTTAATCTTTTTATCACCATTCAAAAAACATAATAGACTAGAGTAGATGTAAAAAATTACCTATATTTTATTTTTCTACTCCATCACAAAATTTTAGGTTTTTCCCCACTTAAAAACAAAGTTAATAGACTATGATCCATGACATATATTTCTTATCAAATAGGTAATAAATAAAATAAATAATAAAGCTAGAATTTATTTATATTTACCATAATTCACATTGAACTATGGTTAATTAGATGTAAATTTATTCAATATGTTTCTTCTCCATCACCAAATTTCATCTTTCTTCGTCAGTAAGCCACAGAGTTAAAAGACTATAAAGCATAATAGATGTAAACAATTTCTATATTTTTCTTCTTCTCCGTCACCAAAATTCTGTTTTCTTAACCTCTAAGAAACTAACTTAAGAGAACACAAATGAATGACCCTTGATTTATACACATTCATAACAATTAAAATAAAAATAATCATGCTCAATATTATTTATATTCCTCGTATTCACATTGACTTATGGTATATGACATCTAAAAATATTAGATATTTTTCTTCACCGTTCCAAACTATTAACCTTTTTATAACCATTCAAAAAACATAATAGACTATAGTAGATGTAAAAAAATTACCTATATTTTATTTTTCTACTCCATCACAAAATTTTAGGTTTTTCCCCACTAAAAAACAAAGTTAAAAGACTATAATCCATGACATATATTTCTTATCAAATAGGTAATAAATAAAATAAATAATAAAGCTAGAATTTCTTTATATTTACCATAATTCACATTGAAATATGGTTAATTTGATGTAAATTTATTCAATACGATTCTTCTCCATCACAAAATTTCACCTTTCTTCGACAGTAAGCCACAGAGTTAAAAGACTATAAAGCATAATAGATGTAAACAATTTCTATATTTTTCTTCTGCTCCGTCACAAAAATTCTGGTTTCTTAACCTCTAAGAAACTAACTTATGAGAATACAAATGAATGACCCATGATTTATACACATGCATAACAATTAAAATTAAATAATCATGCTCAATATTATTTATATTCATCGTATTCACAGTGACTTATGGTATCTGACATCTAAAAATATTAGATATTTTTCTTTACTGTTCCAAAGTTTTAATCTTTTTATCACCATTCAAATAACATAATAGACTATAGTAGATGTAAAAAATTACCTATATTTTATTTTTCTACTTCATCACAAAATTTAAGGTTTTTCCCCACTAAAAAACAAAGTTAAAAGACTATAATCCATGACATATATTTCTTATAAAATAGGTAATAAATAAAATCAACAATAAAGCTAGAATTTATTTATATTTAGCATAATTCACATTGAACTATGGTTAATTAGATGTAAATTTATTCAATATGTTTCTTCTCCATCACCAAGTTTCATCTTATTTCGTCAGTAAGCCACAGAGTTAAAAGACTATAAAACACAACAGATGTATACAATTTCTATATTTTTCTTCTTCTCCGTCACCAAAATTCTGGTTCCTTAACCTCTAAGAAACTAACTTAAGAGAATACAAATGAATGACCCATGATTTATACACATTCATAACAATTAAAATTAAATAATCATGCTCAATATTATTTATATTCATCGTATTCACATTGACTTATGGTATATGACATCAAAAAATATTAGATATTTTTCTTCATCGTTCCAATGTTTTAATCTTTTTATCACCATTCAAAAAACATAATAGACTATAGTAGACGTAAAAAATTACCTATATTTTATTTTTCTACTCCATCACAAAATTTTAGGTTTTTCCCCACTAAAAAACAAAGTTAAAAGACTATAATCCATGACATATATTTCTTATCAAATAGGTAATAAATAAAATAAATAATAAAGCTAGAATTTATTTATATTTACCATAATTCACATTGAACTATGGTTAATTAGATGTAAATTTATTCAATATGTTTCTTCTCCATCACCAAATTTCATCTTTTTTCGTCAGTAAGCCAAAGAGTTAAAAGACTATAAAACACAACAAATTTATTCAATATGTTTCTTCTCCATCACCAAATTTTATCTTTTTTCGTCAGTAAGCCACAGAGTTAAAAGATTATAAAGCATAATAGATGTAAACAATTTCTATGTTTTTCTTCTTCTCCGTCACCAAAATTCTGGTTTCTTAACCTCTAAGAAACTAACTTAAGAGAATACAAATGAATGACCCATGATTTATACACATTCATAACAATTAAAATAAAAATAATCATGCTCAATATTATTTATATTCCTCGTATTCACATTGACTTATGGTATATGACATCTAAAAATATTAGATTTTTTCTTCACTGTTCCAAACTATTAATCTTTTTATCACCATTCAAAAAACATAATAGACTATAGTAGATGTAAAAAATTACCTATATTTTATTTTTCTACTCCATCACAAAATTTTAGGTTTTTGCCCACTAAAAAACAAAGTTAAAAGACTATAATCCATGACATATATTTCTTATCAAACAGGTAATAAATAAAATAATAATAAGGCTAGAATTTATTTATATTTACCATAATTCACATTGAATTATGGTTAATTTGATTTAAATTTGTTCAATACGTTTCTTCTCCATCACAAAATTTCACCTTTCTTCGTCAGTAAGCCATAGTTAAAAGACTATAAAGCATAATAGATGTAAACAATTTCTATATTTTTCTTCTTCTCCGTCACCAAAATTCTGGTTTCTTAACCTCTAAGAAACTAACTTAAGAAAATACAAATGAACGACCCATGACTTATACACATGCATACAAATTAAAATTAAATAATCATGCTCAATATTATTTATATTCATCGTATTCACATTGACTTATGGTATATGACATCAAAAAATATTAGATATTTTTCTTCACCGTTCCAAAGTTTTAATCTTTTTATCACCATTCAAAAAACATAATAGACTAGAGTAGATGTAAAAAATTACCTATATTTTATTTTTCTACTCCATCACAAAATTTTAGGTTTTTCCCCACTTAAAAACAAAGTTAATAGACTATGATCCATGACATATATTTCTTATCAAATAGGTAATAAATAAAATAAATAATAAAGCTAGAATTTATTTATATTTACCATAATTCACATTGAACTATGGTTAATTAGATGTAAATTTATTCAATATGTTTCTTCTCCATCACCAAATTTCATCTTTCTTCGTCAGTAAGCCACAGAGTTAAAAGACTATAAAGCATAATAGATGTAAACAATTTCTATATTTTTCTTCTTCTCCGTCACCAAAATTCTGGTTTCTTAACCTCTAAGAAACTAACTTAAGAGAACACAAATGAATGACCCTTGATTTATACACATTCATAACAATTAAAATAAAAATAATCATGCTCAATATTATTTATATTCCTCGTATTCACATTGACTTATGGTATATGACATCTAAAAATATTAGATATTTTTCTTCACCGTTCCAAACTATTAACCTTTTTATAACCATTCAAAAAACATAATAGACTATAGTAGATGTAAAAAAATTACCTATATTTTATTTTTCTACTCCATCACAAAATTTTAGGTTTTTCCCCACTAAAAAACAAAGTTAAAAGACTATAATCCATGACATATATTTCTTATCAAATAGGTAATAAATAAAATAAATAATAAAGCTAGAATTTCTTTATATTTACCATAATTCACATTGAAATATGGTTAATTTGATGTAAATTTATTCAATACGATTCTTCTCCATCACAAAATTTCACCTTTCTTCGACAGTAAGCCACAGAGTTAAAAGACTATAAAGCATAATAGATGTAAACAATTTCTATATTTTTCTTCTGCTCCGTCACAAAAATTCTGGTTTCTTAACCTCTAAGAAACTAACTTATGAGAATACAAATGAATGACCCATGATTTATACACATGCATAACAATTAAAATTAAATAATCATGCTCAATATTATTTATATTCATCGTATTCACAGTGACTTATGGTATCTGACATCTAAAAATATTAGATATTTTTCTTTACTGTTCCAAAGTTTTAATCTTTTTATCACCATGCAAATAACATAATAGACTATAGTAGATTTAAAAAATTACCTATATTTTATTTTTCTACTTCATCATAAAATTTAAGGTTTTTCCCCACTAAAAAACAAAGTTAAAAGACTATAATCCATGACATATATTTCTTATAAAATAGGTAATAAATAAAATCAACAATAAAGCTAGAATTTATTTATATTTAGCATAATTCACATTGAACTATGGTTAATTAGATGTAAATTTATTCAATATGTTTCTTCTCCATCACCAAGTTTCATCTTATTTCGTCAGTAAGCCACAGAGTTAAAAGACTATAAAACACAACAGATGTAAACAATTTCTATATTTTTCTTCTTCTCCGTCACCAAAATTCTGGTTCCTTAACCTCTAAGAAACTAACTTAAGAGAATACAAATGTATGACCCATGATTTATACACATTCATAACAATTAAAATTAAATAATCATGCTCAATATTATTTATATTCATCGTATTCACATTGACTTATGGTATATGACATCAAAAAATATTAGATATTTTTCTTCATCGTTCCAATGTTTTAATCTTTTTATCACCATTCAAAAAACATAATAGACTATAGTAGACGTAAAAAATTACCTATATTTTATTTTTCTACTCCATCACAAAATTTTAGGTTTTTCCCCACTAAAAAACAAAGTTAAAAGACTATAATCCATGACATATATTTCTTATCAAATAGGTAATAAATAAAATAAATAATAAAGCTAGAATTTATTTATATTTACCATAATTCACATTGAAATATGGTTAATTTGATGTAAATTTATTCAATACGATTCTTCTCCATCACAAAATTTCACCTTTCTTCGACAGTAAGCCACAGAGTTAAAAGACTATAAAGCATAATAGATGTAAACAATTTCTATATTTTTCTTCTGCTCCGTCACAAAAATTCTGGTTTCTTAACCTCTAAGAAACTAACTTATGAGAATACAAATGAATGACCCATGGTTTATACACATGCATAACAATTAAAATTAAATAATCATGCTCAATATTATTTATATTCATCGTATTCACAGTGACTTATGGTATCTGACATCTAAAAATATTAGATATTTTTCTTTACTGTTCCAAAGTTTTAATCTTTTTATCACCATGCAAATAACATAATAGACTATATTAGATGTAAAAAATTACCTATATTTTATTTTTCTACTTCATCACAAAATTTAAGGTTTTTCCCCACTAAAAAACAAAGTTAAAAGACTATAATCCATGACATATATTTCTTATAAAATAGGTAATAAATAAAATCAACAATAAAGCTAGAATTTATTTATATTTAGCATAATTCACATTGAACTATGGTTAATTAGATGTAAATTTATTCAATATGTTTCTTCTCCATCACCAAGTTTCATCTTATTTCGTCAGTAAGCCACAGAGTTAAAAGACTATAAAACACAACAGATGTAAACAATTTCTATATTTTTCTTCTTCTCCGTCACCAAAATTCTGGTTCCTTAACCTCTAAGAAACTAACTTAAGAGAATACAAATGTATGACCCATGATTTATACACATTCATAACAATTAAAATTAAATAATCATGCTCAATATTATTTATATTCATCGTATTCACATTGACTTATGGTATATGACATCAAAAAATATTAGATATTTTTCTTCATCGTTCCAATGTTTTAATCTTTTTATCACCATTCAAAAAACATAATAGACTATAGTAGACGTAAAAAATTACCTATATTTTATTTTTCTACTCCATCACAAAATTTTAGGTTTTTCCCCACTAAAAAACAAAGTTAAAAGACTATAATCCATGACATATATTTCTTATCAAATAGGTAATAAATAAAATAAATAATAAAGCTAGAATTTATTTATATTTACCATAATTCACATTGAACTATGGTTAATTAGATGTAAATTTATTCAATATGTTTCTTCTCCATCACCAAATTTCATCTTTTTTCGTCAGTAAGCCACAGAGTTAAAAGACAATAAAGCATAATAGATGTAAACAATTTCTATATTTTTCTTCTTCTCCGTCACCAAAATTCTAGTTCCTTAACCTCTAAGATACTAAATTAAGAGAATACAAATGAATGACCCATGATTTATACACATGCATAACAATTAAAATTAAATAATCATGCTCAATATTATTTATATTCATCGTATTCACATTGACTTATGGTATATGACATCTAAAAATATTAGATATTTTTCTTCACCGTTCCAAAGTTTTAATCTTTTTATCACCATTCAAATAACATAATAGACTATAGTAGATGTAAAAAATTACCTATATTTAATTTTCTACTCCATCACAAAATTTTAGGTTTTCCCCCACTAAAAAACAAAGTTAAAAGACTATAATCCATGACATATATTTCTTATAAAATAGGTAATAAATAAAATAAATAATAAAGCTAGAATTTATTTATATTTACCATAATTCACATTGAATTATGGTTAATTAGATGTAAATTTATTCAATATGTTTCTTCTCCATCACCAAATTTCATCTTTTTTCGTCAGTAAGCCAAAGAGTTAAAAGACTATAAAACACAACAAATTTATTCAATATGTTTCTTCTCCATCACCAAATTTTATCTTTTTTCGTCAGTGAGCCACAAAGTTAAAAGATTATAAAGCATAATAGATGTAAACAATTTCTATGTTTTTCTTCTTCTCCGTCACCAAAATTCTGGTTTCTTAACCTCTAAGAAACTAACTTAAGAGAATACAAATGAATGACCCATGATTTATACACATTCATAACAATTAAAATAAAAATAATCATGCTCAATATTATTTATATTCCTCGTATTCACATTGACTTATGGTATATGACATCTAAAAATATTAGATTTTTTCTTCACCGTTCCAAACTATTAATCTTTTTATCACCATTCAAAAAACATAATAGACTATAGTAGATGTAAAAAATTACCTATATTTTATTTTTCTACTCCATCACAAAATTTTAGGTTTTTGCCCACTAAAAAACAAAGTTAAAAGACTATAATCCATGACATATATTTCTTATCAAATAGGTAATAAATAAAATAATAATAAGGCTAGAATTTATTTATATTTACCATAATTCACATTGAATTATGGTTAATTTGATGTAAATTTCTTCAATACGTTTCTTCTCCATCACAAAATTTCACCTTTCTTCGTCAGTAAGCCACAGTTAAAACACTATAAAGCATAATAGATGTAAACAATTTCTATATTTTTCTTCTTCTCCGTCACCAAAATTCTGGTTTCTTAACCTCTAAGAAACTAACTTAAGAAAATACAAATGAACGACCCATGACTTATACACATGCATACAAATTAAAATTAAATAATCATGCTCAATATTATTTATATTCATCGTATTCACATTGACTTATGGTATATGACATCAAAAAATATTAGATATTTTTCTTCACCGTTCCAAAGTTTTAATCTTTTTATCACCATTCAAAAAACATAATAGACTAGAGTAGATGTAAAAAATTACCTATATTTTATTTTTCTACTCCATCACAAAATTTTAGGTTTTTCCCCACTTAAAAACAAAGTTAATAGACTATGATCCATGACATATATTTCTTATCAAATAGGTAATGAATAAAATAAATAATAAAGCTAGAATTTATTTATATTTACCATAATTCACATTGAACTATGGTTAATTAGATGTAAATTTATTCAATATGTTTCTTCTCCATCACCAAATTTCATCTTTCTTCGTCAGTAAGCCACAGAGTTAAAAGACTATAAAGCATAATAGATGTAAACAATTTCTATATTTTTCTTCTTCTCCGTCACCAAAATTCTGGTTTCTTAACCTCTAAGAAACTAACTTAAGAGAATACAAATGAATGACCCTTGATTTATACACATTCATAACAATTAAAATAAAAATAATCATGCTCAATATTATTTATATTCCTCGTATTCACATTGACTTATGGTATATGACATCTAAAAATATTAGATATTTTTCTTCACCGTTCCAAACTATTAACCTTTTTATAACAATTCAAAAAACATAATAGACTATAGTAGATGTAAAAAATTACCTATATTTTATTTTTCTACTCCATCACAAAATTTTAGGTTTTTCCCCACTAAAAAACAAAGTTAAAAGACTATAATCCATGACATATATTTCTTATCAAATAGGTAATAAATAAAATAAATAATAAAGCTAGAATTTATTTATATTTACCATAATTCACATTGAAATATGGTTAATTTGATGTAAATTTATTCAATACGATTCTTCTCCATCACAAAATTTCACCTTTCTTCGACAGTAAGCCACAGAGTTAAAAGACTATAAAGCATAATAGATGTAAACAATTTCTATATTTTTCTTCTGCTCCGTCACAAAAATTCTGGTTTCTTAACCTCTAAGAAACTAACTTATGAGAATACAAATGAATGACCCATGGTTTATACACATGCATAACAATTAAAATTAAATAATCATGCTCAATATTATTTATATTCATCGTATTCACAGTGACTTATGGTATCTGACATCTAAAAATATTAGATATTTTTCTTTACTGTTCCAAAGTTTTAATCTTTTTATCACCATGCAAATAACATAATAGACTATAGTAGATGTAAAAAATTACCTATATTTTATTTTTCTACTTCATCACAAAATTTAAGGTTTTTCCCCACTAAAAAACAAAGTTAAAAGACTATAATCCATGACATATATTTCTTATAAAATAGGTAATAAATAAAATCAACAATAAAGCTAGAATTTATTTATATTTAGCATAATTCACATTGAACTATGGTTAATTAGATGTAAATTTATTCAATATGTTTCTTCTCCATCACCAAGTTTCATCTTATTTCGTCAGTAAGCCACAGAGTTAAAAGACTATAAAACACAACAGATGTAAACAATTTCTATATTTTTCTTCTTCTTCGTCACCAAAATTTTGGTTCCTTAACCTCTAAGAAACTAACTTAAGAGAATACAAATGAATGACCCATGATTTATACACATTCATAACAATTAAAATTAAATAATCATGCTCAATATTATTTATATTCATCGTATTCACATTGACTTATGGTATATGACATCAAAAAATATTAGATATTTTTCTTCATCGTTCCAATGTTTTAATCTTTTTATCACCATTCAAAAAACATAATAGACTATAGTAGACGTAAAAAATTACCTATATTTTATTTTTCTACTCCATCACAAAATTTTAGGTTTTTCCCCACTAAAAAACAAAGTTAAAAGACTATAATCCATGACATATATTTCTTATCAAATAGGTAATAAATAAAATAAATAATAAAGCTAGAATTTATTTATATTTACCATAATTCACATTGAACTATGGTTAATTAGTTGTAAATTTATTCAATATGTTTCTTCTCCATCACCAAATTTCATCTTTTTTCGTCAGTAAGCCACAGAGTTAAAAGACAATAAAGCATAATAGATGTAAACAATTTCTATATTTTTCTTCTTCTCCGTCACCAAAATTCTAGTTCCTTAACCTCTAAGATACTAAATTAAGAGAATACAAATGAATGACCCATGATTTATACAAATGCATAACAATTAAAATTAAATAATCATGCTCAATATTATTTATATTCATCGTATTCACATTGACTTATGGTATATGACATCTAAAAATATTAGATATTTTTCTTCACTGTTCCAAAGTTTTAATCTTTTTATCACCATTCAAATAACATAATAGACTATAGTAGATGTAAACAATTACCTATATTTAATTTTCTACTCCATCACAAAATTTTAGGTTTTCCCCCACTAAAAAACAAAGTTAAAAGACTATAATCCATGACATATATTTCTTATAAAATAGGGAATAAATAAAATAAATAATAAAGCTAGAATTTATTTATATTTACCATAATTCACATTGAACTATGGTTAATTAGATGTAAATTTATTCAATATGTTTCTTCTCCATCACCAAATTTCATCTTTTTTCGTCAGTAAGCCAAAGAGTTAAAAGACTATAAAACACAACAAATTTATTCAATATGTTTCTTCTCCATCACCAAATTTTATCTTTTTTCGTCAGTAAGCCACAGAGTTAAAAGATTATAAAGCATAATAGATGTAAACAATTTCTATGTTTTTCTTCTTCTCCGTCACCAAAATTCTGGTTTCTTAACCTCTAAGAAACTAACTTAAGAGAATACAAATGAATGACCCATGATTTATACACATTCATAACAATTAAAATAAAAATAATCATGCTCAATATTATTTATATTCCTCGTATTCACATTGACTTATGGTATATGACATCTAAAAATATTAGATTTTTTCTTCACCGTTCCAAACTATTAATCTTTTTATCACCATTCAAAAAACATAATAGACTATAGTAGATGTAAAAAATTACCTATATTTTATTTTTCTACTCCATCACAAAATTTTAGGTTTTTGCCCACTAAAAAACAAAGTTAAAAGACTATAATCCATGACATATATTTCTTATCAAATAGGTAATAAATAAAATAATAATAAGGCTAGAATTTATTTATATTTACCATAATTCACATTGAATTATGGTTAATTTGATGTAAATTTCTTCAATACGTTTCTTCTCCATCACAAAATTTCACCTTTCTTCGTCAGTAAGCCACAGTTAAAACACTATAAAGCATAATAGATGTAAACAATTTCTATATTTTTCTTCTTCTCCGTCACCAAAATTCTGGTTTCTTAACCTCTAAGAAACTAACTTAAGAAAATACAAATGAACGACCCATGACTTATACACATGCATACAAATTAAAATTAAATAATCATGCTCAATATTATTTATATTCATCGTATTCACATTGACTTATGGTATATGACATCAAAAAATATTAGATATTTTTCTTCACCGTTCCAAAGTTTTAATCTTTTTATCACCATTCAAAAAACATAATAGACTAGAGTAGATGTAAAAAATTACCTATATTTTATTTTTCTACTCCATCACAAAATTTTAGGTTTTTCCCCACTTAAAAACAAAGTTAATAGACTATGATCCATGACATATATTTCTTATCAAATAGGTAATAAATAAAATAAATAATAAAGCTAGAATTTATTTATATTTACCATAATTCACATTGAACTATGGTTAATTAGATGTAAATTTATTCAATATGTTTCTTCTCC